>CM076677.1:74727877-74967877 GCA_038501925.1 Xenopus petersii
CACTTCCTGTCTGAGCACTGCTCTCTCATAGCTCTGGGTTCAGATTACAGCAAGGAGGGGAGTGGGAGAGGAGCAAACTGAGCATGCTCAAGGCCGTGCCCTGGAGGTTTAAGCTGAAAACAGGAAGTCTGATACAGAAGTCCATGTATACACAATAGAAACAAAGATATGTGGTATTTCTTTTGACAGAGGACAGCAGCATTACTTTGAGGATTTACTGGTGTATTTATATAGACCTTTCCGATGAAGCTTACTTCATTTTAGCCTTTCCTTCTCCTTTAATGTGAAAAACAAAACAGGATATCTATAAAACTGATTGATTTTCTGATGAAAGTATTCCTGCAAGAACAGGAATTTGTAAAAGCAATACCAGTGAATATTCACCCACCAAAATAAATACACTTTTGTAGAGCACATTGGATTACACTTGGGACAGATTCATAGGGAGTCATAAGTACATAGGACCAGTTTTATCTGCCAGAGAATGGCAACTCTAAATTACCTTTTGTGTTGGAATTCATAAACCAGGGGTAATACAGCACTCTTCATTTTTAAGGGTTAGTAAGCTTAAATATGTTGTTGCTGAATTTAGGAAAACATTGTGTACCTAGATTGGTGCAATGTCTTTATACAGGCTGTTGGCAAACTGTTACGGTTATTATTTCTGTTTCTCCTTTTCTTTATTTTACTGATATGCTGTTTATGACTGGTGTTTCTGCCCTCCTTGTTCACTTATTCTTTAAGAAAACTGTTACACATTCATGTGGCTTTTTGGAGGAGATTAGTATTTAAAAAATATTTAAAGAGGTTTGTGCTGCCAAAGACTCCCTAAAAAACAAATACTTGTTCCAATTCAAATACATTTACAAATAACTTTAAAAACATGGTTGAGCAGTTAGTGTTATCCAGGGTGGAGTCACGCAGGAAGCTAGCATAAGTAAGAATTCTGAGCAGTGGGAGGCAGAAAAAACAGCTCTGCAAACATTCCAAAAAAACTTGTGGCATGCCCATATCACCCAGCCGAACCCAAGTCAATGCGCTCTCACCAACGGCGACCCCTTGAACGGCCACTGCTACCTGTTTGGATACATCTCTCGCATACATGCTGCTGCGGGCTGAGCCCTACCCCCACGTCCCGCTATGGAAGCCAATGCATGCAGCCCATCAACATCGTAGGCATTGAGAACATCTGCGAGCTGGCGGCCCGGTTACTGTTCAGCGCCGTGGATTGGGCCAGGAACATCCCTTTCTTCCCGGACCTGCACATAACCGACCAGGTGGCTCTGCTGCGACTGACCTGGAGTGAGCTGGTTGTGCTGAACGCGGTTCAGTGCTCCATGCCCCTCCATGTGGCCCCTCTCCTTGCCGCTGCTGGACTCCATGCGAATATAAGGAACACAATTGCTGCCCTAACACAGCATTCAACTGAAGTTCCACACTGAACACACACCCAGCGGCAGCAGCGCAAGAGGAGGAGTAGGTAACCACACCGGTTCTGCAAGGCAGGAATGGACGCGCTGCCCTCCTCTACCTTCCTGCACCTCTTGTGAAGCCAATGGGGAGCCCTACTGCTGCTCCTGGGAGGATGAAGAAGAGCTGGAGAATGAGATGGGGGCAGAGCACATGCTGTCAGTGGAATAGCCAGGGAGGCGAAATCAAGTGCCACAGGATGGATGGTTGCCCTGTCACCTTTTCTGAAGAGGAGCCAAAGTGGACTTTCTGTAAGTTATTTCTCAATAAAGGCTTTGCTGTTTTAAAGTTTAATTTGTCTTGGTGTTATTTTTTCGTTGTATACTAATGAATTTGTGAAAAAATTTTTTTTGATGTTACTGGTCCTTTAACAGTAATATTTTGTCAGCTTTAGGTGCATTAAGGCTCTTGCGAGCATAGTGGATTCATGAACTGCTACCAATGTTATCTGAAAGCACCAGAAGCTGATCCTACTAACCTGGGCATTTTTTTATCCTTGTTAGACAGTAGCATGTTTTTTCTTAATATTTTTTTTTTATTCTTTTTTTTATAGGATGTCTCCAGAAAACACTGAACTATTAACAACACTGGGATTGCTGTACCTGCAGGTCAGTGTTCTACGTTAATTGTTTTGTTCAAAGTATTTTCAATGTGGCATACCTGGATACTTATATTGTAGATCATATTCTATGTGGTTTAAATGGTAACCTACCCAAACATAACATAATATATATAGTATAAAGTAACATAGTATATGCATAGTCCTTATTGTAGAAGCCCAAAACTACAGCAGCCCTGTGCTTTTTACATCTTGATATTTCCTGTCCCTGTTGACAGTTCCACTGTCTTTGCTTGTGCTACCTTAAAGGAATTGTTCAGTGTAAAAATAAAGACTAGGTAAATAGATAGGCTGTGCAACATAAAAAATGTTTCTAATATAGTTTGTTAGGCAAAAATGTAATGTATAAAGGCTGGAGTGACTGGATGTGTCCAGATAATTGACACATATTGTAATGGTAATTAAAATATCTCTTCTGGGCATTCTATTACTGCAAGCAAGTATAAATTAGGGCAACATATGGCAGAGTTATGCCCATGCTGACGCTCTGACTCTCCCCTATAGCTAAAAGAATCTTGGGAGTTATAGTTAAACAACACCTAGAAAACTTTAATCAATTACTGTCATAAGACAATGTGAAATGACTTAAAAAAAAAAGTAAAAAGCAGACCAAGAAAAGGAGAGGAAATTGGAAAATATCTCTGAAAAATAGCATTTGAAAATGATTTATGTATATTATTGTTGTGGGTGTATATTTTTATTACACAGTATTTTCTCCAACAATTGCCTTGCCAAATAATTGATTCTTATTTTCATACATGGGAGCATTTCAAACCATGTTCCTCTTTGATTTACAATAATTGGGGCACTGGTACTACTGGTGGTATATAATATGCATGTGGCTTAATGAGTAGATGTACAATAGAAGAATGCTGGGAGCCAAAATGTAGCATGGGATGCTAAGCACACTGAGTCTCGTGGAATTCGTGGTGGACTCTATCAATATGCCTCGTATGACATGTTGGTGTCACAGTGTGATGCTGAGAGCCACAATTAATGTTCCCTGTAAATTCATTTTCGCCTTTTTGTGGAAATAATTTATTATTTACACCTTAGAGGGAACATTGGCCACGATATGTCATAAAATGGTGGGGACCACTTTTTGCCTTAGAAATTCTAATACAATTTGTGTGTCAAATACTACTATTCCAACCATGGAATAAAGGTGAGATTTGTAAATTGGGTGTGATCATAATAATTTTAACAGTGCATAGCGGCTTCCAGGGCACCCTCATAATTTTGTTGTACAGGGCCCCGTGATATCTGATGGCAGCCCTGGGTGCAACTATTGACTGCATCACTGCAGAACTCTGACTCTTAACTGCTTCAGACAGTAACCCAGTACACAACCCGATAGGGGTCATTGACCCATAAAGTATTGAAAGAGTCATTTTGATTGAGTCCCCCCACAAAAGGATCAGTGATCTTTCATATCAGACAGGGAGTGTTAATTCCTTCTCTTTCCTGTACCTCAGAAACTTTCATCTATAACCAATTGATATTTTGCAAAATCTTGATAATCTTGATATCTCAGCCAGGTAATTAATATGTGTTTCGTCTTTGGTGAAAAGTCATGGAAAGTTTTCATAAAATATAAAAAATACTGTTTTGAAAGGGAATAAAATATAATTTTTAGTTATATAAACTAACAGTTGATTGTCTCTATAGCTTCTTACTGCTTTTTATATTATGCTTTTTTCATAGAATGGTTTGTTCCAGAAAGCATTTGAATACCTTGGAAATGCTCTCACATATGATCCTAGTAATTACAAGGTAAGATATTGTAATTTTAGTTATTTATAAACATGCTGCACTGATAGTGGTGGGTTTCTCAAAATATTTTATATTTAGAAGATGGTAATGCCAGTGGACTGGTTGGACTGGCTTTACTGTAGGAAAAAGAGTATTTGGAACCCCACTACGGTTTTACAACGACTGTCCTATTTTGTTAGATATTTGTAAGTGTATGTCCAACCTGTACAACAGTTATTATTGAACTACGTCATCTCTTAGTATTTGGATGTTAGGGGCTGCAGAAAACACACAAAAATGCATTGGAAATATTTAAAACAAGACAATTCAGGATATTCTTATGCACATTGCCATTTGTAATAGTTGTGTTAAAAGAATATTCTGTTACAAATAACCTTGAAATCACCAGCAGCTCTTTTTCAGAAAACGAAATATTATCAAAGAATTAAACTAGAAATGGTACATATTATGTTTTGGGCTTCTGTGAAAAACCCATTGGTGGCCAGGTTCTCACATATAATTTAAAGCACAAAATATGGATGGTCAGGGCCCCCAATAAAAGTAAAAAAAAACTTCTTTGGTGGCCAGCCCCCTAAACAAGTTAAAAAAACCCATTGTGGCTAGGGTCCCCCCTACAGGGTAAAAAAACCCATTGGGAGTCATGTGTAGTCCAAGATGGCCACACCTTGAGACCTCTCTGCAACAACCAACGACTTTTATGCTAACAGCCTAGGTATTCCCGACCAGCCGCTTACCGATTGTATCTCCCAGCGCCTGGGGCAAGCCAGCGTTCCCAGAGATCACGTAAGAAACGGACCACAACCGCTTCTACTCCACCCATGACTGTCATGCACTCTGTAATCAAGTACCTGATGAGGCTTAACAGAAGTGTGTCACCTGCCACAGATTCCACAATGGAAATTGCAACAAAGTTTATTCCATAGTTAAACATCAGAATCTTTTGCACAGGCACAGAAAGTGCATTCTTTAGATAAGGTATTGCTAAACAAATTTAAAATACTGCTACAACATGAACTTGAATTAACAGTGACTAAAATCACAACTGACCTGATCAAGTAGCAGAACTTGGGCACCATATTACAGAGGCAGAATCTAAGATAGATGATATTTATAACCATGAAGAGAATATTATAGCACTTCCAGCACAAATAAAAAAGGGCACAAGATAGGATTAAGTACACTGACAATAGATCCAGACAGAATTATATACGGATTCTCGGCTTTCCCGGAAAGCATAACAGATTTCAAACTGAACTCAAAGGTCAAAAACAGGCAAAGGGCACGAACAAAAAATCAGGCGAGAATCACACGCAGGAACTATCAGGAAATAGACCTACATTAGTCAATGAGTCAGTGCAGTGTAAGGGGTTTTATAGCCAGACTGTTGGCTTACACAGATCACCTGTGGCCAGACTGGAAACAGGTGAACCAAGCCATGCTTACTAGCAATTACCAAGCACAGCCATAGGAGTGAACCAGGGCCTTAGCTGTCTGCTCGCATAGAGCAGTGGTAATGCAGACAGCACCGGAACATCAGGACCCCGGGTTCAACTACAGGCAGGTTGTTACGCAAAATTACCCTATACCACCCCCCCTAAATATAAGGTGGGCCTAGGTCTACCCAAATGCTTATTTTACTATAAAGCCACCCAGTTATCTCAAATTTTAACATTGCATTCTAAAGAAGATAGCCTTCACTGTTAGTACTCCTGCTATACCCATACTACATAATCTACTATTCACCCCGGGTCTCCTAACCCCTCTATGTAAGTGGTGGACAAGTCAAAATATATGTGCAATAGGCCAGTATATCTAGTATAGGTCAATCTAAAAACAACTGGACTTGCTGAGTAATCAATGAAGACGTTTCACTACTCATCCGAGCAGCTTCTTCAGTTCAACTGACTGGTGTGGGAAGTTCTCGGCATATGAACTCTTCCACTAATCCATTTACAATGGCACATTGTAACTCTTCAAAGAGGTGACATCTGAAGAAACTCACAGAGGTGTTGATTCTGTGTAGTTGTGATATGATTATCTAATGTGTCTTGCAACTCCTAGATACAGGTGTTACTTGTGAGAGTTGCATGAATGGATGTGTGAAGTGTTCTGAATCCGCCGGGGTACAGATGTTAGAACAGCATTGTATGTAGCAGACAGGTGGTGTCAAAGGCCCCCACCTCTGTTCAGAGATGGTCTCTCCACCTTGACATGAATCGCCTCTTTCACGCCTCGTTCAAACCAGCGGTCTTCTTTATCCAAGATTTGGACCTTGCTGTCTTCAAAGGAGTGTCCCTTGTCTTTTAAGTGTAGAAAGACAGCTGAGTTTTGCCCTGTAGAGTTCTCCCTCCTGTGCTGAGCCATTCGCTTGGAGAGCAGTTGTTTTGTCTCCCCGATGTATAGATCTGTGCACTCCTCGCTACACTGGACTCCGTATACCACATTGCTTTGTTTTTCTTTTGGTGTTTGATCCTTTGGGTGTACCAGTTTTTGTCTCAGTGTGTTGCTAGGTTTGAAAAACACAGGGACATGGTGTTTGTTGAAAATCCTCCTGAGTTTCTCTGACACTCCAGCTACATATGGGATGACTATGTTTCGCCTACTATGTGTCTCCGGGCGGTTATTTCTATTGGTGTTCCTGTTGGGCTTGGTTGCTGCTGTTTTGACAAAGGCCCAGTCTGGGTAGCCACACGCTTTCAAAGCTCCTCTGAGATGTTTTTTATATGCCGAGAACTTCCCACACCAGTCAGTTGAACTGAAGAAGCTGCTCGAATGAGTAGTGAAACGTCTTCATTGATTACTCAGCAAGTCCAGTTGTTTTTAGATTGACCTATACTAGATATACTATGACCTGGATGAATGAAAATCTTCATAGTCAATAGGCCAGTATACTTCCACCCAGCTTATAGAAAAATATTCTATTCTAGCTAAAAGATTCAGACTGTAGCAGATCCTGCACTTTATACAGCCTCAGTGAAGCTTGGCTAGTGATACGGATAAACCAGAAACATCCTTTGAGGGTCTGTGCCTTCAGTCCTCAAGATTACGAAAGTCAGTATCCTATCTCTATAGCGGCTTTTTTGAGAGGCATCCCCACCGACAATATTATCATATGTGTCAGCATGGCACAAAGACCTGAATTGGGAGTTGGCCCAAGAGGTCTGGGAACATGCCTGGCACACAGTTTAAAAGTCCTCCAATAATGTCTCATTACAGGAGACTACGTATAAGGTTATTTTTAGATAGTGCCAGCACAAATAGCAAAGTTTGCACCTTCAGTTATCCCAAGTGTTTTAGAGGTTACAGTGAAATAGGCACAATGTATCATATACGGTGGACATATCATGAGGATCTATAACATGATAGACTCAATATTTGAAGTCTCAGTCCCTAAAGATCCCAGAACAGTACTGTTAGGTAAAAAACCAGAGGGACTAAATAACACTCAATTTCGCCTGTTTACCACCATGATGACAGAGCCAAACGAACTCTAGCAATGGCTTGGAAATGGAAACAAATTCCAATAGATCCAGTTAAGGCAAGAATAGACTGGATATTGTCTCAGGAAAACTTAGCATATTACTTGACTCTCGCAAGAAATTTTGATTAATCTGGGACCCCTGCTTTATGTACAGATATGGGACTAATGTGCCCAACTCCTTTATTTTCTATAGAGACAAATTAGATGTTTAATGAATAGGCAGTTTAAATGCCTTATTAATATATTCATTTGAGATTACCCTGCGTTTCTGATATTTTAAAAAGTATATTAAAAGAGAAATAAAGCCTCCATAGTATAATTTAACTTTATTCACTCTCCCTAAAGCCTACATCTCTAATCTTTAATGGGGACCTGTCATCCTAAGAAATAATTCCAAATTATTTTCTATCAAGTTAGTTGAGCAAAATAAACTTTACTTACACTATATTTATTATTTATTATTATTATATATTTTTGTGTTTCCTTCAGTCTTGGAATTATACAATCACAGCACGAAGGCAGGAGCCATTTTGTGGAAACTGTTATTAAGACAAATTGTGTATCACCTCAAAATCTTGTGTATGCACCAGAATAGGGAACCTAATGCCCATGCCCAGTGCGCTGCACAATTATAGAGAGTAAGGAGGGAAGGGGCAATGTGAGAAGCGCAGTGATATTTATCCTCCTGAAGCAAAAAGGTTGGGAAGATAATATTTGATTGACAGCTCAGATATTTAAATACCTTTATAACAGGTATGGATGTTTTTTTTTTTAACAGGTTTCTTTTTATTGAGTTTCAAACAAGAAAAAAAAAGAAAAGGGGTACAGCATCTTCACACTATTTCTTTACAATCATTCATAAAATTAGCCAGCAATACATCAGTATACAGTAGATTGTCTCCTAAGTATATGTCACACCATGTTTCCCACACTTTCTGGAATTTAGATGAGCATCCCCTTGCTTTGTGTAAGCATTTTATTTACATATAGGTATGGATGTTTAATTTGCAAAGGACTTTCATTATACAGCTTTTTATGTGTAGGTGACAGGTTCACTTTAATACGGGCAATGCACTACTGCCCTCTCCTCCCCCTCCATTCTTATTGTTGCTTGTTAGCATGCACATTGGCTCTCCTCTGCTTCCCTGGATGCTTTGGAACAGTGAAGTGAAGAGCATAAACAGGTAGCGTTGCTAGAGTATAAGAGTGCATGATGTGTCTAAAATAATTAGTAGGTTTAGTACACAAAAGGCACATCATGTATCTGACACAATGAGAAACACAGAACTTGAATGGGCATTGTCAAATTTTATTCAGTTAATTGTTCAGACTAGATAAATGGTATATTGCTCTCAAATTGACATCAGCCTGCAATTATTTTAATGTGTATTTTTGAAATGCCCAGATTGTGTATTATGCATTAGATGACTGTGGTGGGTTTGACTGCATAAAGCATTGTTTGTTTTAGGGCATCTTAGCAGCAGGCTGTATGATGCAGTCCCACGGAGATTATGATGTAGCCCTCAGCAAGTACAGAGTTGCAGCATCCAGTGTCCCTGAAAGCTCCCCTTTGTGGAATAACATTGGCATGTGTTTTTATGGGAAAAAGAAGTATGTGGCTGTAAGTATGCTCTTATGATTTTGTATTTACCTCCTTTTATAATTGAGAACAGAGGTCTTCAGACTTTTTGGCTTCAGGTCCTAATTTGCAGATGGCCATTTCCTTCAAAGCCCCCTTAGCTTTAACAAGATGTTGAATATATAAAAGTCATGGTTGTAGCAGACACTCCCTTGTTAGGGAAATTTCCAAGATAGTAAATATGGATTGACCCATAAATTATACATTAAGTGGCGATCACACCAGATGCCCTTCCACTGCTTTGCAAACCACTGACCTTATAATAAAAAGATATTCAATAACAAAATATCTTCCGCACTAGGCACAATATTAGTGAAGCTCTTCAAAGTACTCTCTCTGCCAGAAAATATAGGGCACGGTAACAAAATGAAGACGGTACCTGCAATTTCTGAAGGGGATGCTCACAACTTTATGTACAGGTATGGGACCTGTTATCCAGAATGCTCCGGATCTGGGGTTTTCCGCTTAATGGATTCAATCTGGATCTTCATATCTTACGTCTACTAGAAAATCATTTAAACAGTAAATAAACCCAATAGTCTGGTTTTGTTTCCAACACAGATTAATTCTATCTTAGTCTGGATCAAGTACAAGGTACTGTTTTATTAATACAGAGAAAAAGAAAATCATTTTTAAACTTTGTATTATTTGAATAAAATGTAGTCTATAGGAGACAGCCTTTCCGTAATTTGGAACTTTGTGGATAGCGGGTTTCCGGATAAAGGATCCCTCACACATACTGTACATCAATGGGCAGATTTATCAAAGGTCAAATTTCATCACAGTGAGAGCAGTGAGGTTGTGGAATGCGCTGCCGGATTATGTTGTGATGGCTGATTCTGTTAATGCTTTTAAAAGTGGCTTGGATAATTTCCTGGACAAACATAATATCCAAGGCTATTGTGATACTAAAAACTATAGTTATGGGCAGATTTATATTTTTTTCCACTATAATAAATTAGAATAAACTCACAAGTCGAACGTTATTTAAGAAAAAACTAGAATGTCTAAAATTTGATGGAATAGCTCTGACTCTGAAATTTGAATTGAATTTGAATCGAGTTTTCCCTCCGAAAAAAAAAATCCTAGAGTGTCATATACAACATTAACATATTCAAATGGCTCAATCAACCTCTGCCAATGACTTGTAAATGAACTGGGTAGGTTTTAGGTGGTGAATATTCGAATCAGAACTGTTTCCATGGTAGAGGTGTGATAAATCTCTCATTAAGATTCAAATGTGTGAATTTTGACACCAAAGACAATTTTGAAAATCGAATTTACTATTCAGCCCTTAATAAATCTGCCCCAAATGTTTCTGGACTTCACAATTTTCTGTTGCTGTCTCTCTCTTGTTGTGCTCAAAATATCTGAGAGACTGGTTGTCCGGTATGTGGTGAATTGGATTTGGATGACTAGTTTAGCATAGCATTATTATTATTTTAATTCATCTTCTCATTCAACAGTTGTTCGTACCAGTCTTTATGTTTGCAAGTAGCCAACCTTTTCATTTGAAGTACAGTGTAATCATTGTTTAAAGGGATACTGTCATGGGAAACAATGTTTTTTTGAAAATGCATCAGTTAGTAGTGTTGCTCCAGCAGAACTGTGCTCTCAAATCTGTTTTCAAAACGGCAAACACTTTTTTTTTTTAATATCGAAATCTGACATGGAGCTAGACATATTGTCAGTTTCCTAGCTGACCCAGTCATGTGCTCTGATAAACTTCAGTCACTCTTTACTGCTGTACTGCAAGTTGGAGTGATATCACCCCTCCCTTTCCTCCCCCCAGCGGCCTAACAACAGAACAATGGGAAGGTAACCAGATAGCAGCTCCCTGACACAAGATAACAGCTGTCTGATAGTTCTAAGAACTGCACTCAATAGTAAAATCAAGGTCCCAATGTGACACATTTAGTTACATTCAGGGTCGGACTGGGGGGCCCGGGGCCCACCGGGACTAATGTCCAGGGCTCCCTCCGACCCCCGTCCCCCTACTATGATGCGCAGAGCGTGCAAGGCATCGGTGCGCCTGCGTGAAGGCGCCGCTGGACGCTCCTGAATGAATAGGATCCGCAGAGTGGACTGGCATGGCCATTAAGGGTCGGGGCCCACCGGGCCAGTCCGACACTGGTTACATTGAGTAGGCGAAACAACAGCAGTTCCATCCTAAAGTGCTGGCTCTTTCTGAAAGCACATGACCAGGCAAAATGACCTGAGATGGCTGCCTACACACACCAATATTACAAATTAAAAAAATTCACTTTCTGGTTCAGGAATAAAATGTTATATTGTAGAGTGAATTATTTGCAGAGTAAACAGTTCAGTTTAGAAATAAAAACAACATAATAAAAATCGTGACAGAATCCCTTTAAAATTGCATATATTGAGGAGCCGTTTAGCAGCTAGAGCAGCTAGATGATACCCTCAGGATTACACCCCAGCAGAAGAAATGTATATTTCATTCAGAATAATTAACATGTGCACCCACCTAAGCAAGTACGTCTTGTAATAACGATCTGTACAACTTGAACTGACTTTGCTTGCTTCAAGGCTTATTTTCCCCTTGAATAATTCATCATGGGCTCAAGTACTTTCACACTGAGGAATGACTTGTGCCAATGCACATTTAAATAGATTCATAATTAACAAAATAAGGGGCTTGTGGTATTTGTTTTTAAAGAGCTACATGCCAGATGAAAGTATGATCTAAAACAGCACCGCTCTATTATTTCCCTGTATTGGGCCAATTAGCTGACATAATATATACTTATGAGCCACTGCAAACATGATCTTGGTTAGAGCTTCTAGGTGAAAACTTAAAATCAATATCCATTTGCAGGGCAGTTGCCATTAGGTTGTGCCATATTTAGATTAGGTTTTAACCCTGTCAGTGTTACAAATTCTTTGGACTCCATTCAATATTACTTTGCATACAAGCAGAGTTAATAAGTGTATTAATTTATTGTATTTGCATTATAATTGCATGCTACTGCAGCATGTTACTTATTAAGGAGTGCAGTCTATTTAGCTTTACAGTCCTACTTGTCCTTGGGCATTGCTAGCCAAAGAGAGCTGCACACCAGAGCTAGATGCGTTTTAAAGGTACCTCGATACTTTGCAATGCAGCCGTTTACTGTGATCATCCCCTTAACATCTGTTCCCCCCACCCACATGCTGCCCTTGCCAGAGCTGGCAGCATCAGACAGACCCACTATGGATAAAAACTAAAGCATTATAAGCAGGACACTTGTGTGTTATTTAACAAAAAGATCAGCCAATGTGGTTCACACACTAGGGCCATTGTCATGAGCTCAAACCATAAGAGTAACAACAGTCATGTTTCACTTTTTTTGAGAGCCCTCTTCTTATTTTGCTATATTGCTATATTTTGTACCAGAACTAGATATGTACAGGTAATACCCTATCAGTGGGCACATATTTTTTATTATACGTTATTTGGTACTATATAAATACATGTTAATAATAATAATAATACCCTACTCGCTCAGTCAAAGTTGGATTTAAAAATTATGTACCCCTAGGCTACCCGGCTGCACACATCCGCACTTCACTCCCCGCACTCACCCCCAGCTGTTAGCATCACCCTCAAACCACTGCAGCAACTGCTCAAATGTGAATAAAAATGGCTCACGATTGTCTTGAAAAGTAATGGGGAATATCCGGTACCTTCAGGCATTTTATTAACACATACAGACTTCATGTTTAATGGAGAAAAAAAATAAGGGTCAGTCCACACAAGCAGATTTGGGGAGATTTAGTTGCCTGGCGTCTAATTGCCTCTTCTTCTGGGCGGCAATCTCCCGAATCTGCCTTTGCGTGTCTTCCGGTCCGCTATAATGAAAAGTCACCTGCGCTAAAGCACACGCGGCGCTTCATTTTCCGAAGTCGCTCGGAGTTGCAACTTTGGAAACGAAGAGCTGCGTGTGCTTTAGCGCAGGCTACTTTTCATTATAGCAGACGGAAAGACACGCAAAGGAAGTTAAGGGAGATTGTTGCCCAGAAGAAGAGGCGATTAGTCGCCAGATGACTAAATCTCCCCGAATCTGCTCATGTGGACTGACCCTTATTCTAAAAGATTTTACATATGGTAAGAAACCATGGAAAGTGATGAGAAATCTGTACCATCAGCAAATATACACATATATTAAACACTACATTCAATTATTTTATTATATTTAACTTCAAAAGTAGCTGGAGGAACATTCAAATTGGAAAGTGATCCATAGGACTACCTTGCTAATTGTTAATAGTAAGGATGCATCAAATACACTATTTGAGGATTCGGTCGAATACCAAACTGAATCTGAACCCTAATTTGGATATGTAAATTACAGAAATGTAGGGGAAATAGACCCATGCTCACAATGTGCTGTTCAAATTTTTTTGACTTCCTTTTTTTTGTGACATCACATGAATCTTTGGATTCTATTTGACCAGGCACTTGGATTTATCTGAATCCGAACGCTGCTGAAAAAGGCTGAATTCCGAACTGAATCGGGTGCATCCCTAGTTTATAGGACTTTACCCTCAAAAACAAAATTACTTAGTGCTAGGGTTGCACCGAATCCACTATTTTGGATTCGGCAAAACCCCCAAATCCTTTGCGAGAGATTTGGCCGAATACGAAACCAAATCGGAAACCTAATTTGCATATGCAAATTTAGGGGTGGGAAGGGGAAAACAGTTTTTACTTCCTTATGCAATTTCCCTCCCTGCCCCTAATTTTCATATGCATATTAGAATTTGGATTCGGTTCCGCTGGGCAGAAGGATTTGGCCGAATCCGAATCCTGGAATCCCGAATCAAATCCTGGATTCGGTGCATCCCTACTTGGTACTGAAAACCACTGTAAGAGCCCCCACGTAATGTTCTCTCCTTCCTTGTTCTAAGACTTTCTTTATAAATGTATTGTTAGGGTTAATCTCATCAATCGGAAAAGTGGGTAATCAGCTGGTACTGGTTTCTAAACCGTGAGCTGTTCCTTTAAGGAACCAGTCACATCAAATTTTTTTTTCCCAAAATTTGTTAGTATAGAACGAAAAATAAACACCAAGGCAAATAAAACGTTTGAATTGCAAAGCCTTTATTAAGAGATAACTTACCAAAACTCCACTTCCGCTCCTCTTCTATAAAAGGGCGAAAGGGCGACCATCCATGCAGCGGTATTCGATTTCTTCTCCCTGGCTATTCTAGTGACAGTATGTGAAGGAGGCTGAGGTCCGCTCTGCAGTACTTCCTCTATTCCCAGCAGCAGCAGCAGCAGCAGCAGCAGCAGCAGCAGCAGGTACTCGGAGAGCCGAACCACAGGCATACAAGGGATGGATACGGCTGTCTAATGCTGATCAATGCGCCCAGTTCGCCTAGATGGAATGAAATGGAACTTTAATTATTATTTAGCAGGTCGGCCCGATCATTGTGCGAGACCTGGGTGTACTGGGGCACAGACTCGGGAGTTGCACTTGGGGGCTGGCTGATAGGCATTAGAAAGCTGCTTTTCAATGAGTAAGGCAGGAGGGGAGACACGGGTGGGCTGTAGACTGACTAAAATGAACCCCTTGTGTTGGGGCCTGTAATGCACACATGTCTGGAGATCTGATATAGAGGTTGCAGAGATTGTGCCCTGACGCAAGGCATGGACAGGCTGACAGCCGGGATCTGAGCTAATAGGGTGATAGCTCGTAGTAAATACTCGTAAAAAAAATAAGTGCCAGGTCTCCACCCCAAGCACACGTGATGCGCAGATAGTCCTGCAGGCAGCTTCCACCTCTGCTGCAGTCTCTCCACTCTCTCTCTCTCTCAGGCCAGCCTCACTCGACTGCCTCCTTCTGCTCTCCTCTCTCTCACAGTGGAGTTTTGGTAAGTAATCTCTTAATAAAGACTTTGCAATATAAAAGTTTTATTTGCCTTGGTGTTTATTTTTCGTTCTATACTAACAAATTTTGGGAAAAAAAATTTGATGTTACTGGTCCTTTAAGAGAGAGAGAGTTTTTTTTCTGTCTGCTCTCCCAAATGACTGCAAATTCTGCCCCCTGTGTCCTTAAAGGGATACTGTCATGGGAAAAAAAAATTTTTTTTCAAAATGAATCAGTTAATAGTGCTGCTCCAGCAGAATTCTGCACTGAAATCCATTTCTCAAAAGGGCAAACAGATTTTTTTATATTCAATTTTGAAATCTGACATGGGGCTAGACATATTGTCAATTTCCCAGCTGCCCCAAGTCATGTGACTTGTGCTCTGATAAACTTCATTCACTCTTTACTGCTGTACTGCAAGTTAGCGTGATATCACCCCCCTCCCTTTTTCCCCCCAGCAGCCAAAACAAAGAACAATGGGAAGGTAACCAGATAGCAGCTCCCTAACACAAGATAACAGCTGCCTGGCATAATGTTATCTGTTAACCACTATTTTCCTGTGCCATATAGCCTTTTTTCAATTTCCGCCATTGCTACTCAGCAGCTTGTTTATATGAACTAGTGTTTATGCAGTAAACACATCAGTTTTACCAGTGCAGGGCAACACTACATTGTATTTTCATTACTTTAAAACACTTAAATTTTTTGGTGTTACTGTTCCTTTAAAATGGCTACTTGTAATGAAAAACATCTGCTTTAATTGAGTACGATTGACATCATTCCTTTTTAACTTAACTTTTTCCTCTAATAATCTGATATCGGTAAGCTCTTGCATTCTCGGACTTTCATGTTCTGCCAGAGGGACTTCTTTCATTTTCATGATGATTGCTTTCTCATTTGCAGGCTATTAGTTGTCTTAAGCGTGCACTTTATCTCTCCCCATTTGACTGGAGAGTTCTCTATAATCTGGGTCTAGTCCATCTCAGCATGCAACAGTATGCCTCGGCTTTCCACTTCCTAAGTGCAGCCATCTCTCTTCACCATGGCAATGCTGGCCTATACATGCTGCTGGCGGGTAAGTAGCATACAAACCACAATTCTAACCTTTGTCACAAATAATCTAAACACTAATTATTATGATATTGTTCTCCTTAGTGGCACTCACATATCTGGATGATATTGAAAATGCCAAGAGCTCATATCAGCAGGCAGCAAATCTTGATCAGTGAGTTCCAAACCGTATCTGACTATACCCCATCTGTTTTTTTTTGTGAATACTGAAAACAATCTCCTCTTACTTTGTTTCTACAATTCTTTGTGCATTCTTTAGTTGTTGGCTTCTGCTCAGTACATCTAATGCCAATAGCTGGTTCTGTCTGTGTGGTCTCTGTTTCCTTGAGCTATGAACATATGGAGAACATACATGTATTTACACTATTAAGTGCAACCATAAGTGCATATAGACACTACATTCACAGTTTTGTATGAAGTGATTTTATGCATCTCACAATAT
Organism: Xenopus petersii; assembly: GCA_038501925.1. Taxonomy (NCBI): domain Eukaryota; kingdom Metazoa; phylum Chordata; class Amphibia; order Anura; family Pipidae; genus Xenopus; species Xenopus petersii. Next base: position 74,744,249 of record CM076677.1, read on the forward strand.
TTCACAACCTCAGTATTAATTATGACATGCACCAATTACTAGAAAAGTGTTAGCAAAACATAAACAAGGAGCAGTAAAACCAATAAAAACATTTTTTTAACGGAAACATAATACAATGTACTGTTCCCATACACTGGCAAAACTGTTGTGTTTGCTTAGAAAAACAAATATAGTTTATATAAATAAGCTGCTGTGTAGGCATGTGGGCAGCTATTCAAGCACAGGATACACAGTAGATAAGTTCTGAAGAATCCCATTGTATGGTAAAGAGCTTATCTGTTATCGGCTGTGTAACCTGTGACTTTTCTCCTTTTTACACTTTTAATGGATGCCCCCATGCTAGCTTGTTTATATAAACTGTAGTAGAGTTTCTGAAGCAAACACACCAGTTGTACCAGTGCAGCACAATAGTATATATATTATATATTATATATAATATATTTTCATTACTTTAGGACACTTTCATTTGTTGGTGTTACTGTTCCTTTAATTTGCTTTGAATAGCAGTTTCTCTCTACTTTTAACAAAGTGTTAAAAAACAGTAAAAAAGCCCATCTCTAACACAAAACCACGTTTAGAGCTCTTTATTTATTTCCCATTGACACTGTACAGTATTAAGCTCTCTCTTCCTGAGTTCTTGGAATTCTGATCTACTGATTTCCCTGGCTTGTACTGATTACCTGCTATTTATCTCCCTTTGTCCCAGGACAGATCCCTTGGTGAATCTGAATTTTGCAGTCCTGCTGTACAACCAAGGAGACAAAAAAGGAGCTTTGAATCAATACCAGGAGCTTGAGCGCAAAGTCACTTCTCTCAGAGAGACTGCCACGGAGTTTGACGCTGAGGTAAAGGAACATGGTGCAAAGTACACGTATAAGAATGTATATATTGTTGACCGTTCTCACTAGTGATGTGCGGGCTGGCCCAAAAAAACATGGGTATGCCAGCTTCTTCTTGCAGCAGCTTCTATTACTTATAGGCACTCACCTGTCCTGCCCCCTTTCATGATATCAGAGATGGACGGGTCTGGCACAGGTGTATAAATGGAAGTGGTGGGTGGGTTTGGGACAGGTGCGGATTGGGAGTGGGCGGGTTTGCGTCAAGTGTGGGTCGACTTTTTGTTGACTTGTACATTACTAGTCCTCACGCAAACCTCTTATGTAGTTGCACGTACTGGGTTAAAACATTGTATACAACAGTTCAAAAGGAACACATTCCATCTTTAGTAAATCATAATTCTTTAATGAACATATATGCATATCCAACGTTTTGGTCCACAGTAGTGCCTTTAACATTATATATCATATATGTATTATAGCAACATACAGTAAAACTAGCAACAATGCACCAGCATAGGTTTCTGTAGGTTTTTGGTGATTCTTTGAATGGTAATGATTCTCTTTATTTCTCTCTTGATATCTGACATTAGATGGTGGACATGGCTCAGAAGTTGGGTGCTGCTCTGCAGGTTGGGGAGAGCCTAGTATGGACTAGACAAACCAAAGACTCAAAAGGGAAACCGAGAGGAGCAGGAAAAGGCCATGAGGCTGAGCAGGCTCCATTGGGGTCTAATCAGGCGCTGGGAAGAGCAATGTCCTCAGCAGCTGGATATAGCAAGGCTGGTGGCCTATCTTCAGGTGAGAGATGATGAAGTAACATGTCTTTCTTGTTAGGCAAGACAGAGGAGCGGCACATTTTAGCCAAGAGGTGGTATCTGTATTGCTATCAAAACAATTGCTTGACCTAAAAATACTGTACTGATTGACAGACAGTATGTTTTATGTGTTTTTAAGGAACAAGCGCCACTACAGTCTCCAAACATCCCTCTCTGCCACTTGAGCCAGAAGATCCATCACATACGAGAACTGCTGCTCCAGACTACAGGAGAGGTCACAGCTAACTACCTGTCTGATATATAATGCCAAGGCTGAACTTGGAATGTAAGTTCTGCTGGGCTGTGTAGAGACAGCTTTCCGTCAGTCCATGTGAGATTCTGTACACCTACATCCACATAAAGAATTAGTGGAGATGTCCAGTGAAAACAGTAGGGAATATTTAGAGGAATAGAAAAGCTATTCTCAGGTGAATACCAATGCTACTCCTAATGATTTGGTATTTGATAAAAGATCTAATAGTTTCTCAAGGAGAACACAAAAATAGTTATTGAAATGTTCTGAAGGACTTGTGCTGCAGCATTACAGTGCATATAGCTACCTTTTGTACAGACAATAAGATCTGGTATTGTTGTGTTTATGCTTGTGTAGCCCCTCACTCCAGAGGGCCCTCTAAGCATTTCTTACTAAATGACTGTTTAGTTGCAAATCACTGAATCATCATGTGAATGTATGTATTCAAGTCAGACCTCTTATTAGCACATTAGTACCAAACTAAAGCAATCTGAGGCTACATGTTGTGTGAAGAAATATTGTGATTACATTAAGTTGAATGTATTATTATTTTAATCAGCCAGTTCAACAGGTCTTCTTCCTCAGGCATGAACGAAGCCTTAAATTATTTTAAGCAGGACCTTACAATTCATTCATTTTAGCCAGTTTACAGTGAAATAAGATTTGCAAGATCTATTACTAAACAATTTTAATTGGAAAGAAATGATTTATTATTTTCTAAAATCTCAATATTCCTCTGTTAAAATAGAAGAGAGTTGTGTATTGAAGGGAAGCTTATATACTTCCATGTATAAAACAAAAATGTTTATACATATATCCCTGGGGGGACGACATTGCCTACCATTTGGAAGCCAATGGGAGCCATCACCCACACATAAAAAGCTCTATAATTAACGTCCTTCGCCAATTAAACATGAAACCCAAAATCCTTTTTTTAAATCAAAACATTCATACCTGTTATATTTAAAATATATACTGTAAATATATCTAAAAATCTGAGCTGTCAATCATATATTGCCTGCCCAGCCTCTATGCTTCAGATCTAGCAAGTACTTTCACTTTTCATTAGCACTTTAGTCACTGCCCTTCTCACATTCTCCCTTCCTGCTCATTATAATTATGTAGCTTGGGCATGGACAATAAGTCCCCTGTTCGGGTACATACACAAGATTTTGGGATTATACAAAACTTGACTTAAGGGAGAAATAAAGTTTAACTAAAGAATATGCTAAAAATGTTGTACATTATGTTTTGGGCTTTTGTACCGGCCCATGGCAACCACAGCCCTTTAGCAGGGAAGATCTGTGTCTCTAAAGATGTCCCATTATTTCCCATCTTCATTTTTGCTGATTCACTGCACATGCTCTGTGCTGTTGTCACTTACTGAGCTTAGAGGCCTACTCACAGTGTACAGTACACACAGAGTATAAATGTCACAATTTAAGGCTGATTAGTAATTAATACAGATAATTACTGCATGGCAGCACATAAACCAGTGCATCTAGCATCAGAATTGAATAATCAGCCTTGTAGCATCAGCTTATATTACAGGCCTATGTTACAGGCCAACCTCATTTTCTGCTTCATAATTTGCCACGGTCCCTAAGCTTAGCTTCTCAACAGCTGTTCAGAGCAAACTGAGCATGCGAGTGTCGCAAACACTTTCCAAGATGGCGACCCCCTGTGACAAGTTTGAAGTCCTGGATCATTGCTGCTATTGAGAAGCTGAATCTGTAGGCTGGTGTAATAAGTTCAGTATATAAAATATGACATTTGTAGCTACAATCATCTTTAGGGTTTAGTTTCCCTTTAAAGGAGACATAAAGGTTATAACTAAGTAAGCTTTATCAGAAAGGTCTATATAAATAAACCAATAAATCCTCATCTGTGTCAAGAGAAACACCACATTTCTTTCCCTCTGTTGTGTGCACATTGGCTTCTGTATCAGACTTCCTTATTTTAGCTTTATACCTCCAGGGCACAGGCTTGAGCATGCTCAGTTTGCTTAAAGGAACAGTAACACCAAAAACTGAAAGTGTTTTAAAGTAATAAAAATATCATGCAGTGTTGCCCTGCACTGGTAAAACTGTTCTATTTGTTTCAGAAACACTACTATAGTTTATATAAACAAGCTGCTGAGTAGCAATGGCGGAAATTGAAAAACTGCTATATGGCACAGGATAAATAATGCATAACAGATAACATTATGTTCTACAGAGCTTATCTGCTATATTCTGTCTAACTTGAGCCTTTTCTCCTTTGAATGGCTGCCCCATTGCTACACATCAGCTTATTTATATAAACAATAGTAGTGTTTCTGAAGCAAACACAGCATTATATTTTTATTACTTTAAAAAAATTATTTTTTTGATGTTACTGGTCCTTTAATAACATAACTAGGATATATGTAAGAATATATGTTATAGGATATTCATGGCTCTTAGCGGTATACATATTAAAGTTATTGGTATATCATATGGAATTTGCCAATCTCTTTAAAATACAAGTATACATATACAAGATTGTATTTTTTGTCCTTAACAGTTGAAAATAATATATATAGCATTTTAACAGATTTATTCATGCTGGTGAAAACATATTGAAACCTGAGCACGTATTTGTCAGCTGAATATAAAACCTAGTTGGGCAGCGGATTTATGTCAGGAGAACTAGCAATAAGTACAGACGCTGCATAACTTTAATAGAACTGGAACCTTCTGGGCTGGATGAGAAGACTGAGTGAGTAGAAAGTATTCAGTGTCAGACTCTTTTCATTGTACTTTGCGTTTTTGGTGGCTCTACATATTTCACCATGGGGTTTGTTTGGACCATTTATAACCTTAAAACCTTGCAACTGAACTGAAAACATTAACAGAAAACCAGTGGTAAATTGCTAATAAAATGTTTTATCTGCACCTATTTTATTTATAATGTAGACATTTTTCACTTTAGTGAAGTTGTTGTATTTATTAGCATTGTAGTGTCGGGCAACAGCTTTATTTAATGGTCCCAACACACAGGCTAATCCAATTCTTCAGTTTTCAGACTGTTATTAGTATTGCACATCAAAAGTTGTGTTCAGAATAAAAGCAGTGTGTTTAAAAAAAAAAAAGTGAATAAAGCTGAAAATTCTTATACCTTTTATCCACGCAAATGCATTGGGAACACTGCACATTCTATTCCATATCAATACATGACATGAAAAATTGATCAAATGTGTTATTCCTTTACAAAAAGTGAAGAAAAGGGAATATTAGGCTGTTCCAAAAAAAATAGTAGTGGCTGCATTCTTCATTACAAGCTCATTCACTGTATAAACTGAAAAATGTTTCAAGATTTTGCTTTCCTTTGAATAACAAAACTAATATTTAGTTGTATAACCAGTGTTTCTGAGAACTGCTGCACATCTGTGTTACATGGAGTCCACTAACCTCTGGCACCTGTTACATTCCACAATTCTTCTGCATTTCTTGGTTTTGCCTCAGAAACAACATTTTTTATGTCACCCCCACAAGTTTCGTATTGGATAAAGGTCCAGGGATTGTGCTGGCCACTCCATAACGTCAATCTTGTTGGTCTGAAACCAAGATGTTGCTAATTTACTGGTGTGTTTGGGGTCGTTATCTTGTTGAAACACCCCATGACCCCAAAAGAATCTTATCAATCCACAAAATGTTGCTCCATTTTTCTTTAGGCCATGTGTTCTTTGGCAAATTGTAACCTCTTCAGTACGTATATTTTCCAACAAATGGGACAGCATGAACATTTGCTGCCTTCCTAAGGCACGTGATTGACATCTGTTTGTCACAGACTGAATGACCTCATTAATTGAACTATGCTATTATTTGGAACAAGCCTCGATTAATGATTCAATTACACAGAATCAGGAGCATGCATGTCATGTCTGTTGGTATTCCATTACTCTAGTACACCTACTAGTAAATTTGGCAAGTAGAAATATAATTTTTACCATAAACAGTGATCAGGTTAGTGATGCCTGACTGTGATTATTTTGAAAACAGATTGAAGCTATGAACGTATAACAATAGTGCAAATATACTGTGAATATTTTTGTACTTGAATGGCAGAGTAAGCCATGTCTTACAATATATGAGCAGGACTGATAGCTTGAGAGGGACTTGGGAACAGTTAATCAATTAGATGCCTGTGTAAATGTAGCAAGGTCACTGTGTTAAATATATCCTCTTTCATCTCACCATCATTCTACATAAACTAGAGCCCAGCATTTCTTAACCATTTCCCTACACCAAGTCTTGGATTTTGCTTTGTGGCACCATTTATTTACAATAAATGCTGGACCTACATGTTATAGCTTCATTATCTAAAATGCTTGGGACCTCAGGCTTTCTAGATAAATGGTATTTTCATCATTTGGCTCTCCATACCTTAAGTCTACAAAAAAAATCACGTAAACATTAATTAAACTCCATAGAATTGTTTTGCCGCTCATAAGGATTAGGGTAAGGGCACAACTGGCGATTCGGGGAGATTTAGTCACCTGGCGACTAATTGTTTCTTCTTTGGGGTGACTAATCTCCCCGAACAGCTTCCCCGTCTTGTGCCGGCTATAATGAAAAGTCGCCTGCGGCATGGCACATGCGGCGCTTCGTTTTCCGGAGTTGCCTCACGAGGAAACTTCGGGCGATTTCGGAATACGAAGCTCCGCTTGTGCCATGTTGCAGGTGACTTTTCATTATATGCAGCGCAAAACGGGGAAGCCGTTCGGGGAGATTAGTCACCCCAAAGAAGAGGCGATTAGTTGCCAGGTGACTAAAGTTCCCCAAATTGCCAGGTATGCCCTTACCCTAAAAGGAGAAAGAAAGCTCCAATTCAAGGGGTGTCAAATGTTAGGGCAACCCAAGTATTGTAACCTGATACCTCAGGCTGGTGCTCTGATTAGTAGAAAACTGCATTGGTATTGGTATTTGCAAGCGAGCCATCCTCTTCCTCCCTTCTTTTTTTTAGAATCCAGTTGGCGACGTGCAGTACAGCAAAAAAGCTTTTTTTTTTAATAAAGTCAGCATTTTAACTCTGGCCTGGGGTATCAGATACCGTAAGTCTTTCCAATCCTTGAGAGGTACCCTATCATTGGCACCCCCCCTTGATTGTAGCTTTCCTTTTAATTATATAATATATAATACACAAAAGCCATGAATATTTTGTAAATGATATCCTTATAAACGGTGAGTTCTGATGTCATTTCTGTCACATGACGCACTGAAACTTGTGTATTATAATAAATAAAGTACCCCCAGTTGCAAAATATGAGGATATTAGAAGTTACCTCGGAGTTCCATGACCTGTATAAAAACACTCGGCCTTCTGCCTCGTGTTTTTATATGGTCATGAAACTCCTCGGTAACTTATAATCTTATATTTTACAAGAGGGGGTACTTTATTCACTATATATTGATCAAGTATAGAAGGTACTATTTTATTACTCCAGGAAAAAATAATAATTAAAAATTGTAATTATTTCATTAAAATTGAGTCTGTGAGAGTTCCTTCCCATAATTCAGAGCTATTAATTGAATAGGAATATATATTGATATATAGTACTGCTAGGGAAAGTATGCATATTGCAGATTTTAACTAGAAAATCTTTTGAGGACGCGCAGGCATCTCTTGACATTAATAAATAAGGTTTCATCTTGATGTGCAAAAAGGGTCTTATTACATCTACAACTGGACGTTGAGGAATTAAATCTCATTAAATAATTAAAAGAAAGGTTTGGAGGCCTTTTTAGGAAGCAAGACAATACAGGGTTACTGAAATTAATACTCTTAGTTGATCCAGGGACTCTACCACTTGCCATCTTTATGTCACAAAGGATATTCCCTCCCCCCTCTCAGAGGTAAATTGGGGAGACTTTAGATGAGGTTTCTTGCCTAGCTGTGGAGCAACTAGCAGTTAGGCAGGATTTACCTGGAACTTATTAAATTTTTATTATAAAGCCGTGAAGTTATCTCGGATCACACAGAATTGCACCCAAGAGAGGCAACAGTACACGATCAGTCATCCAAAATCCAATATGTTTGCAGGATCAGTTGGGATGGGTAAATCAATGTGAAGTTGTTTGATGTAAGGCCAGTGCCAGAGAGGATCTGAGAATGAAAGTGCCACACTCCAGACAGGTTATGCTGACACACACAGTGCTTTCAGTTTCCTACAAAAACAGTCTTGTTAGAAAAAAAGTATTTAATTTAATACATTTTCACAAACATTACAAATATCAGAAACAAGTACAGTTTCTATATGAATCAGACTCTATACAAAAACTCCTGTAACAACTTTGAAAGCCCAGATCATTAATGTTATAGAGATGCTGAACCTTTAGGTTGGTACAGTAAAGCTGGCCATAGATGCAAAGATCCGATCGTTCGAATCCTTGAACGATTGGACTTCCCCATCTCCCGACCTTCTACTAACCATTCCGATCAAATAAAGTAGTAAAAAAACAGATCAGCCGATGTTCTGCCCCTGACAGCAATCGTACGAAAGTTATGTCCGACCAAAGCTAGTGACAGTCTCCCACTGAAAATCGTACGATCGGCAATACATGCAGAGAAATTATCGGCAGCTAACAGAAATCTTTTAACCTGTCCGATCGACCAATCTCCGCCGGACAAAAAATGTCGGAACTCTCCACACACGGTCCGAAAATCGTATGAATCAAGGATTTGTACGATCGGATCTTTGCGTCTATGACCAGCTTAAGTTCCATATACAATATTTCCACTTATGTTTGTTTTTATGGTTTAGTTCTCCTTTAAGAAGTGTCCCTTATTGCCACTGTGTAGCTAAAACTGACAAAGGTGTATAAAGAATTTTTGCTCTATGCAATGGCCCATAGTAAAAGGTAAAAGATTGCACCTGAGGAAGGGATTGACCCCGAAAGCTTGTGCCAACACTGCTGAATAAATGTCCTAAAAGGCAAAATTATATGTTTGGTGTGCTTCCTCCCTATGGGAATCCATAGTAAAAGGGACACCATAGAGCCTTAAATACGTGCTTGTTGGTGCTTACATGTATATTAAAGTGCTGGCAGCTACATTTCCTCTGATCAGGTAACATCGAAAACAAATGAAAAATGAGGTGTAATAATTACTCTACAAAAAAGTACAATAAATAAATATAAGTGCATTAGGTTTTAAAACTTCCACACCTAATCTTCCAACAGGTCTCGGGCAAACCAAATTTCTATGCAATTCGTGCTCTCTCAAAAATGCCCTCTGGGGGTTCCAGATCGCTAATATAGGTGAAAGGAGAGCACTCCAACAAGCAACATAACTGCTAAGGCGAGGTTCCAGATAGCATTAAATACCCTCATCTCTTAACCCTTTACTTCCCATCAATGGGACAACTTCTTCCATCATGCTCAGATTGCCCACAATAAGTTCTATACTACCATTCACTAAAACACCCCCACCCAACTTCATCATTATAGATCTTTTTTAAATTTCACATTGAACTTTATTGTTTTTGCTTTTAAAAATGTTTTTTTCTTACAAAGGGATCCACTTTTCTCAAGAATGGGGGTTCTGGATAGCTTTAAATACCCTCATCTCTTAAACCTTTTCCTTCCCATCAACAGGACAACTTTACTGCCGAAAACCATAAATCCTTCCAAAAGGTTTAGTAGTTATAGATAGGCAACTTGGGTCTCCCAACAACGCCCCGGATGTCATCCATCATGTAGAAATACTTTTGTCAACCTATCACCACTGCAAAGATATAGCAACAGGTTCTGGAAAGCTAGTGGCCGCCATACATGCCATCATTGCTGGGATATGGGTTAGGATACATACAATGACGCTGCAATTTGACTGCCAAAAACAAAGGGACAGCGACCACTTGATAGACTCACAGGGCAGGCCATCAGTATGTATCTCAAAAAATTGAATATCCTAATGGAGAAAAATATCAGGTTTTCAGTTACTTTAGCCCTTCCAAAATGGATGCCAGCGAGAAAGGGTGGAAAGCCCATTTGCAGGTGTTCTGCTGCCAATGTCTTACATGGAGGTGTGCAAATCTTGCAAACGGAAAGAGCATAGTGCAGTATTTGAAAATCTTCTACCCTTTAAACATCTCATTTTGGGGAAAGATATCCAGATCAGACAACATGACAACTGTGAAATACCTAAACAAGCAGGGTAAAACTAGGTAAAAGAGACATTACACTTGACCGTTGTTATTTTTGACACTACAATGAAAGTCATAACGCCATAATCCAACTTCATTAATTTGGGGTTATAATTTAATATCATTGTAGTGAATTACTTATCACCATTCTATCTTTACAGCCACAATCGGATCATTATGGATGAAGCTATACATTAGAAATGGACAGTTACTGACAGGTATTCCACAGTTACTACTTTTTTGATTATGTAATTAGTAAGGAGGCTGTACACTTATTGACTTAATTGGGGGGCTCCCCTCTTTTTAGTTTCCTGTTACACTTTTGTGAAAGTACTTGAGAAAAGGGGTAGATCTCCTGAAATCTTGCATTTGGATATCTCAAAAAAGTGTAGAGCATATTATAATAGAAAGTTTGCTGGATTTAAATTCCATCTGTCTAATATGTTTTGTGAGCTCCATAGCAATGTAATACACAGATTTGAGCACCATTTTACGTATTTCAGAATTTAGGTACAAGGTCTGTAAATATTCTTTGGTAGGGATGCACCAAATCCAGGATTTGGTTCGAGATTCGGCCGAATCCTTTTGCCCAGCTGAACTTGAATTTGCATATGCAAATTAGGTGCGGGAGGGAAAGCACGTGACTTTTTGTCACAAAACAAGGAAGTATTCTGCAAATCTTTCGTGAAGGTTTGGCCAAATCCAAAATAGTGGATTCGTTCCATCTCTAATTTTTGGTTTTACGGACCCTAGATTTTCATACATGTCATGACTAGGGTTGCCACCTTTTTGGCAAATCTTTACCGGCCAGGGAAAGTCTACAAGGGGGAGGATAGTGACATAAATAGGTGGCCCAATGATGGGAAGCCAGGTCATGACACTGAGGGGGCATAGCAGAGAGTGGAATCATGAGGGAATTTGGCCAATATTGTAGCTAGAAAGCAAGGAAAGGGGCAGGCTGGGGTGGGTCTTAGGTAGGGTGGAAACAGATTGAGTAATGATTACAAATTTACTACAGTGCCAGTCAATTTGTAACACTCGACCAGGCTGATATTTTACCAGCTCTGCCAGTGAAATACCAGCAGCCAACCAACATTAATCATGACATTATTTCAAAGGGGTTTCCATTCCAAGCAGATTTTACATACACTTAAAAGGTCATCGATGTTAAAAGAATTATACAGGTTAAAACAGCATTGGGACAGAAAAGTAGTATAAATCAGATCTCCTCTTCTTACGAAGACACTTGTTCCCACAATGCCTTGCAACTTCTGTTATTCTCATGTCAGCTACTTCGTAAACGTGCAATATAGTAACGCAAATGCCGGCTGACTCGCAATACAATCTTTTAACAGTTACCAAAAAATAAAAAAAACCCAAGTATGGTGAGCAAAACACAAGCAAGCGTTACAAGCTCTTTCTTTCATTCTCTTTAACGCCACATGTGAGGCGCCTCATGCGCAAAGCTTACAAAGGAAAGTAATAGACACACTAGTGCAGACAAAATACCAGATAATAAACATGGCTATGCTGGCCCCTTCGCTTTTAGGGCAGATGGTTACCGATCTCGCATACAACATAAAGAGGGCGGGAAATCCGCACCATGAAAGGTAACGCACATCTACCCCAAGAAGCAAAGTCATGCAGTGATTTAGTTCTCTTCGCAGACGTAGCGTCTGAGGGTGTGCCTCCAACATATACGCCACGGAAAAAAAGGCGTGGCTAAGGGCGCGCGCACCTTACAGAAGGGGAGGCAGTTTTGTTAGGGTTCAAGGAACAATTGGGCGGAGCATTTGTGAGCGCGTCGCCGGTATCGCTGTGTGTATGATGCTGTGGGGCCGCGCATTGGCCGGGAGCGAGCATTGTGGTCTGTGCTTGCACCTCCGTGCTCCCGTGTTTTTTGCGGTTGAGTCTCATTACAGTAGGTTTGCTCAGACGCCCGTAGAATTATATGCGGCTACTCCCGGGATGGTGAAGAGCGGGCCGCGGTGAAAAGGTGTGGGATGGCGATCCGAAGCCCCCCGGGATCGCTCGTCCGGTTCACCCGGGGGCTCTTCGCCGTCTCCATCATATTTTCCGTGTGGAAGAAGCCGACTTGGGCTGCCAGGACTGCAGGTAAGCGTTTGTGTGGGACGCGGGCATTTATGAGAACGGAGCTGATTGTAAGTGCAAATTGTGGCTGAGCGAAGAGGATACTGGGAAGATCACTGGAGGTCAGTGCCGGAGTGTTGGAAGGGCCATTGGGCAGGAGGACTGTTGCTTCTTCTAGCTAGGAATGTGCGATTCAGCCATAGCAATGGGAAGGCGCACACAATCACCAGAAGCACTGAAAATCAGTTTTACAGCAGACAATGTATTCATTGCGTTACATTGGCCCTAGAAGTAACATGGTTTGGCCCATAATCCAGTGGTGCCCTTTCTTTTGTTGGGATACTGAAAGGATGAGTTTATGCCCGAGCCGTCTTCTGGGGCACCTGCAATGGCACTTCTTGCCACTGGCTCATTTTCTACAGTTGGATCTCTGTGGGGGCAGCAGATTGGCAAGATACCATCCCAATAAAGCCAAACTTTGCCTTCTTTTTTGATGACTGATTTGGCTACAGTGTTTAGCACAGCTGTAAATAACACTAGGCATCTGATAATTGGCTTTTTTTAATATGTAATGTAAAATAGTACTTGTTGTCCTTTCCAGCATAGATCCACATTGTCTTGCTTTATATGTGATATCATTTCCACCCCAAGGTTTCCCTAATAGCAGCCACATCTATGTGTGTGTGTATATGTGTGTGTGTGTGTATATATATATATATATATATATATATATATATATATATATATATATATATATATATTTGTTTATACATTATTGGATAAATAAATCATTTGACCGAGCACCCAGGCTTGCTTGCAAATCAGCCAGCCCTTATTTTCAGAGCACATACGATTTGTTTGGATTATTAATGTATTCTTGAGGTTTTTCCTTGTATTATTAAGACATCCTTATGTATTGGGTTAGGTTGCTCATGTATTACTTTTTAAATAGCTCTTGCATATGCATGGAATATATCCTTGGTATATGGATAGTTTTAATGTGAATCTGTTTCTAATTAAGCATATGTATATTGTGTATTTTTGGCCAAGCATGCAATATCGGATTGCTTTGCAATGGCGGGCACAACATTTCTATGGCATTCTGATACTGAAGTGTTAATGTTGTACAGTAGATTAATATTTAATAGACAATGTCTATATTTTTGCAGTAAGTCCTCATATTTGCTTCGAAGCTGCTCTGAATGCTGATTAGGTTCACCATATAATAATTCAGACCTGCAGAGCTGTCTATGCTTCAGTTAAAAAAGAAGGAACAAGTCTACATTTTACAATATCCTATGCATTTTGATGGCTTTGCCTGTGTATTTATTTAGTCTGTCTAGCATCAAGGACTAGCGTTATTCATACATCAGTCTGCAGTCTATGTGGTAATTGAATTTAAAATCGAAAGGGGATTTCAGGCTAATAGCTGGTACAGCTGATGACAGAAATATGGAGCAGGGGGCCTTCCAATTATTCTGTATAACCGTACTTATTAGCTGTAGACTGGATGGAAGCAAGCAGACGCGCGATGCTTGTGAGTAAATGTGTACTTCACCTCACTCATCCTGTCATCCTGCAGTAGCGAAGGCAGATCGTTGACCACATTTCTTTGTTCACACTCAAAGGTCTTTATTACATCTTTGTGTATTTTTTTTTTTCCCCTTGTTCCTCGTGCATTTGACTGATGTTAGATTTCAGTTCAGTAAAAAGCCTGGCGAGGCATTTTCAGGCGACTGTTGAAAAGCGCATCGCCTCGTGTGGTTAGCACAGGCGTTTTTACATAGGCGCCCATACAAAACTGTCGCCTGCGCCGGTCGCGGCGACTGTCGCGGCGCTTTGTCGCCGCGACCGCAAACGCGTGGCTATCTCCCCGTGTGGAATAGCCCTTATGTACAGAGATGAGGTAGTCAGATTTATCACAGATCTCCACATTGTTCTTTATTTCAGGTGGTGCCAATTTAAGGGGATTTAATTCTGCTATCTGACCTATTCTCTTTTTTGAGAGGTCTGCTTTGCTTGCATGATAGCAAAGGCTGCTATGGTTATGGTTTAAACCCCTCATATTGCCTCAAAGTATATTTAGGTGGAAGGCAGTTCAGACAGATAATGTGCAAGTCTGTACTGTCTAGCAAGCAGCTACATTAGTGTTCGAAATGAAGTTACCATGGAAACCATGTTTTTTTTTTTCTTTAAAGCATTCACTTGGTAAGTAAGGTGTACCCCCACTAAACCCCATTTCATTCTTAGACTGTTCCCTTTCACAGTTTTTTTTTTTATTGTTTAATAAGTTGGGATAGATGCATGTATCAAGTTTACTGATGTTGCCATAGATAAATCAGAAGAAAAACAAACTCGGTTGAATTTGCTGTACAAGTAAAATCAGTGGCTTTTCTATTGCACTACTTGGCAATTCAGGCTAACTGGAATATTCTAAACAGTCATATAGGCTGACAAGATAAGACATTGTTCCAGATATTACGCAAAACTTTTAAAATGTGCCCATCATTATTATTTTTTTTTAACCTATGCTTTCCAAATACCTATGCTCTTTATAAGCACTGACATTGTCCTGTATGATTTAATAATTCACTGTTCATTTGCTTCCTGTAGTAATTTAAACATTTATGGTTAATGCTACAGGTAATGTTCTTGTGGGTAAAGGCAAGAGAAAAATAACATAAAATATCAATAGTAGTCATGAATAAGCTGTGACATTTGTGATGCTAGCTGGTTGGATATTCCGCACAAATCTTTCTGCTTTTTACAGACATTTTTATTGTCTATGAAGATTTTCATTCATCACGGGTGATCTACAGTATCTAGTAGAATTAAGTCTAAAGCTGGCCATAGATGTTGAGATTTTTAAAAGATCAGATCCTGATCGTGAGACCACGATCTTCTCAGAACGATCGTACGATCGTACGAATTTACCATCAACTAAAAAGACCAATTTGCCAGGAAAACAAAGGGGAGCTGCCTGCTTGGCCCTGCAAACATAGATACATTGCACTGGGACCGACAAAGATTTTTTGACCTGGCCAATCAATTTCCCGACAGATGTCGGACGAAAAATCGCAAGATGTGCGATCGTTCGAATACCACTAACCGCACGATAATTTCGAAGGATTGGTCGGGCTTCCCTAAAATCGGTCGTTCGGCAAGAAGAATCGTCGCGTCTATGGGGAGCTTAAAGCAACTGCACTCTGAGTTTTATTGTAGCTGTTTGGTACCTAAATACCCACCTGTTTAGGGAAGGTTGTTCAATGTACCTTAATGAATCAGTCACAAATGTTTCATAAATCACACATTTGTTTCTGAAATTCTCATGTCTCAATTGCACCTTAACCTTCAGTTTGTAAACTCTTGTGAGTAGGCCCCTCTATTCCTGTTGTACTCTGTAAATCCTTGGTTGTTATTCACCATTTGTTCCCTGTTCATTATAAACTAATGTAAAGCACTGTATAACTTGTTGACACTATATAAATACTATAAATGATGATGATAGTGGCCCAATAGCCAGATTGCCATACACTGTGTCCATTTTCCCATCCAATGTGGGTCTTCTTGTCTAACACTGGAAAAATCTGTACTATTGCAATAACTCATAGAAGCCAATGGGTAGCTAGCTTTAATCAGTCTAAACACAAAATAATGATCATAAATCTCTGGTTACTTCCGTGGTGCATTTTTTCCATTTAGCACATAAGCTACAAAGATATCTTCTAGGGTGCAAAATTGTTATCTTTAAAGGATCAGTTACCACCTCCACATTAGGGCAAGTGGTTCCTACTCCTCCTGCCACTCCCCTCCCACACACACACACACCCCTACCTTACATTAGCCCCAAATCCCAGAATTTTAGTAACTTTAACCTTAATGCTTCCTTCTAAAACATAGCACCTAAGCTTAACCATCTAAATAACCTTAAAACCCTTTAAGAAAACCTTAATAGGGTACTGTAAAGTTGAAAAACCTGTAGAATCCGATGGCTCATTGCTGATTTACAATGCCGAGGATTTGAAACTAGTTGCCTCAGGAGATGCAGAGTAGCGTTGCAACATATAACCAGCATAGATGTAGAAAATGTCTACAAGGAATACTATCCTGGGCAAAAACATTAAGGTAAATCAGTATTGAAACACCAGGATGGTTTTGGAGTTCTTTTAAAAATGATAAATTCAGTGTGAGGGACATGGGTATATACTTTCTAGCTAGAGTTTTCATAAAGCAAAATATTATTTTTGTGTGTTGGTAAATTGAAACGTTTATAGAAAACTGAAATATTTTGACATAAGTGCAATGTTGCCCTGAGAGTGATCAAACTGACAGATACTATTTTTATAGGAATTACATTCAGAATTATTTTAAAATCACTGAAATTTTAAATCTATGTACATTGAAAAGTTGCTAAGAATGATCACTTCTTTCCTTTTGTAACCGTTTGGGGTGGTGTTTCCCTTTAAAGTTAATTTTAATTAAAAAAAAAAAACTTAATGCTAACATTGATTCTTCAGTAGGAAACTTGCCTGTCAAGGTAAAGAAACCATATTTAATAAGACTGTAAGCTCAATGGGGCAGGGACCTCCTTCCCACCATGTCTATTACCACATAGCACTTAAGCTCCTTGTCCTGATATAATTCTGTATATATTTATGTGATTTGTCTTCCCTGTGTATACTTATATATAATACACAAAAGCCATGAATATCTTGTAAATTATATCCTTATAAACAGTGAGTTCTGATGTCATCAGTTATAAACGGTGAGTTCTGATGTCATTTGTCATATGACTCATTGAAATTTGGGTATTATAATGAATAAAGTACCCCCAGTTGTAAAATATGAGGATATTAGAAGTTACCTTGGAGTTCCATGACCTGTATAAAAACACTCGGCCTCGTGTTTTTATATGGTCATGAAACTCCTTGTTAACTTATAATATCCTTATATTTTACAAGAGGGGGTACTTTATTCACTATATATTGTACTTTTATGCACTGTACAGCGCTGCGGCTCCTGAACAGCGCTTTACATACATGGAGTTACCATTTTGTTTGTTACTTCAGTAGTGGTATGACCGTATGACTGAATCAAAAGAACAAATAAATTATCTAATGCCTGTTTATTCTGGGTGTAAAATACTGCAGAATACTTTAATAAGCTTATGATGGAACTAAATATTTAAGTTCACTGGTAATTGACTTCAGTGGTAACCACAGCTTTTTTTGACTGGAAATGTTGGTGAAAGGTAATTAGAAAAAATGCTTAAAAAATGTAAAACAAATTGCATCATTTCTGTTTGTGATGAAATCTTGTGTCAAACATCCGTTTAGTTTTTCCTAACATTACATTTCTGATGTTGGTTCATCTGTGTTCCGTTTCCCTTTTTCCTCTTCTTGCACATGAACCTTTTTGCACATATACCATTTTCATTTTCTCCTTATCTACACTCTCCAGGCGTGATCCTTGAAGCTGTCAGCAATACTTCAGTGAGGTTCAGAGCTGCACTTCGATGGTAGTTGGAAATTTATGCCACTGTGTATTAAACTGGAAATCTGGTAACTGACTAAGATGCCAAACATCTTTCAGTGATAAGTGTGGAGAAAATAGTCACCTCTTAGGTGTTGTTAATATCTTTTAATTAACTCTATGGCCTCATGCTGCAGGAGCTGCTTTGGTGATAGTTTGATACGCGACCACTATTTTGCTTGTTTCCATATACTTCTCTGCAGCGTCACTGCAAATATAAGTGATTTATTTCTAAGTCTAAATAAAGATTACATTTTGCACTGATCTAATTTAACATAGCAACTTTAAGCCATGGCAGCCCCCCCCCCCCTTATCAACAACAAATCAGTGGCATTTCCCCCATCTTAGTAAATACACTTAAGGGCAGATTCGGGGAGATTTAGTCGCCCGGCGACAAATCGACTCTTCTTCGGGCA
This sequence comes from Xenopus petersii, assembly GCA_038501925.1. Classification (NCBI taxonomy): domain Eukaryota; kingdom Metazoa; phylum Chordata; class Amphibia; order Anura; family Pipidae; genus Xenopus; species Xenopus petersii. The sequence goes on from CM076677.1 coordinate 74,762,359, forward strand.
ACTAATCTCCCTGAACTGCCTAAAGTTTCCTTGTGAATCAACTTCAGGCGACTTTGGGCAACTAATCTCCCTAAAGTTTCCTTGTGAATCAACTTCAGGCGACTTTGGAAATTGAAGCGCTCCAAGTGGCAGTTTGGGGGCGATTTGTCACCGGGTCACTAATCTCCCCGAATCTCCACGTGTGTCTCTACCATAAAATGCTTAAACATAATAGTTGCATAGCAGATGAAGTTGAAAAAAAGACAAGTTCATCCTTCGGACAAATCAAAATCTCCCCCGACTTCTAGTTGAATAGGAAGGCAAACAAAACATTTGTAGCCATCAACTTCAACAGTACAGCAATAGTGCTAATTCTAGAGAAATCTGTTTTATTTTAGGGCAGGGGTGCCTAAAAGGTAATTTGGGATCTACCAGTAGACCTTTAGCTGTTGATCAGTAGATCACAAGACACTGTCAACAAACAGTTTGTCTAAATCACCCTCCTGTTTCATGCTTTACATTCAGATATTTATTACGTTAAGGTTAAATAAGAAATAGTTATTTGTTAAATATAATAATATACATTTTCTCACAAATCAATATTTAAGTAATATTTTCCATTGAACAGAATGCTAAAAATGCTTTTATGGATGTAGATCTTTATGGGACAACATTGCTATAAGTAGACCTCTCATTATTTAAGTATGGGCACTCCTGTTTTAGGGTAATGGCACACAAGGAGACTTGCAGTGTTTTTATGCCTCAACAATATATTGCTCCAAGGGTGCTGGTAAAAATGCAGCATAGTTTCTACCAATCCAAAGTAACTAGAAAATACAATAATCATTCCTTGTCAGCTGAGTGAAAGGTGGGATTGTTGCATTCCCCATTCACTTTGAATGGGGTTAGATCTGTATATTTATGATTTTGTTGCTCTAAGGGCGATGATTGGTCGCCAGCACTTTTGGGGTGAATCATGGCGACTGATAGTTATAGTGTAAATGTGTTACGGCAACTTGTGGACTAACCTATTGTCATTTAGTCGCTGCAATCGTGGTTTATAAAAATTAACGGTGACCAATGGCCCATATGTTTTCTCCCTTAGAAGGTGACAAAACTCTGAAAATCTCCATTAGTGCCATTATACAAGTGTGCTAGAAGATCTAGTTGAAAACCCAAGTCACTTGTAATTTGCAAACAACAGTGCTTTCTGTGATGTTGTGTAAAATGCATTCAGATTATAAAACCTTTAATGTGGAAGTGTTATTCCCAATCTTATACTTACAATTTGTAGCTCTCCCAGTTTATTTAAATGAGGGGGTCTACCTTTCCTGGGTATATGTTAAATGTTAAAGAAGCTAAAAAATGCTATGGTGGCCCCCTTTCATTGTATATCCGTCACAAAAGTGCAGGTACTAGTGTATAATATTGCAACCTTTGCCTTGATGCAGTTCAGTAGGTTGATTTCCAGCAAGAAGAAGAAATCCGCACAACACAGGACTTGGTCAGGACCAGATTTCTCGGGTGGGCGCCCTCTAGGCCTCGCAGTCCTAGCGCCCGCCCGCACTACCCCCCCCATGCGCGTAAGTACCAGCGAACTGGGGACGAGCTGCCGTTAAAGCGTCTGGGCCAGAGCCTTTGGCCTCGCCACAAATCCGGGCCTGAACTTAGTTCAAAATCACTGCTGTGCTTTATTGTGGAAACTAACCTTTCACCCTTCACTCAGGCCTTTGTCAAATAACTTTTTGTATTAAAAACTCTAAATTTTAATTATATACATGTGAAAATGTTTGTCGCTGCATATGGTGAAAGATAGACGACAACTGCTTGGACCCTTTAAGGTAGCCATGGTTGCATGTGTATAGATTTTAAATACTACAGTAGACATCTGCATTCTGGATGATCTTCATATTATTTGCTATGATTGTTGGTTTAAATGTATATTTGGGTTCTTATAGAGCTGCTGTATGGAAGTGCGCAGTTACAGTGTGCAGACTTTTCCTACTTGAATCCACATTGTAAAATAACTGATTTATGTATTGTATAGGCAGTGCCAGCCCACAAACATGTCTTTGAAGATAATTGCACAGCGTATGTTTACGGAGCTTAACTTCTTTTCCTCTCTTTTTTTTTTTTTTTTTTTTTTTTCAAGGAATTATCAGTCAGGCATTTTGCACAAAGTTTCTTTAGGGTTCAGTTTTAAAGGCTATTATTATGGCTGTTCCAGAAGATGCGTGACAACTCGTCCCTCACCACTGCAATTTAGGAATCTGCTCCGTGATGCTTGGATGCCTGAAAAGAAAGCAGAGTGTAATGAAAAATGTTAGGGAGTAATAATGAATTAGATGCCTGAATCCTAAATAACGATTAGAATTTACCACAGTCTCCATTGCTGGTAGTTTATGTGCTGAAAGAGGTTTTTGTTTCCATCAGTTCCACGTTTTTGTTACTTGCGCAGGCCAGGGTAGGTACGATTATTACCATCATGCCATTGCTGAAATTCTATAAAGTGCAAGCAACCTTGCGTGTGTGTGTAGCATGATAGTAGGTTGTGAGATATTATTACAACTGAGATGTAAATGTGTTATTAATTAAACACTCATGATTCCTCCTGAACCAACGTGAACATAATGCATGTGTTTGTGCAGCCATTTGGAGACTTGTTTATTAAAGATCAGATTTTAATGGTTTAGAGTTTTTTGAAACCACGACTAAACTCACAAACTCTAAAACCATAATTGTCCTTGAATTTATTAAAATATCCTAATATAAAAAGTACAAAAGAAAAAAACGCTGAATGATCTGGGAAAAAAAAGTTTTTCTGACAATACATAGCCAAAAAAATCCAGAAATCTCTAAAATTCTGATTTGGTTAAAAATGGTCCAATAGGATCATCACAGCTCCCATTGACTTCTACAGCACCTTGACAAATTTTTTAATTTGGCGAAGTATGGCATTAAAGGCTTTCGTGTTTTTTTTTCACTTAATAGATTCTGACTTTTTAGAGAAGTAGAAATACAGGAAAACCACAAAGTTTTGGAGATTCGTGGAACAATTCACAATTTATTTGTTAGTAAACAGGCCCCATAATGTAGTAATTGCATTTTGGAAGCTTTTGCCCTTTGTTTCCTTCAGACTTTACTTATCCTTTTCAGGGGATTTAAACAACATTTTGCGTATGTGAAACAGAATATATAGTAGTATTCAAAGACAACTAACAAATTGAAGATCTTGAATTTAGCTAGTCATTCTGGAAAATCTGCTTTTTTTGGCTAGTTTGGGAATAAATTGTTGTCGAGATACAATATGGATGATTTACAGTATGCCAACAGAAGATCAAATTCATTGCCCAGTGTCCTTGCTAGATGTTTTTCAAATTGATACCTGACTGGTCTAGGTAGGACCAAGCTAGACCATTATTCCTTCTAAAATAACGTTTACAGTCTGCCATGAGACGGGTAACATTCTCCTGGCATCTGCCAAACTAAAACTTGTCTGTCAGGGCGACTGAGCTGATCAATTAAAAGACTGTATCTAATTGGGCTATGTATGGCCATATTTAGGTGGAGGTGATGCCATCCTATTCATTGGAAGAAGCTGAATTGTTAGAGCTGCAAGGGGAAGCATTTACAATATAGAAAGGGAAAGAAGCAATACTATTTGTTCATACTTTCATATAGTCACTCCTTATTATGTCATCACAGAGAGGAGATGTAACAACTCACCCTGGTGGTCTAGCAGATCGGCGGGGACTCCTGTCTCATGATTCCTCTGCAATGTAACTGGGGGTTTTAAGTGCCATGCACCTGACGTCATCACGCGAAATTCGAATATTTAAAGGGCTTTTGCTGCCAAACTCATTGCCCGTTGTTAGGTCTAACTTGTTAGTATTCTGGGTGTGATTCTCTTCTTGTTTGATTCCTGTTTTGAACCAAATCTGACCCTTGCTTGCCTGACTACTCTGAATTCTACCAGAATTGACCCTTACCTGCCTGACTATACTTTGAACGCTGCCTGTACCAACCCTGGCCTGTTTGACCTTGCTTGAACTCTGCCTGTACCGACCCTGGCCTGCCTGACTATGCTTTTCATCTATTCCCTGAACTGTTGCCTTCCGTCCAAAACATCTGTAACGACCGTGTCCCTTTGCCTGTCTAGAACTCTTGCTTGCTCCTCTCTTATTAAAGGAGAAGGAAAGCTACAGAGGCATTTTATTGCTAATAGATTAGCTGCAATAGTGCAAGCTAGAATGCTATATTTATTCTGGAGAATGTTTAACCATACCCGAGTAAAAAGCTCTAGAAACTCTGTTTGTTTAGGATAGCAGCTGCAGTATTAACGTGGTGTGACATCACTTCCTGCCTGAGTCTCTCCCTGCTCTGGGCTCAGATTACAGCAGAGAAGGGGGGGGGGGGAAGAGGAGTAAACTGAGCATGCTCTTGCCCAAGGCAATGACGTTTAAGCTGAAGGCAGGGAGTCTGATACAGAAGCCCATGTGAACACAATAGAAGGAAAGAAATGCAGTGTTTCTTTTGACAGAGGACTCTGAGCAGCACTACTTTGGGGGTTTACTGGTATACATTTCTGATGAGGCTTACTTAGTTTTAAGCTTTCCTTCTCCTTTAAGACCTGGCGACATCTGAGTAGCTGAGGGCTCCTCCCGAGGCCAAAGACAGCTGCTACAGGTGGAAGCAGATCCGTGTCCAGGGAGCCTAGCACTTGTTCTGGATTTAGGTACATGATCATGACAGGAGACTTAGGCCCATATAGACATTTGCTAAACCTGCCATAGACTTAAATGGCAGCTACTGGTTACAGATGAATTTCACCTTGGAATTATGGTACACTTTGGTGCTTTTTTGAGCGGTTCTGGTCTGAAAAGTGTTTGAGGCACTTTATATTGACATGAATGAGAGCTACAGGAGGGGACATGTGCCTGTTTTTACCAACAAACATGCACCATGCTGTGTGCCATCAGCCATGGGGATATTTATGGTTTCAAAAAACAATAAATCTTGCTAAAATGCATGGCTTTTCTTACTTAGTTTAAAAATGGCATGCCTTCATGAACCACATATCCTCCACCTTCAAACTCCAGGTGATTCCACTTGATATGTAATAGGACAATACGATATACGTAATATGTGAATGAAAATGCTGTAAGAAAGAGAAATCAAGCAGGCTACAATCTATGTTTTGACAATATTGTTTTATTTCACTTTGTTGTTCATTATTTTGTCTTGGTTGTACATCTCAACTCCTTTCCCCTTCCCATCCCTTCAAAATAAATAAAGAAAACTTTGTAAATAAATATTTACAAATTTTCTAATAGTGTCTATACTGGTCAGGGATTCACTGCATCTTATTTTTGGTAAAAACAAACCATTTGCCAACAAAAATACTGAAGTACGGCAAGTTCTGGTATATTAACTTTGCATTGTTGGAAATTTTACATCTTTTCACCTGTCTTAATATAATTACACCACTGCAAAACTTCGAAAATATGCTTATTTATCAAGAGCACCAATTATTTTTTTACACCAAAAGTAGGCCCAGTCTGCACAACTGCTTTTAAAAATTTGCATCATCCAACGGCACATACCATGATCTTTAGTGTATCCTCCATGCTAATATCCCACATGATTGCTTTATGTTATTAAGGCACTGGTATCATTTCCCTTACAATTATATGGGGAAAATACACTGAAGTAATTTTGCAAAATAGTAGCACCAGCAACATTTTGGTACATTACACTTGCAGAGAATTTTTTAAGTTTTTAAGTAAATACGCAATGTCTCTCCACGAAAATACACCTGAAGAATTGACATAAACTAATAATGAAAAATTTGTAATACAATCATCCTCTCAAATCTTTGCACAAAATCCAGGGTTTTGTATGATATTCTTCCAGATCCTAGCTCTTTTTGCAGGCGTGGCTGAACCAAAACACCCTTAGGGGCAGAATTTTTAAGGGTCGAATAGTGAATTTGAATTTTCTCTTTTATTTTTTGTTGGTGTTAAAATTCACACAAATCACAGGTTTATCATACCTTGACCATGAAAACGGTTCTAATTCGAATATTCGCCACCTAAAACCTGCCGAGTTAATTTACAAGTCAATGGTGGAAGTCTGTTGAACCATTTAAATATATTAATTGCCTTCTTGACATTCAAGGTTTTTTTTTTCGGAGGGAAAACTCAATTTGAATTTTGGGTTGGGACTATTCAATCGAATATTTTTTTCTTAAATAACCTCTCATTCGAGTTGTTAGTATAAATTTATACAAATTTATTAGAGTAAAAAAAATTGTATTTTGACCTTTGATAAATCTGCCCATTAATGTCATGTGACTTTAAAGCATTGGAAAACAGTTTTTTTTTTTTTTTGTAAATAAATTATTTTTATTAAATTTAAATATGCAAAGTAGGCTTTGGATTTGGTTTTGTATTCCTGTGATGGTTTTGTATTCCTGTGAATCCAAAAATGATGGGTTTGGTACATCCCTACCGACAAAAGTGTGAGATTATATTTGTTGTTCATTATAAACTCTGTTGTGTAGATTAGAGGTCCCTATCGTTGATGCTGTTGATTAGTTAATCAGTGGTAATTATGGATATGCTAAATAAACTGTATACTTTTATTGCTTTCTGATTTCTATCCGTGCTGACAATTTGTTTAGCTGACTTTTGTTCATTTGTATTGGTCATCAACTGATTGGTGGCCTCATTGATGAAACATAGAGCAAAGTGTAAAAAATGATAGTTGGCTTGTGGACATCCCTTGGAACTACGGTCAAGTGCTTGGAAAACATTAGGCTCAACATTCTGGTTCAGTCTTCACTTCTAATTATGATGAAATAAAGTATATTTGTTACTTAGAATATTGGTGCAAGAGTAATATTTGAGAGTCCACTGAAACATCCCTAAGATGCACATGTTTACAACAGGCTAGATCGAGTGCCCATGGTTGCAGTGGACGTTTTTGTACTTACCCTCCACCTATGACAGGTGTTAAATGGAAGGCTCTTTTCTGTTTTTCTGTTACGAACTGCTCTATATATTTAATATGGAACTGTCCTTCCATTATAACAGGAAAACTCACATGCTCTCCTAACTACGCCTTTTTTTTCTATACAATGACCATTTATAAAACAAATGAATGGCATGATAGGTAATATAATATAAGGGGAATGAATAATAGGATAAAAAGGTCAGTAAAAAGAAAGTTTTCAGGTGGTCTACTAGTCTGAAACTTACCACATTTGTAATCTGCTGTAAAGCATAAAGAAATATCATCATCATTGTACGTATGCATAATTCCTTTATTCTCAATTTGTTTTCAAAAAAATTAAAAATGGTGGTTGTTATTGTTACACTGTTGCAGTAATGTAAAGGTGTTGAAAGGAAGGCACACCTTTGCAGTGGCATGGAACAGCAGTGATTTGACACTTTACATGCTTGGATTATATTCTCTTCCCCCAAACTATCTATTGGGAGGGGAGGGGGCAAAGAGCCTTGTGTTTGAATAGTAGGCAGATGCCATGCGCATAGTGTGTTGAAGGGCATTGATTAATTGGTTTTGTCCTTCTCCAGTGTCTTATAGACACACAGACATTCCACTTCAATGAAATGGATGTTTATGTTCTATAATTTGTATTTATGATTTTGTGGTATGTGTAGCTGCTGGATGTAAAAACCTCTTTTTGGGCCCTTCAAAGAAATACTGTCATATTCAAATGGTATGCTTATTTAATTGTTTAAACATTGAAATATTGTAGGATAGAGTGATTCTTCTTTACATTATGCATTTGGTACAGGCTGTTACTGGCATGGGAAAAACAAGCATTCTACCAATATACTAAGAAATATGTTTTGCATATGGAATTTTTTTTTTCTTTTCCCGGGGACTGCATTAAAAAAAAAATACGCAATATCCGGGTAATCGTTAAATGCAGGAAGGAAAGTACAGGACTTAGAGGTAGTTTACCTTTGTTAACTTTTAGTATGTTATAGAATGGCTAATTCTAAGCAATGTTTGAATTGTTCTTCATTATTTATAGTTTTTGAATTATGTGCTGCTTTCTTCTGATTCTTTCCAGCGTTCAAATGGGGGTCACTGACCCCATCTAAAAAATAAAGGCTCTGTAAGGCTATTGTTATTGCTACTAATTATTACTCTACTTTGCAATGCAAGCCCTGTCCTTTTCATATTCTAGTCCCTTATTCAAATCAGTACATGGTTGCTAGGGTAATTTGGACCCTAGCAACCAGACTGCTGACATTGCAAACTGGAGAGCTGCTGAATAAAATGTGAAATAACGCAAAAAACACAAATAATAAAAAAGAAACATGAAAACCAATTGCAAATTGTCTCAAAATATCACTCTCTACATCATACTAAAAGATCATTTAAAGGTGAACAACCCCTTTAAAGGCCCCTGCATTCGGGAAACGTACAATGCAGGTACATGAAACTGCTTCCCCCTGTCTTCCGCCTGCTAGAATGAAAAATCGCATGTGGCATTGCACTCACAGCACTTAGTTTTCCGAAGTCGCCTTAAGTTGCCTCACGAGGAAACTTCAGGCAACTTCAGAAAAGGAAGCGTCGAGTGCCATGCCACAGGCAATTTTTCATTCTAGCAGGCGGAAGACAGGGGAAAGCAGTTCGGGGAGATTAGTCGCCCCAAAGAAGAGCCGATTAGTTGCCGGGCAACTAAATCTCCCCAAATCTCCCAATGTGCCCCAACCCTAAGGCAATATTTTTTTTTACTGTATTTATAGCGGTCATCTGTCAAAATGGAGAGAACTCCAATAATCTAGCCATGCTTCTCAAGAGTAAAAAGATCAAGCTGGTGCAGTTTAGCTTTCCATATTTATTCAAATTGCTCAGTTGAGATAACGAACATATACAGCGAGTGATATGCAACAATCACTGATGTAAACTGTCATCTTAAATTTATCTCTTGTGTAGAGCTAGCCATACATAAAGAGATCCATTTGTTTAGCAAAGCCACTAAACAACAAGCAGATCTCTCTTCAATATGCTGATCCAATTGTGATCCAATAGTTGGGCACCAAGGCCCTCCCATATTAAGGAAAATATGGGTGGTATATCGCTAGATATCGTTCAGGGGAAGCCCATCGGAGGGCCACATACACTGTAGGAATGCACTGAATCGACTATTTTGGATTCAGCCAAACCCCCGAATCCTTTGTAAAAGATTCGGCAGAATCGTTGGAAGGGGAAAACATTTTTTACTTCCTTGTTTTGTGACAAAAAGTCACACGATTTTCCTCCCCACCCTTAATTTGCATATGGAAATTCAGTTTGGCCGGGCTGAAGGATTTGGCCAAATCCTGCTGAAAAATTGTATCCTGGATATCCAATACACTGCCACATACACTACCCAATAATCTGTCTGCAGCTTATATCCGTGAATGGGGACCTTTAGTCTTCTCTAAAGCAAAGTTTACTATTTAGCCTTCTCTAAAGCAAAGTTTACTTTTTACCAGTCTTACTTTCCATAGAGATACAGTGAATCTCCTTTTTTGGGATTCCGCTTCTGTATATCCTAAATCATTGACAAAGAATTTGGCTGAATCACGAACCAATTCTGAACCTTAATTTGCATATCTTTTGAATAACTATTCTCCCAAAATCACAGAAAAGATTGCTGTTAAATGTAGCCTTTCCATAGTTACATATTGAAATATATCAATACCGCTGGCTCTAAAGCCCCATATCCACCATCAGCATAGATAAAAGGACAACTAAACATAGTAAAAGAAAAATGCTATTTTAAAACCTGCTGTAAGGTTACATTTTATTTATTTAGTTATCCTTTATTTATATAGTACTGCCACATTTAAACAGAGCTTTGAAGTTTACACATCAGGAACTAATCGGGTTTCACATATGTTTACTATGGTTAGCATCCATTGTAATACAGTATGTTTATAGCATTTTATCTGGCATTCAGCATATCCCCGTATCATGTCTTGCATGCATTTTTGTGTTTATTTATTTGTTTTCACGTGTAGCTATTTTGCTGCTCAAATGTGCTGCTAATACACAGATCAAAAGTCTATGCTGGAATTACTTAATTATGAAAAAATGTTTGTCATCTACAGTAGATACAGTATATATTATTTACTACATCCATGGGTTTTGTAGGAGCTGTTCTGTGTTTTTTGTTCAACAAATAGCTCTCTTTGTTTTTAAAGATGGAAATAAAATACTCCAGGGCAGCATATTATTCTGCACTGGGAGTTTGTTTCTTCTGTATGTAAACAAACCTCTGATTTGCTGCTTTAGATTAGCCAGAGGGATGCTGGGACTTCCTCTCCTGGGACATATTTTGCTTAAACGTGAAGCAGGGATGCCTGTTTTTATTTAAATTGTTTTTGTGTGTTTAAGCAAATGTTTAAAAAGGGTATGCTGGTCATTCATAAATGCTATTCCGGAAACTTAGTTATTTTATGTTGGACTCTCAGCGGTAATTAATACACTTTGTAGAGGGTACACTCGGTTAATACACTCCGTAGAGGATTACTTTTGATTTAAGTATATTAGCTATGTTCACACAAAACTCCAAAGAGCCAAGTTAAGGTGGCCATAGACATTAAGATTTTTCTCTCCCTAATTACCAATTTTAGTGTGATCTGACGAATATGTCAAATTATTGTTAGTTGGCACCAAGCTGTCATGCATCGAATGGTTTTTCATCCGACATTGGTCAGAAAATCAGTCGGGCAGGTTAGAAAATTTTAATTGTTCACAGTGAAATCTATCCATTATCCAATTGTTTGCAGGGCCAAGCAGGCAGCTACTCACAGTTTTCCTGGCTGCTTCAACTAGACAATATGGCTTTAAATGGTCTTTTTAGTTGATGGACAAATCATGCATTTAAGCTATTGTTTTAGGATAAGCATGGTCTTATGATAATGAAAAGATCCTTTAAAAATATTAAAGGAGAAGTAAAGCTACCGAGGTAGTTTATTGCAAATAGATAAACCACAATAGTGCAAGCTAGAACACTATATTTATTCTGTAGGAAGAGCTCTAGCAACTCTGTTTGTTTAGGATAGTAGCTGCCATATTAGCTTAGTATAACATCACTTCCTGCATGAGTCTCTCCTTGCTCCTTCATAGTTCTGGGCTCAAATTACAGCAGGGAGGGGAGGAGGGAAAAGGGTGGGAGAGAGGAGCAAACTGAGCATGCTCAAGCCCAGCCCTGTAAGTTCATGTGAAAGACAGAAATGGTGTATTTCTTTTAACAGAGAACTTATAGCAGCATTACTTTGAGGGGTTACTGGGGTATTTTATAGACCTTTCTGATAAAGAAGAAGGAAAGGTTAAAACCAAGTAAGCTTTAACATCTATGGCCACCTTAAGGCTAGGCCATTCTACAATGTAATACAGCATGTTACAACATTTGATCAACATGGGGGATGTTGACTGAGCTTACCGTAAGTTCACTTTTAAATACACTTTTAGTATGTTGGATATGGATACTGAATGTTATATAAAGCTTTAAAGTTATGCAGCCAGGTAGCAGCTCATATTCTAAGCTTGAGAGCTACACAAAAAATGTAAATGAACACTACTTACAATATGGCAAAAGTACATTTTAAAGTGATCTTTAAAGTTTTGAAGTCGGCTAGTTGCCCTTTTTTTTTTTTTTTTTTTTTTTTTTTTACACAGTGATTTAATGTATCAGTTTGATGTATTTTATTTAACACAACAATTTTTGTAAGTAGAAGTAATAAACAAGTTAATCTGGCTGGACTACGACATAAAGAAGTATTTTATGTTGTTTTTATATTCACCAGAATCAGAGCTTTCCTCTTGGCTTCTTGCTTTCTGCCTTTGCCATTATGTTTTCAACATGACTAGATGTGGGATTAGCTAACTATTTCCTACATACCAAGCTGCAGCGTTCATATGTTTCTACAATCATTTTCGTTTTATTCCTTTGACCTTTGCTTTTATAGTAACAGAATATGGGGGCTAAAAGAAAACATAAAATGTGAATCCTTGCAATCTGTTTGCAAGTTGATCCTTCTCCTGGCACATGTCCTGTTAGCAGGAATTCACAACTTAGGGAGCCAAACATTGTACCAGGTATTGCTTTCCTGTTTAATTGGCTGCCTACATTGTGAGTAAAGCTGCATAACCAAGTGTTTTTCCACTGTAGGGACATAAAGGACCTGTTTCAAAGCTCAGGGAAGGTGTAAACAGAAAGGGGGAGCGCACAAGGAAACCTGTGTGAGCTGTGTGTGTGTGTGTACTTTAGTGGAGAGGGAGAGACGAGGGGGTGGGGAGTGAAACAGAAATGTCTTCATTTAGGCTCCCAAAGAAAACCCTCTGAGTCTAGAGGCCCCATATGGAATCATTTAGTTGACCACACAAAGCAGAGGCCCATCTATTGTGCAGCTTTGAAATACCTTGAGGTATGTAAAGAGAGAAATTGTAGTTTAGATTCTAACCATGTAACCTGGTTATTGCTGAAAAGACATTGTAAAAAAGAAATGTACGTTATAACCCTGTTTTCTGCTTTCAAGGGAATGCTAACTGTATATAGGGTTACTTATAAACTACATTGCAAAAAGTAGTGTTGTCTATGTATGTCACTGTAAAATTGTCTCATAATTCTGTTTCTACATTATAAAAAATAAAAATTTTAACCTTTTTAGTCCCTGCGGCTCTTTGATCTTAAGTGTTTCCATGTAAACATCCATGCAACCAGGATCAAAGGTCTGACCAGAGACCTAAGGCCAATGCCAGAAGGGCCTGATAATCAGCATGTTGAAATATGTAGGCCGAGAATCCGCTGCTGTGCTGGAATTAACCTCCTGTCCTGCCTTCACCCGGAACAACTGTGCAGGAACGCACAGAGATTTATGGTCAGGGTGCATAGCAACCAGAAAGCAAATGGATTGTGACACTAGGTTTAATATTTAGTTATCTTTCTGTTCTCACTCTCTCCTATTCATTATCATCATAATTTATTAAACAATCACCTCCAAACATTTTGCAAAGAGGGATAAAAAATTTGGCGCATGTAGCGCAGCAATTTTTTTGACCATGCCCATTTTTGTGGCCACGCACCCTGATTACCATGTTCATTTTACAAAATGTGGCAGGTTATGAAAGTTTGAACATATTTCTGTTTTTTTGAGTTATTACAGTTTTGCTAAAGAAGGTGAATTGCCCTTTAAGCTGTGAGTCTAACTTTTCCCAAGGGACCTGTCATCTTATATTGTTACAATTACTTAATTGTTTATCTTGAAAAATTATCTTATCTGCACCTGTGGCTGTTCTGGGCTCTCTGCCAAAAGCCAATTAAGTTAGAAATATTGTTTCTTTTTCTGGCTGTTAAGTGCAGAGAAAAATGGGACTTTTCAGTACAAATGAGGGACTGCAGCTTGAGCAGTCAAACGAGGGACTGTACCTCTAAAAAAGGGACAGTTAGGAGGTATGCAACAATTGCTATTCATTTATAACAAACAGGGGTCTTATAATAGTTTAAAAAACAAGGGCTGCAAAGTAAAGATAGGACCAGAGGAGAATTGCTCTGACATGCTTTTTGGGTTCATTAAGCTATTATTTAGCTAGTAGTGTCAATTGTAAACATACAGAATAAAATCATTATTTCATATCTGTAAAACTGCTGTATTTGAATATTAACGTGGATAACTTTATATAGTTTACAATTATAGGAATGGGATGCTCAGGGAAAGGTTTCAGTAGAATATTCTCAAGCCCTTTTGAATTGCGCTTAGTGCGGGGATCCCCAACATTTTGAACCCGTGAGCAACATTCAGAAGTAAAAGGAGTTGGGGAGCAACACAAGCATGAAATATGTTCATGGGGTGCCAAAAAAGGGCTGTGATTGGTCATTTGATAGCCCCTATGTCGATTGTCAACCTATAATGAGGCTCTGTTTGGCAGTACACCCGTTTTTTTATAAAGCCAAAACTTGCTTCCAAGCCTGGAATTTAAAAATAAGCTTCTGCTTTGAGGCCATTGGGAGCAACATCCAAGGGGTTGGAGAGCAACATGTTGCTCACTAGCTACTGGTTGGGGATCACTGAGCCTTAGTGTATACCCAACAGTAGGTTTACACAAATTAGCTGAACTTTTACTCATCCATAGTAATGATTCCCTGGAGGCTCCATCCCTGTCCTCCACCTTTATTACCTTGTATTAACAGTGTATATATGAATTTAGAAATCCTATACTGAAGGCAGAATAACTGCAATTACATTTTTATTGTGCGTCCACACAACATGATTCGGGCACCAAGGCCCTTTTTCACATTTGAAAATAGTTAACCAGAGAGAGGACTGCTTTATCTTATTTCTACTCATAAAAGCTTCGTGCCAAACTGGGCCAGTGGTACACCTTGAAAAACTCCAGTGGGTCCCAACTTTCATCAGCCCCACCAGCCGAGGCCCGCTCTCCCGCCCTCACTGTCCCCTCTCCAGTGCACTCACGGCATGAAAAATTTTAAAACACATGGATTGCATTTATATAGCAAATATCCCAGTGCATTGTAGTAGAACTATCTGACTACAGATCACATATATGTTCTAAATGAAGGGTGAAACTTCTCAATTACCTAACACTTCATGTATTTAACTCTTTGTTGGTCCCAGAAATTACTGAATTACCTTAACATATTGTGTTTTTAATTTGGCACTGTCGCTATTTTACATATAGTTTATTTTTTTAATGCTTTTCATTTTGTAAAAAAGTTCATATGGGGTCATTTTTTTTTTTTTTTTTTTTTTTTTAGTTCCAGTCAAATTGATCCTGCAGTTCAGATACTTCCCATACATTCATATGTCTCTTATGGAATAGAACCAGGCATGTGCTTCTAGACAAGCAAAAACAATCCTGGCGTGAAGCAGAAACATATTTTATCCTTTATGCATACCAATAGTGTGCATGACAAGAATTATGCAAATACACAGTGACTTAAATGTTATGTAAAGGGAAAAATAAAATCCCATTTTTACTTTAAAGTATAAGTAAAGCTTTAAAATAGGTGAATGTGAAATTGATGAGGGGGCTATTCTAAGCACTTTTGTAATGTACATTCATTATTTATTTTTCTTTAATTACAAGATATTAAGCCAGGGATACATGTGCTGTTAATATGAATGAATTTTGTTACAACAGCGCCACCTGCTGGTCAGTTTCCCACCAGTCTGACCACCAAGTAGTCCAAGAAGTTGTCAGGAGAAAGAAAGAGGCTGCTCTGATGTTCTTCTGCTTAGGAATAAAATTAGAAACCTTTCTCACATATTTCCTAAGCAGAAGAACATCAGAGCAGCCTCTTTCTTTCTCCTGACAACTTCCTTGACTACTTGGTGGTCAGACTGGTTGGAAACTGACCAGCAGGTGGCGCTTTTGTACCAATTCATTCATATTAACAGCACATGTATCCCTTAATATTTTGGAATGAAAGAAATAAATAATGAATGTACATTGCAAAAGTTCTTGGAATAGCCCCCTCATCAATTTTACATTCACTTATTTTAAAGCTTTACTTATCCATTAATGAAAAAGAAATCTATCTCCAATATAAACATTTTTATAATAAACCTGACTGTATGCAGTGAAATTCCCCCTTTGTTTTACTTGCTCTGACTGCTGCAGATAGGAACCTTCAGACGGTCCCTAACTGCTCTCTCTGCAGGGAAACAATCATACTTTCAAATGGCACCTTACTTCCCTGACCTCGAGCAGCTTTATTTGTTTCCCTATAAAGCAGCCACCGACTGTAGGGATTTGTATCCACAGACCCAGTGCATATTCTGATTATTTATCAGTCTTGCTGTATCGGCTTCTATGGCAGATATTATTTGACTTGTGCTTTTTTGATAATTTATGATGATCCCTAAGCTTAACCTCCCAACTGAAGCCCAGACCACACTGAGCATGTGTGTAGTCTTGGTATTGCAAATATGTTTAACAAAGTTACAAGATGACAGCCCCCTGCGGCCAACTTTGAAAACATAAACCATTTGTTTAATTGGGCTTCTGGTGCAGTAAGTGCATGTTTCTGTCTAGTATACAAAATATAGCATTTCTAGCATTATTCTATTTTAGACCTTAATTCTCCTTTTAAGCTGCTGTTTAAGGAATTGGGAATGTTGCCAGTAACCACCTAAACCATAATGATCGTTAAAGGGCACCTGTTGCTAAAATAGATAATCCACAACCAAAGGTGTGGGGGTAACCGTAGTAGTAGTAGTAGTTTTTTTTTTTTATAACTTTAAAGCAATATAACCATTTTACACTGACCTTTTGAGGAGTGTAAAATTGAGGTTCTGTTGTGTATAAATATTGTCAAAAGCAGTGCTTTCTTTCACACTAAATATATACACTGTTGGCCTCCTCCTTTATATTTTTTAATAATTGTTAAACTGGTTCATTGGTTATTATATGTTAAGTTCTTTTGGCTGTACACAATCTGGCAGTCCCTTGCTGGATTACTCTAACCCCGTGCACTTACTTTGAGAGTGGCTTCCTGAGAGGAAACAATAGTGAGATGAGCAGGAAGTCATTGAGAAAGATGTGGTTTGTGTGGTTGTTTGTTGGTGGAGATAAGAACAGAGTGGTTGTACAGAGATACTTGTATGACACAGCCTCCCTAACATATAGGGGTTTTCAGATTTCTAATGCGACACCTTGCACTGATTTCAATTAAAATGCTATGCACGTGTACATAGAAAGCTATGCAATACATACACTGAGTTCAGCAAAAGCTCACTCTTGAAGTATAATATTGAGTGAGTCACAGATTCAGATATTGAATATGTTTTTGTTTTAAAGTTTGCAAATGGTATTTTAATGCAAATTGTGGCACAGTGATGGTTACTGATTAGGCAGATAGATCATAAACAAAACAACACCTATTCAGCACTACTGGAACACAATGATATTATACCTTTCTATGTTTATTTAGCATCTGACTTCTAATGTTATGGGGCAGATTTATCAAAGGTCGAACTTGAAGTTATGTGATTTTTTTTTTTTTTTTTTTTTATTCGAATGTACTCACAACTAAAATGGGAGATTTATGAAAAAACGTGAATGTCTAATATTCGATCGAATATGAACATAATCGAATTTTCCTCTGAGAAAAAAAAAGGCAATTAACATCTTCAAATGGTTCAACGACCTCTGCCATTGACTTGTACATGAACTCGGCAGGTTTTAGTTGGCAAATATTCAAAACAGAACTGTTTCCAGGGCAGAGGTGAGATAAATCTCCCATTCAAATTCGAGTTGGTAATTTAAAATTAAAATTTGGACCAAAAAAAAAAAAAAAATTGACATCGGATTTACCTTTCGAACCTTAATAAATCTGACCCTAAGGGGCAGATTTATCAAGGGTCGAATTTCGAAGTGTAAAATACTTTGAAATTTGACCATTGAATTGAAATACTTCGACTTCAAATATCGAAGTCGAAGTAATTTTCACCGAATTTTGACAGCCTGTGATCAAAGTAAAATCGTTTGATCGAACAATTTTACTTCAATGTGTAAAGACTTAGAAAATGGTTGTAGAAGGTCCCCATAGGCTAAAATAGCACTTGGCAGGTTTAATTTGGAGTATTGAAGTCGAAGTTTTTTTTAAAGTGACAGTACTTCGATTATCGAATGGTCGAATATTCAAACTATTTTTACTTCAAATCGAATTCGAAGTCTTAGTATACTATTCTAAGGTCGAAGTATCCAAAAAATTACTTTGAATTTTGATTTTTTTTTTTTACTGCAAAAATTCCTTCAAATTCACTTCGACCCTTGATAAATCTGCCCCTTAGCGTTGGGGATATTATATTACAAAAATTGAAGGACACTTTATAAATAGAATACTTTTTATACGCTTTAGTGGTGAATATGCAGTGTATGGCTAGATGTTTTTTCCTTTTACATGGCAAATACTCTATAGTTTTGATTTGTACTGTATAGGCTGCTTGGCAATACCAGTGCCTAAATGTCACAATATTATATATCATACCATTCAAGTGGGACGTGTTCAATAAATTTTACACTTCCCTATAAAAATTTGTGTCCCCATTATTTTCCTTGTTATTAAAGTAATTATTTTTATTTCACTACCATAAACTGAACTTTAAACCATGTATTCCCCTGATATATTATAAGTAGACATATGAATTGAGCACATTTGTAGAGTAGTTCTGTTTTTGATTTAAGTTTCGTTAATAGTGAACATCGTTGCTTCGGAAATTAAAATATATATATTTACGTAAGCAAAAATGATGTACAGTAGAAGCCCTATTCATTGCACTTGTATGTAATTTTTTTAATAGGTCAGTACCACCTTGTTCAACATGTGGTCAATGAATCGGGCTTATGCTGAACATGTTTTAAACACAAAAAGTATGGTTTTTGTTCTTTCATGGGTTAAAAAGCACAACCCTCTCCCTTCCTCTTTACGGTGACTATTTTGTTAGCAGGAGTCCATTGTAGAGGAGGATTATATGTGTGTAATCTAATTATCTGCCTCGCAAGTACCAAACAATGAAGTGGCTTCATTTTCCCTGTATGCCCAGTGATTAAACCAATAGGCCAAAAGTATGCACAAGCCCCATTCATCACACTTGAACAAGGGGGTATACTGCCCCTTTAATTGTGTGTTGCAAAGCTGCTTAGTATGGCATGATTGTTCATTATGCCAATAGGTGTAAGAACGCTATAAAGAAGAAATAGAATATCAGACCTGCTAAAAATCAATGATACTTTTCCATCATAAAGCGAATGCCTCATTTACCTAAATGAAGTCTAAAACCATCCTGCCTCAACCACATCCCTCCCAGTCCTTCAGACTTTAACAATTCACATACATAATACAATACCTCTTAAGGTATATTTGGAGAAAAAGAATTTCTCACAATTAAAATTTTCCGCCATAATCACAAACCATCTCCACTTCTGTGAATTTGTCTTTTAAACAGAACAGTTTCCAGATTTTGTCTTTGACATGACATTTTACCAACCTTTTTCTGAATTTGTCTTTAGCTCTTCCTAAACCTGTCAGTCTGTCATCAGGTGCCTCTCTGCTGTACATTTGCCTCATACTAATGATTGTGCCCTTTGGAGCAGAGATTCCCTGCCACTGTAAAAGGCCCATATGGCAAAACACACACTTTATCTCATATCTGTTCCCATTATTTATCTCACCTAGAAACGTGTGCATCAGGAATGTATGACAGCTTTTTTTTTTCCCTGGCTGCTGTCCTCCATGTAAATATAAACATCTACATTTTATTGAAATTTGATGCTTTTCTGCTACTGCTTACCGTATATACTCGTGTATAAGCCGACCCTTGTATAAGCCGAGGTACCTAATTTTACCTACAAAAACTGGGAAAACTTATTGACTCGCATATAAGCCTAGACACAACTACAGCCCTGTCTCCCAGCAGCGCACATTCTGCCAAAGCGACCCCCCCAGCGATCAACCGGACTTCTTTGCAAAGCTGATGGTGACAGAGAATTGCCAAACGGATTACTGTGTGCATTGTCCCACTGTCCCACTTCCATGTGCAGAGGGTGCTGTTTGATATTGCCATCACTGTTAATCTTTTGTATAACCAACAGAGGGCGCTGTGTGATATTGCAGTCACTGTTATTCTTTCATACAACCAACAGATGGCACTGTGTGATATTGCAGTCCCTGTTATTCTTTCATACAACCAACAGATGGCACTGTGTGATATTGCAGTCCCTGTTATTCTTTCATACAACCAACAGATGGTGCTGTGTGATATTGCAGTCTTTGTTATTCTTTCATACAACCAACAGATGGCACTGTGTGATATTGCAGTCCCTGTTATTCTTTCATACAACCAACAGATGGCGCTGTGTGATATTGCAGTCCCTGTTATTCTTTCATACAACCAACAGATGGTGCTGCGTGATATTGCAGTCTCTGTTATTCTTTCATACAACCAACAGATGGCACTGTGTGATATTGCAGTCCCTGTTATTCTTTCATACAACCAACAGATGGCGCTGTGTGATATTGCAGTCACTGTTATTCTTTCATACAACCAACAGATGGCGCTGTGTAATATTGCAGTCCCTGTTATTCTTTCATACAACCAACAGATGGCGCTGTGTGATATTGCAGTCACTGTTATTCTTTCATACAACCAACAGATGGTGCTGTGTGATATTGCAGTCACTGTTATTCTTTCATACAACCAACAGATGGTGCTGTGTGATATTGCAGTCTCTGTTATTCTTTCATACAACCAACAGATGGCGCTGTGTGATATTGCAGTCACTGTTATTCTTTCATACAACCAACAGATGGCGCTGTGTGATATTGCAGTCACTGTTATTCTTTCATATAACCAACAGAGGGCGTTGTGGGATATTGCAGTCTCTCCCCAAGTGAACTGTTGGTATAGGAATGATTAAAAGTGACTGCAATCTCAGCGGGTCGGGTACCGCTGACCCGCGTATAAGCCGAGGTAGACTTTTTCAGCACATTTTGGATGCTGAAAAACTCGGCTTATACGCGGGTATATACATTAGTCTTGGTGAATACTGTTGATTTTTACTCTAGAACATGCGTTTATCTGATAATAGAATGTGTGCTTCATATCGTTGCTAATCCAATTATGCAGCTTAACTCAAGTACAGCCGGTCTGTTCTCTGTGTGCTATCACAATGATTATCTGTTTTCTGTTATTTGCTATGATTTTTGTGTATATTAATTCTGTAAAGTCGAGTTGCTATTGATGTCAGGAAGTGGTGGGAAAAATATTGTTGAAAACAAATTGCTTAAATTTACAGCTCTAGTGACCTTTAAAAGTCCGCCATTCCCCAAGCAGCATTCTATTTCCCTGTGATAGGAAGAAAAAGGAACCTGCTAACTCAGGGGTGTCCAAACTGCGGCCCGAGGGCCACATGCGGCCCAAGTTGCATATGAATGCGGCCCAACTTGAAACGCTTGGTTCCCGAGGAAACGTCATGTCGCAAAGGATATAGGAGGAGGGGGGACTCTGTCCATTGCCCAGATAGTAATAATAATATAATAATAAGTCTATTCAATATCCAGGTGTCCCATATTCCAGTGTATAGCTCCATCTGGTTATCCAACTGGCATTGTAGTTCTTTTCTGTGTATTTCCTTAACTTTTACAAATCAAACGTGTTTGTGTATTTCATGTGTGGCCCCAGACAATTTTTCTTTTTCCAATGTGGCCCGGCGAGCCAAAAGTTTGGACACCCCTGTGCTAACTGATCTATAATTCATTATAAACATTTTAGCCTAATGCTAATTTACACTGAATGCACAAAATTATAAGTACAATGATTGCCACACATGAAACATGTTTCTAATTTGGTAAATCCTAATGCAGGGAGGGTACACATGCCATGTTGGAATGTGAACTGGAGTGTGTCCAGTTTTGCTACAAAACGACACTTTTATATACTTGGCACTTAGATTCAGTCTCTGTGTCATGCTTGTTAGTTTTGTACAACATAATTTGCCATAATTGCAACATCTAACCTACCAGATCATTTTCAGTAACCAAATTCAGTGCCGTCCTCTACATGCCCGATGCATCAGTAGTGTATCAGGAGTTGTACCGCTTCAGCAAAATCTTGGTTTCACAATAGATTTGAGCAGGCACTTAAGCATGTTCCATGGTATGCAAATTAAAAGAAAAGGAAATAAATATATATATATTGATCAACTGAAGGACACACCATAGCCTTACACTGTGAACTAACTATATGTAAGGCTACACAAAGTTGCCTCAGATCCACAGTCTCTAAGCAGAGCACTAGAATCTGACTATTATGACAAGCCTCATATTTCCTGAAAAGTGGACTGTAGTTTTAATGTTCTTTTAAATTCATTAAATTAGTCAATCTGTACCCCAAAGCAAGCAGCCAATCCTGGCTTTCATATGCTTTAGCAACAAAATCATTTAAATCTGAGCATATCTTCCTAAGGCCTAAAATTGCCCAGTGGGTGAGGGGGACTGATGAATTGGCCTTCAAAGTAGTGTTAACTGAATGCAGTTTCCTATACAATGACAATATAATTGTTGCATCCAGTGAAGGCAATATCTAATTAGTGAATTTTAAAATGACTTTGTGAAAATGCTTCTTATTATATTTTAAATGGTAAAAAATAATTAAACTCATTCCAGGTGAATAGCGGATTTTCTATATATGTTCCATGATAATAGATTGAACCTTTATAAGGTTCATCATAGTAGTTCTACATCTGTTCCCACCAACCCATGTAAAGTTCAACATAATGTGGTTAAAAAGTAGCACCCATTTTTGTCCCACACTTTTGTAGATAACTTTTTATCCAATAGAAATAAATCATGAGTTAAAAGAAACTCAGTGGATGGCAATAAGATTTTTTTTTTTTCAAAGAGTCATTATGAGAGGTATGTTCATTAAGGTGAAATGAAATTACCTGTAAAGCTAGTGCATATGGTTTGTATGAGTAAAGTGAAGAAACATTTACTGTAGCCTGACTATATGTGTCTTTACAAAGCATAGATTTCACTATGTGAAGAACATGACTACTATTGCTTTTTGATAAAGATAGGTAAATGAAACACCAGGTTGAAAATATAAATCAACAAATTCAGGTAAAGGTTCATCCAAAGAATCCATTCCTGCCACTATTAAGCTTGCCGTAGATGTAAAGATCTTTAAAAGATCTTTTCGTTATCGTGAGACCACGATTAAATGTACGATTTGTCCATCAACTAAAAAGACCATTTCAGGCGAAATTGCCAGGAAAACTGAGGGTAGCTGACTGCTTTGCCTTCCAAACATAGATAGATTGCACTGAGACCGATAATTTTTTTTTAACCTGGCCAATCAATTTTCTCACAGATGTTGGACGAAAAATCGCAAGTGCGATCCTTCGATTCCCACTAACTCCGCGATAATTTGAAGGATTGGTCGGATTTTGCTAAAATCGGTTGTTCAAAGAAAAATCTTTGCGTCTATGGGGACCTTAAGGCTAGTGTCTGCTAGGCTGCAGGCAAATTTCAGCCCCCATGTGGCACTAGCCTAAACCCCACTTTGGGACATCCATAGTTAGGCAGATAATGTAAAACAGGAGTAACTGGATGCTCTAATAATTTTTTCGCCAATGCTATTTTCAGTAGGTTCACAAATCAGTTGTTTGGATCATACAAGAGGATTTATCTGAAATCTGTCTAATGGTTTCTGCCATATAATCATCTTTATTAGTAATGTATGCGTTTGGGGCTGTAGAGCTAACCGATGTTAAGATGTCAAAATCTTTGTGTATGAAACTTAAATTATCTTTACATCAGTTTAGGGGCACATTCTCATGGAGGTTCACTAATTCTTTTTACACCTGTTTTTGAAACATATTAAATATGAAATTTGGGTAGGATAGCAATTAGACCTAAGCTTTCCACTCTGTTAACTTTAAAATACACTTTATTTGTGTAACAATTCTAGTTGTAATTTAGTATAAATATCTTGAAAATTACAAATATCTGCAGGCTGTAAGGTTTGTTGGAAAACCAAGTTAATGGACATTGGAGTAGAGGAGAAAGATGTGACAACTGAACTTTTATCGGGAGAAATGGAGATCAAATCCTTATTCCAATCAGGTGCAGGCAAAAAATGCTTAAGTAAAATTTTTAAAATCTTTTTGAAAAGTAGTTTTTATTATTGCCTAATCCATCTAATAATTTACATCTGGAAAACTGTAATGAAAAATAAGAAGACTGGTTTGTAAAATAGTTGAGTTATGGAGCACCTACAGGTATGGGACCTGTTATCCAGAATGCTTGGCGCCTGAGATTTTCCAGATAATGGATCTTTCCTTAATTTGAATCTTCCTACCTTAGGTCAGTGCTGTCCAACTTCTGTGGTACTGAGGACTGGAATTTTTTCTGGCTTATCTGATGCAGGGCAAATAATTGAAGCCAGTGTTGACCCCCCCCTTTTAAACCACACCCATGTTATCTCAAGAACTTTGAAGATCATGTCCACATTAATGGTGGTAACACACCAAAAACAACCAAATGGTTGGTGCTCACTGCAGGGATATCACTCATCACTCATGTGAAAAATGTAAGTCATACCCTTAAATATGCCATAAACATACCCTAAAATTCATATGTGCTTCCTCCCCTGTGGATAACCCCCCACCCCCCAGCACACGATTAAACACCTTAAGGCCTCTAAAATCAATTTCCAAATGCTAACAAACCCTACCAGGCTCATGTCCCTCAGAGTACAGAATAGGGCAGGCAGAGTATGGCACACCCAAGGAGCATAAGGAAGGCAGTGTATGGCACACACAGGGAGCATAGGGAAGGCAGAGTATGGCATACCCAGGCAGCACAAGGAAGACAGAGTATGGCACACCCAGGGCACACCCAGGGGGCATTGAGAAGGCAGAGTATGCCACACCCAGGGAGCATAGGAAAAGCAGAGTATGGCACACCCAGGGAGCATAGTGAAGACAGAGTATGTCACGCACACACAGCAAAGGGAAGGCAGAATATGGCGCACCCAGGGAGCATAGGGAAGGCAGAATAGACCAGGACACAGGGAAACTTATCAGGACTGTAAGATGAATAGTTCATAATACTGTGCTATATAAAGTGACACAATGCTGCTGATCCTCCAGCAGTCGGTCTGAGTTGTGAACAGGAAAACAGTGTGGGCACTTTCAGTCTGTGTCTAATATGTGAAGAGTACTGGTCTTTAGGGTGTGAACAATAGAGGTGTTACAGGTGTGAACAATAGAGGTGTTACAGTTGTAAACAATGTAGGACGGATTACAGGTATGAACAAAGTGGGGTTTTAGTCTTAATTTGAGTTTTAAACAATGCAGGGGCCACATTGAAGTTTACAGAACACAAGTCACATTACTGGGGGTATCTGGGAAACCAACAATATATCCCCATGTCAGATTTCAAAATGTAATATATCAGTTTGCGCTTTTTAAAAATGGATGGGCAAGACTTTTAACTGGTGAAGTTTATAAAGAAAAAAGTATTCCTTTGGGAACAGCACACTCATGTTTTATCAAGTGAACTTGACTCCTCTTCTGGCTCTGCTAATAACTCTGCATACAAGCACCTGTTTAAAAGTTGGTCAGAGATATGATCTTGCTCTATTGCTGTCCTCTATTTTTAAACCTAAGGCAACTTGGTAAGAAAATTGTACTTTAAGTTTCTCAAAGGCATACTAATCCCATGAGCCTATATGGATTAATCTGGTACTGTACAATATATGTGCTTTGTTTATTTTTTTTACTTTAAACCTTCAGTGCTTAAGCATTTTGTTGCCTAGGCCTGGGGCAATTTCCATTCACAATTTAAAGAACAATGAGGGACTGAGAGGTTGTGTTGTCTGCCCCTTGATTTCCGTCTACGTCCGTTTCAGACCAAATGCCCCATGAGCTACAGCAGTAATGGCATATGATTTGTTAACTGGTTTGGGAAATAATCAAACTATATTAAAAGTTGGCTGCTATATTGCCAGCTTTAAAATCAGCAGCCTGGATGGCAGCAGTGGACAAAATACCTTGTGTGCAATGTGATTAAACCATCTGTCCACTTTTTTCCCCTCTCTTTGAATTTTTTTTTTTTTTTTTTTGGGATCACCAACTGGCTCAGAACTGCACATGGTTATCAGCTTGAATGTGGCCATGCCAGTGAGTAATCTGCCCATTATATTATGTAACAGGCACTTGCCTTTTATAATGGTGAATAAAATATTCCCATCATATGGTGAATAAAATCCCCCCTACTGTAAAAATATAAGAATATTCAGCTATATGGAGGTGGTTACATGACCATATAAAAGCCTGAATGAAGGCAGAGTGCCCTAGGCCAAGGAACTCTGAGGTGACTTCTAATATCCTCTAATATTACAAAAGGGGTACTTTAATTATTATTATACACACGTTTGTGGATCTTGTTTAGTATATTATGATAATGGACACACTTCCATAATATTATATAACATATTATTATGTTGGTTAAATCTTGAGGTTTTTAATTGTACAAATTTGAAGTTCCAGTGGCCAGCTTAAAGGAAAACTATACCCACAAAATAAATACTTACGCAGCAGATAGTTTATATAAAATTAAGTGGCATATTACTTGGGGATGCACCAAATCCACTTTTTTGGATTCGGCCGAACCCCCGAATCCTTCATGAAAGATTCTGCCGAATACCGAACCGAATCCGAACCCTAATTTGCATATGCAAATTAGGGGTGGGAAGGGGAAAACATTTTTTACTTCCTTGTTTTCTGACAAAAAGTCATGCAATTTCCCTCCCGCCCCTAATTTGCATATGCAAATTAGGATTCGGTTCGGCTGGGCAGAAGGATTCGGCCGAATCCTGCTGAAAAAGGCCGAATCCCGAACCGAATCCTGGATTCGGTGCATCCCTAATATTACTGGATTTTACTGAACTAAACTGGTATATATTTAAGTAAATAATGCTCTTGTACATCTCTTGCCTTGAACCCCCATTTCTTGATGGTCTCTGTGTTGCCTCAGAGATCCGTCATTTGACGTGTTTATTACGTCAAATGATGCACAACGTTTCAGGGGCATGGCCCCGAAACGTTTACCCCGTTTGCTTATGCTCCTGTGTGCCGGTTCCTCCTTTCGTTTCTTTCCATTGGAGTTCGGGGAGTGCCGTCTCCCGGAGTGTGCACCAGGCAATCGAACAGAGGAGGGCTAGTGAGTGCGTTCACACTGTTTCTACGAATATTGCCTCAGAGATCGCCTGACCAGAAATAATACATCTCTAATTGGAACAAAGGAAGTGTGGAAGCAAAAGACAGCACTGTCTGTTAATTGGCTCATGTGACCTAACATGTATGGTTTGTTTTTGTGCACTGTGAATTGTAGGATCCTTATGTTTTAAAATTGAAATTTTCTATTTATGATTACCCAATGACATATACCACTATAAAGTATCTTATCTGTGAAAATGGTTTATTTACATGAAGCAGGGTTTCAGGTCTGGACTGAGAATCAAAATAGGCCCTGCTATTTCAGGTAAAAGAGGCCCAATCAGCCCACACAGAGGCCCAAACAGCCCCCACCAGCCCACTAAATACTGACTTTCTATGGGACCTTATAGCAGCCCTTCTGGCATTTGCCAGAACCCACAGATTGCCAGTCCAGGCCTGCAGGGTTTTACGTATGAGCTGTTTTATCCAGTATATTTTTATAGAGACCTACATTGTCTGGGGACATAGTTTTCCTTTAAGCTCAGTGTGCGAATGCAACATTTAGGTAAAAACATTTGTTGTTTTGCCTATGGCCCTTTTGTAAAATTACAAATGAAGATAAAATGGCTAATATATGCAGGAAAAGAATGTTTTAAGCTATACTTACTCTTGTCTGTTGCTAAGAAAAAAATAGAAGATTAAGCATGATTTAGGGATTATTTTGCATTAAGGAAGACTTTTTTTTTTTTTTTTTTAACCAGAAATCAAGATTTTATTCTTACTTGTTGAATCTAAGACGATTTCCTTTCGTTTCATGTCACTTTCCAAATCGGCTTATCAACATGAAGCATATAATGCAATAAATAAAATATAAGCTGTGCCCCGCGCCTGTCCAATCTGTATCAAATGAATTTTGCTGCACACGTAGAGCTGGGAAGATTTAAGGGTCATTGAAAGTCACAGTCGCAGATTGTGAGAACATGGATCCTGGAAATGGGAGAAAAGACAGAATTTCATTTAGCTTTTAGGGACTCAAAGACCCCTTTTCTTGTCAGAACATTAAGAATTTTTCTGAGCAATGTTACTATTTCTTAATTTCTTAGGTGATTTCCTTACATTGTTACAGCACAATTTTATTACTTTACAAAAACTTTTTATAAAATGGGGAAATAGAAAGGAAAACAGTACTGTACTTGGAATCAGGCTATATATGCAAAATAGGTAGCCCTCTCCATGTTCTGGTACGTTAAAGGGATGCTGTCATGGGAAAAAAAATTTTCAAAATGAATCCGTTAATAGTGCTGCTTCAGCAGAATTCTGCACTGAAATCCATTTCTCAAAAGAGCAAACAGATTTTTTTATATTCAATTTTGAAATCTGACATGGGCCTAGACATATTGTCAATTTCACAGCTGACCCAAGTCATGTGACTTGTGTTCTGATAATCACTCTTTACTGCTGTACTGCTAATTAGAGTGATATCACCCCCTCCCTTTTCCCCCCCAGCAGCCAAACAAAAGAACAATGGGAAGGTAAACAGATAACCGCTCCCTAACACAAGATAACAGCTGCCTGGTAGATCTAAGAACAACATTCAATAGTAAAAACCCACTGAGACACATTTGGTTACATTGAGAAGGAAAAACAGCAGCTTGCCAGAAAGCATTTCTCTCCTAAAGTGCAGGCACAAGTCACATGACCAGGGGCAGCTGGGAAATTGACATTTTTTTTGAATATAAAAAAAATTGTTTACTCTTTTGAGAAATGGATTTCAGTGCAGAATTCTGCTGGATTTTTTTTCCCATGACAGTATCCCTTTAAAAAAAGATAGTGATTTATCATCACAGATTTTCATAGAATCATATATAAGCTGATATGTCTGTAACTGACATAAATCAACCCGTTGTTGGACAGATCAGCATCTCTGTCATTAGCCCAGTCCCTGATGCAATGTTCTATCGTATCTGTGTAAAGTTGCATGAATGTTATTAATTGCCTACGATCATTTTATTTGTGTGTAATTTATTACAAAGCTTCATAATTAATACTGCTTCTCTGCTTTTAGTTAACTAGTTGCAAACCCATAGCCAGAACCCATACCCTGAATGGGTAAAGTGCTTACCAGCCAGCTAGGATGTCTTTATCTGCATTTTCTGCCATCCGTTTAGTTTTATGTGTGTGCGCATCATAAGGTGTCCAGCTCCAATATTAGCCATGCCTCAACATGTATAGCCTTAGTACCGTAGACCATCATTTACTCTTGTTCTTCATAACCATTTGTTATTGTATGTTTGGCCTGAAGTGGTTCAGTGACTCATCCTATTTTTTACCAGTCCAAAAAAAATCCAGATATTGGCCTTATACCTGCCCTCTCTGTTGCTGTTTTTCACCACGCATGAGTTATTTAGTTTAATTGTACATGTTTATTATGGTTTTACATTTGATATCCAGTGCTGTATGTTTGTCCCTTCATAACAAATTTTAAGGCAAAATAAGGGGGGCAAAATGCCAGTTTGTTTTGCTTACTGAAAGGCATTGATACTAAAAAATTTGTTCTATCAATAACAGTTCAGACGTGCAGCACAGAAACAGGAAAAAAAGCCTTAATACTCCCACATGATTCTGTTTATCCCTGTTTAATCTCTGCATTTTTTACATGTTTACTTTAACAATATTATGTTTGGAGGTCTCTTCCTTTCTTTAAAAGCGGCTTAAAGAGTGCTTATATATTCTTATAATTGTGCCATAATACAGCCCCGATCTTTCGCCAGTCAACATCTTTGTTAGAATGTGTAAAATAAATAGTGGAAAAATGATGTGTACTGTGGTTTCTAATGGGTTGAAGGTTACAGTGGGGTTTAAATTTAAATCACCAGTGCATTCTGTTGAGCACATCTGTTTTTCACATGCAGATCTTTGCATGAGCAAACAGTTTGCTTTACTACAGTACAGTTCTTTTGGCAGGAGACAACGGTAATGACACGTAGTTCCTGGGTTATGTAAGGGCTTGTTCAAACAAACAGTTTCTCTCATTGAAAAGCTTAAACACATTTCATTTTCTTTCACTGCAAGCAATAAAGCAGTATGTTTGCTCATTTAGTTGCAGGGATTGTACCTGTCATATTATTGGCCATGTTTAGAGGAAAAAAGGCAGCATGTAACAACTCACCTCCCTTGTGGCGTAGTGGTGCGGCGGGGACGCCCGCCACGCTGCTCCTCCGTATCCCCTCAGGAGCTGGTTCGTTGTGTGCGTAGTGCGCCTCTTTGAGATTTAAAGGTGCAGTCGCGCTGCTGTGATGACGCCAGCGCGCATAGGTGCGAAATTCAAACACTATTTAAGAACATTTCTGAGTGTTGCTATATTTTCATGTCTTCCTTTTCTTACTTTGGGTATACTGCTTACACTTTGCTTCAATTTGAAACTTAAATTAGTGAATAAGTATGCAAAATTGCCTGGAATTTGGGCAGTGATTGAAATGTTGAACTGTCTTGAACAGTAAAGCTGGCCATAGATGTTGAGATTTTTAAAAGATCAGATCCTGATCGTGAGACCACGATCTTCTCAGAGCGATCGTATGATCGTACGAATTTACCATCAACTAAAAAGACCAATTTGCCAGGAAAACAAAGGGGAGCTGCCTGCTTGGCCCTGCAAACATAGATACATTGCACTGGGACCGACAAAGATTTTTTGACCTGGCCGATCAATTTCCCGACAGATGTCAGATGAAAAATCGTAAGATGTGCGATCGTTCGAATATCACTAACCGCACGATAATTTCGAAGGATTGGTCGGGCTTCCCTAAAATCGGTCGTTCGGCAAGAAGAATCGTTGCGTCTATGGGGAGCTTTAGTAATGCCCCAGACTAGACTCCCACTGTGTTAATATACATAGGACATGAGTTTGAATGAGATGTGATTACTGGAAGCTTGTATTTGGGAGATGATGGGTCAAAAACAGTGATTCCTTTTGAGAGCCTACCAAAAGATCTGTCAGGTCAGTGGGAAAAGATTGTGATTTTTTTGCCTTTTGACCATGGTATTTTTTCCTTGCTAAAATCCTGCAGTTTTCCTCCATTGTTGCCAATTGGAATCCTGTGAAAGCAGGAGTGAAGACCATCAACATGCATAATGTTTTATTTATTTTTTTTGCCTGAAACTGTGGCATTCTATATTTTCAGACAGTCGACAAGTAGTCAGTAGAGCAAAGATACATAGTGGTCAGAAGACTCTGGTGTAGAATTGTTTACATCTATTTTGTTAAATCATTGAGAGGTCATGGTAGATTGAAGTATAATTGCAGAGGAGTTTATATAAAGCAAATAAAACTGTAGTAGGCTTGCAAGCTCAGTTGCAGCAGATAATGGCTCTCTGTGGTTAATCATCTTCCTTCTCCCTGAGTGATGGAGAATTGGTTGTATGTGCCTATGCCGTTGGTTTGTTTTACCACAGAATTCCTGAATGGGCTTGTCCCATTATATTTCTCATATTTGATTCTTTTTCACAGTTTTGTTTCATTGCTTTTATGGACTTTTTACCTGAAGCTATGCTATGTCATTTTTTCCTGTATCAGTTTCCATGACAACTAGTGACACAGCTTATGTCTGTCAGATCTTGGCTAATTTAGATATCTGCATAGACTTCTGCTTTGTAACAATGAAATAATACTGTAATTTGTACCATTGCTAGGAACTGAGCCATTCATTATCACTGAAAAGATACCAGGCAGCCCCCCCAATCCAGTTAGAAACCTTCCAGTGCAGCAATGTCTTTTGTCTCTAAAGGCTCTTATACATAGGCGTTTTTTTTAAAAAATATGTTTACAAATACACGAGGGTGAAAAAATACTTATATTGCATTTATATCCGTTTTTAAGTGCAAACGTGTTTTTGTTAGTTCCCTTGTCTTACTATTGTCCTTTCCAAACATTTCTTGCCCACATATATGCAGAATATAAAACACAATAAAATGGAAATGCAAAGAAAGGCAATGTTATGAATACAATTAGGCAGAATATATGGAATCCGTAGATAAAGTGTTTGAGAAGCAGGTTTAAGTGCATGTAAACACATTTAAAAAAGGAATACAGGTTTGTTTCTCCTTTAGTTTGCTACTTGTCTAGTAACCCGTAGCAACCTATCTGCTGGGAAAATTTACTATTCAGCTGTTTAAAAACACATCTGATTGGCTGCTATTGGTTACTACACGTGGGCACACTTTTTGTTACATTACCCTGTTAGTGATTTGTGTTTTACTTGTTGCTAACAATCTTACAATATTGGGGTTATTTTGCTTTCTATGCCTTCACATGCAAAATGTTTGATTATCTTGGGAGTGTTATCCAAATACCCATTATTCAAAATGGCCCCAAATTCTCTCATTGGCATTCCCCACAGTTACATGGTATAATGAGGTTTTTTTTTTATTGTTATCTGACATGCTGTCCCCAATGCCTTGCTGACAGAAAATCAATGTTGTTATTTGTGTTAATGTCACGGTAAATGTTATGCAAAGTACTCAAAATTACAAGTACAAAGCATTATACTTAAAAGGTCCTACATATTTTGGAAATCCGGTCCCAAACCTGTATGTAGTTTTATGAAAGACCTGTTTATTAAGGTTTCTATATATAGGTGGAAATTGCCTTGGTTTTTTCATGCCCTCAAAGACAAATACTCCTATAGATAGGAAATACAATATATGGATGTAATTACTAGACTAGCTTGCAATTAAGTATTCAGTGTGAAAAGTGTATCGCACCTGAAGCTTGAGGGAATACTCTTCTCGCTTGTGTCTGACTGGTTATTATGTGCTTCTATGCCTGGAATATTAATTCTGCTAATGAGTTGCATGTTTGCTTGCCTACCACATATATATGTCATTTTCACAAATTTGTAATTGTCTTTGGTTGTCTGTGTCATTTGCTCATTCACTGATGTGTACAATATTGTTCTTTTTAATGCATATCTGCATAATGGATCAGATCTCTTGTAACACTTCTGGCTTTTCCCTCCGCCTGTTCACCCCGTTCTTCCATCTTTAACTTCTCAAGAAACCTCCACAGGGACTTAATAAATATCACTTCCACAAGCATGGGCACAGACATGGACCAGATTCCCGCTATGAATTATTCATCAGCTGCTTCAGTTTCTTTTCCCCGCCTTGCTTCCCTTACCTTCTATAGTATTTTGTGTTCCATGTGCTTGTTTTTGAATGCAGCTCTTTCCAACCCCCTGAATCTCCTATTTGAGCCAGTGTATTAATGTAGTAGTTACTCCTTTTTGCGGATATGCTTACAGAAATCGGCTTTGTGAAATGGTGTGTGCTTCTCTATAGTTTGTTTTATACTTATAATGTTGATTACAGACCAACCCCTTAACGACTACATAATGCAGGTTTATTTGTAACAGACCTGTCTGTGAAAAAATCCAAACCAGTTAAATGAAAACTATACACCAAGCAATGTAGGTCTCTATAAAAATATAATGCATTAAACAGCTCATATGTAAAACCCTGCTTCATGTAAATAAACCATTTTCATAATAATATACTTTTTTACTAGTATGTGCCATTGGGTAATCGAAAATAGAAAACATGTTTTTTTCCAAAACGCATCAGTTAAAAGTGCTCCTCCAGCAGAATTCTGCACTGAAATCCATTTCTCAAACGAGCAAACAGATTTTTTTTTATATTCAATTTTGAAATCTGACATTTTGTCAATTTCCCAGCTGCCCCAGTCATGTGACTTGTGCCTGCACTTCAATCACTACTTTCTGGATGCTGTTATTTCTCCTACTTAATGTAACTGAATCAGTCTCAGTAGGACTTGGCTTTTACTATTAAGTGCTATTCTTAGATCTTCCAGGGAGCTGTTATTTTGAGTTGGGGAGCTGCTATCTGGTTACCTTCCCATTGTTCTGTTGTTAGGCTGCTGGGGGGGAGGAAGGGGGGTGATATCATTCAAATTGCAGTACAGCAGTAAAGAGTGATTGAAGTTTATCAGAGCACAGGTCACATGACTGGGGGCAGCTAGAAAATTGACAATATGTCTAGCCCCATGTCAGATTTCAAAATTGAATATAGCAAAATCAGTTTGCTGTTTTGAAAAATGGATTTCAATGCAGAATTCTGCTGGAGCAGCACTATTAACTTACGCATTTTGAAAAAAGCATGTTTTCCCATGTCCGTATCCCTTTTAATGTAGCAGGTCCCTTTTTAAATAATGGGCACAAGTCTGAATGAACAAGGTGGTATACTGCCATTTTAACCAGCCCAGTAAGTGAAAATGGTACTTGATTCCAATGTTATCAATCAGTTTAGAAAGATAATTCAAATAGAAGGGTTAGGTGTTTTTTTACCAGAAATTGCGGTGATCCAAACTTGAGTTCAATTAAATCAACCTGTATATTTTTCTTGCATCCACCTGATGTGTTCTGATCGAACTTCAAGAATAGCATGTGGGCCACCCTCTGTTAGAGACCTGTACAAGTCTAATTTGATGGACCCCCCTAATTTGGTAGACATTTAACTCACATTTTAACCTGATAAACATGTAGTAAATTAGTTAATTACAGGAAACTTTAAAAAGCTTCCTGGGACTATAGCGTAAGTGATGCCTCTGTGTGCCTGTCTCTTTACTTATTACAGAGGTGTTCAAACTTTTGGCTCGCAGGGCCACATTGGAAAAAGAAAAATTGTCTGGGGCCACATATGAAATACACAAACACGTTTGATTTGTAAAAGTAAAGGAAAAACACAGAAAAGAACTACAATGCCAGTTGGATAACCAGATGGAGCTATACACTGGAATATGGGACACTTGGATATTAAATAGACTTATTATTATTGCTAACTGGGCAATGGGCAGAGTCCCCCCTCCTCATATATCCTTTGCGACATGACGTTTCCTCTGGAACCAAGTTGGGCCGCATTCATATGCATCCTGGGCCGCATTTGGCCCTCGGGCCGCAGTTTGGACACCCCTGACTTATTAAGTAATCAACCCTTTTTACCTAATTGTATTTTTACATTACACTTCAGCCCTTGTCCTATTATAGCATAACAATATGACCGGTATCTTTATTAGGTGGCTAATTATATATGTTATGTTAACTAATGAAATACAATAGGAGATTCTCAATAAGGCAAGGAAGGCAGTCCTTAAAGGGGATGTTCATCTGCCAAACACTTTTTTTATGGTGAATCAGAGGACAACTCAGCTGAACAAAGACTTTTTTTCAATTGCCTTCCATCTTTTCTTTTTTATCATCTTCCCAAAATTCAAGTTTAAAGTTAAATGTTTCCGTCTGGCAGTTCAGTGATCCAGGACATTCTGTACTGTTACAATTTGCTACATTTAGTTTATACCATTGATTTATTTCTCAGTAGTATGTGTGGAATATTAGCAACTGTTGTATCAATTCTAACAGCTGCCTTTAATTAAACTCAGGGATTCTGCTCAGCAGGGACAAAGATAACATATCAGGTAAATGTATCAATTTAAACAGTTATGGGCAGATTCAGGAAGAATTAGTCGCCTGGCAACTAATCGCCTCTTCTTCAGGCGACAATCTCCCTGAACTGCCTTCCCCCTGCCTTTTGCCTGTTTAAAAAAAAAAGTGTTTGAAGGTGAACAACCCCTTTTAATGTAAGTGTTACAATAGGAAAGTGAAAACTTTGACTGCATAGTTTTGAGATGCTATCACTCTGCATTATTGCTCCCTCGTGAGGGTCATCAGTTGGTATAAAGTAAGAACACTGCTTACTAATTGAAAGGAATAATGCACAGCACATTGTATCGCAGAGGAACCTTTTGAACACTGCAGAACCTCTAGGACATTAAAGTCTCCCAGGGCTTGTCCTGTCTGCTGGCAGCTCTCTTGCATTAAAAACCTAATTACAGGACAAGCAGCGGGATCATATCCTCTTATGCAAATAACTTCTCAAAGCTGGCAGTAGTTAGGACTCTTACAGACGAGCATTTTTACCTGCACTCAGCCGCAGGGGAGCGCAGGAGTAGATGCACTAAATTATGGGGCTGAACTCACACAGACGCATCTAAGCGCCAAACGCAGGTTGGGGCGCAGCATGTTGCATTTTACCTGCGTTCGGCGATTATATGGGTCTGTGTGAGTACAACCCCATTGACAATAATTCAGTGCGTCTACTCCTGCGCTCCCTTGCGGCTGAATGGAAGAAAGCACAACGCGGGGGAGCACAGGTAAAAACGCTTGTCTGTAAGAGCCCTTACAGAGGAGTTTGACTGCACAGATTTTTTTCTTTGGTGCAATCTTCCAAATATACTCCTTTAGTCTCTATACCCCATACTGTTTGATTTGAGTGTATTGTATAGTGAATAAAGTACCCCTCTTGTAAAATATAAGGATATTATAAGTTACCGAGGAGTTTCATGACCATTTTTATACAGGTCATGGAACTCCGAGGTAACTTCTAATATCCTCATATTTTGCAACTGGGGGTACTTTTCTGGCTTCTATAACTTGAAAACCATTAGCATACTACTCATGCCCAAAACTGTTCAGTACATATAGTCTGAACTACAATTTATTTCTGTATCTCGGGTACACATCATGGACATATTAACAAGTGAGCTTTGATTTAGTGCTGGAAATACTCTGCAACATAATTCTTATTCTGTACAGTACATCAAATATTTTAATTGGTACTGTACAGAAAAGAAAAATACTAACGCATATTAATGCATGTATAAATTGAAGATATGGCCCTTCTCAATATTTTACTGTTAAGAGAGTTGGCAGCTATAAATCACTTCCAAATAAACGGCAAGATGGGGTCAGTTTCAATAGCTGGTATCCTCGGAATGAGAGAAATAGGAGCCATGACAAGGATATACACCTACTGTTTCCAGCAGAAGTTTACAGCAAGTGGTATAGTAGTAGTAGTAGTAGTGGTGTGTGTGAGTTGGGCTTGTATGATAACTCTTTACTGCTGCAGAAGGATCACCAAAAGAGATTTTAGTGGTGCAATATAATATTTTTAGTGCTCAGAGCTCTGAAAAGGTAAGACACACTTTTATATGGTCTATATCTTTGTATGAAAGAATGTGAAATGGGCTTTACATGCTGTCAGTGTTCAAAATAGTGATACTAAAAGTTTTTAATGTACTTTTTGTTTTTTTACATTTCTACATTTGGAATCCCAGGGAAACCCAGGAAAAACATGCTGTCATATTGTTTGCCTTACACTTTAGGCTGGTGGTACACGCTGCTATTCGGGGAGCTTAGTCGCCCAGCAACAAATCTCTTCTTCGGGCAACTAATCTACCCGAAATGCCTTGCTGCCGGTTAGAATATGAATCGTCGACGGGATGGCACTCAGATTCAGCTTTCTGAAGTTTCCTCGTGAGGCAACTTCAGAAAATGAAGAGTTCCGTGTGCCATCCCACCGGCGATTCACATTCTAGCCGGCATTTTGGGGAGAATAGTGGCCTGAAGATGAGATTTGTTGCTGGTTGACTAATCTCCCCCGAAAAACAGTGTTTGCCACCAGCCTTACATTGGTGCCCAAGTCTAGTAGTACAAAGCTGCAGCTGCTTGTCAGCTGTGAGGTTTGTATGTTCTAGTTCAGTTCGTAAGTAGAAGTGGAATCTGTGGAAATTTATTATTTTGTTATCTTTTTAACACACATGAATGTAAGAAGCCAACATAATAATAATAATAATAATAATAATAATAAAAGTTACACTTGACGTAAAAATTACATACACAAAAAACATAACGAATACAAGTGGTAAAAATGGTCCTGCCTAAAAGAATTTACAAACAAAAAATTTGTAAGAATGGTATTTGTTGCAGACCGTGATTGTATTAATACATTGTTTGCAGTATAGTGAAAGCAACAGTTGCTACATGATTTTTCCATTGACAGTAATTTAGAAGTAATTTAGTACCTCTTTTTGTGCCACTGTGTACTAAGAATTGGAATATCTTGGTTGGAATAATAAAGGTACTCAATTCTTATAAGAATTTTTTTTTTTTTTAAAGAAAAGTGAACTACAGCTGGTCCAGGACTTGTGTGTAGACTGCAAGCTTGTTTTTGTTCTCTACTAATGTTACACAGAGCAAATGGGGGAGGGGGAGCAAAGCACCCAGTGGGGTGGCCCTGCCTCGGATAGAATTTCTGCTTTAGCTGCCTGTTACTTGAACTGTGGGTGTCAGAATAGGTCACTGCTCTGTAATGTATACTGCAGACCACAGCACACTTAACCACTTTTTTACAGCCTCTGTAGAGTAGATGTCTCAGATGTTTGCAATGAGTCAAATCCATTTTATCAGTAGCACTTAAAGGCATATTGTCTTGTCTTAAGCATTTCATTTTCATTATAATGGAATAACAGGTTTTTAAGTATGTTTTGGGAGGGAGCAATGGGACATTTAACTGGCTTTTATTAATGAGCATGTCAGGCAAATGTAACCCTGAATACCACAAAAAAGCCTGGCTCTATGACTCTTAAGCTCCAACATGCTCTGATCATTGAACTTGAAAAGATGGTACTATGGGATCCCCTATCCAGAAAGCTCCGAATTACCAAATGGCCATCTCCCATAGACTCCATTTTGTTCAAATAATCCAAAATCCAAGATTTCATTTTTCTATGTAATAATAAAACAGTTCCTTGCACTTGATCCCAACTGAGATATAATTAATCCTTATTGGAAGCAGAACCAGACTACTGGGTCTTTGTTTATATGATTTTCTTGTAGACTTAAGGTATGAAGATCCAAATTACAGAAAGATCCTTTACCAGGAAAACCAGTTCCCGAGCATTCTGGATAACAGGTCCCATACCTGTATATATAGGCAACACTCATACAGTGTTTTGGTAATAGAGACCCTGAAAGGAGTACTGGGTAAAACATAATATATACACTTTCACAATGGGGCAGGTAAGTTCTAATGGCACACGCACAGTTGGCTGAGCAGTGGCCAAAATCATACCCTACTGCCTTGCATTGACTGGGGAACATCAGAAAGCCCTTAAAAGTTAATGGTAAGTGGTAAGGAAGTGATCTGGGTGTTTTTTCACCAGCTGAAATCCTCCCCTTGTGCAGTGCAAAGTGCTGCTGGCTGCCAAGAATCTAATTGAATAATACATGTGTCATAATGTATCTCCTAACAAGTGTGTTTTTGTTGATATTAATTGGGCATGGTCTGTTTGCCACCCTAATGGAGATGAGAATTCAGCTGTGTAATTGCAAATGGGATTGCATGCATGGTAGTGGAAATTGGGAGGGATATCTTGAATCTCCTTGGTTCTGATCTCTAGTTAATGCTGTATTCTCTTGTTCTATCACCATTGCCATACTTTGGAGGTTCCAGATGATTTAAATTTGAAGATTAATATCTGTAAAATGAATTTTATTGCTAGATGGGCATTTTATATGTTCATATAAGGAAAGGTTGAAAAAGAGCTGAATTTAAAATTACTGTGTGCTACTGTGCTTCCATTTTTTCAATGCATGAAGTAAGACTGGGCGTGGACAGGGATTGCTTTAGATATTTTACTAAGCATGTTCTAAAAAGGCATGCCCAAGATAAAATACACTTTAATGTATGTAATTTATTTTAAACCTTGTATTATAGGAAAACATGCTAATAACCTTATGCAAAAAAAAAAACAAACCCTTATTGTTCCTGTCAGGTAAAAGTGACTGCTGTACACGTTGCCTCTGCCTATCCAGGCATTTGTAACATTCAGAAGTAATTGCCATTTAATAACTGTAAAATGACAACGGCTCTTCTCTCATGAAGCAATTACCTAAAGAAATGATTGGCCTTTCGTTGTCTGAAGAGCAATCCAGCACTTGAGATGATGACAGTTTCACGGTCTAGTACATCTCACTGGGCATATTATCTGTCTGAGACAAATAAATGTTGTAATAAAGCAAACCTCATTTATTTGCTTGTTTTGTGAAATTCCACATCTTTTTTTTAGAACAAAGAATCCTACTTGCCACTATAAGTGCATATCGTTTCCCAATATTAGATATAGTTAATATTTTCCAGGTATCTCTGTAGTACTTGGTGTTTTCATTAGTGGTATATACTGGCAGAACACTTATCTATGTATAATATAGATTATTTTCTTCCAAAGCCTTTCTGCTGAAAGCACACACAGTACATTTTGAGATTCTTGGTAAGCATATATGCTTACAATGGCAGAGAGGGATTAATGGCCTATGGAATCTGCAAAGAATTTGCATATTCAACATCCTCACCATAATGTGCTTCCCTACTTCTTATGCTTCATCAATTTTCTCCATGATATGTGGAAATATTTCAAAATTAATAGCGTGAACATGTATGCACTCTGCTTTAACACCCTCTACCCCTCTCCACTATTCATTTACAGCTTTGCTGTTATACAGTGGAGTGGATGAATTGAAATTATTACAGAAAGCAGAGCTTATAACACAGGTTTCCTGCTAAAATGCAAAAATTACACGCTAGCAGTAATCCGTGAAGACTAAGGGCATCTTGAATTATACGTTTTTGTTGTAAGATGACTCTTTGTTACCTTTCCACAAATGAAATCAGGGAAAAGTTAGTTTTTTTTTTTTTCTAATTAGTTAGGCCCGCTCTGGTACCTATTATCATTGTAAATAGGCTTGCTAATATCATCCTTCCATAAATGTCGATTCTTGGTTTCCCGTACAACTAACATTAGGCACAAGAATGTCCCAGGGTGATAGTGACTAGTAGAGGGAAGACAGACGCCGCCCCCTGCAGAGGAACTTCAAGATATATTCTTTACATAAAGGTCAGAGTGCTTCTTCGGTTTGTTATTCAACCCCCTACATAAGCAGTGTATTAAATGTTTACAGCCCAGTATCACTTAGCAACATATGCCACTAGTGCTGTAAAAACAAGCTGCTACTTATTGTTACTGTCAATAAACTCTGTCTTCCCGGTAAGCAAGGGCATATTTAACAAATTCAGTCAGTAAATGAATAACGGTTAAATATTAAAGCAGCTCAATAACCCTTTATCCTTGTATATTGGCTACTTTTGTGGAAAATATGGCACCACAGCAAATGAGCTGCGGAAATAGAATGTCAGATGTTGGCATGCCTTCGATCTGAATATTGACATAAGGCAGGAACTGATGTAGACAGCACCAAGCGCTTGGTTGGGCACTGTGTGGGACGCACGGTGGAATGTGTGTGCTGATGCCATTGGAGTAGTGTACAGTAACTGTAGTATTGCTTTGAAAGAATTACCTTCACTTACACTTATTATTATTATTATTATTATTAACATGTATTTATATAGCGCCAACATATTGCGTAGCACTGTAAAGTAAATGTGATTATACAACTACATCACATGAATTACATACATAGAATATATGGAGTAACAAACATCACAATCAATACAGGTACAAAAAGGTGAGGAAGGCCCTATGCATAGGCATACAGTCTAAAGAGAAGGGAGTAATACACAAGGTGTGGGAGTGGGCAAGATCGAATTAAGTGGGTGAGAAATGTGGTGTTGCGTTTAGTAGTTAAGCAGAGTGAGGGTAGGCTTCTCGAAAGAAGTGAGATTTTTTGAAAGCAGAAAGGTTGGGAGAAAGTCGGACAGACCGTGGGAGAGCGTTCTCCTCTCTGTTCCCTTTCCATATTTCCATGTTTTTATGAATGCTGTTCAGTTACTACATTCAGTACCGCCCCAAATGCATGTTGTGTATCGCAGGGCACAGCCGTTGTTTTTCTGCACAAATTGACCCTGTCTGCTGAATTTCCTCGGTGTATATTGAGCACTTTTTTTTGTTCACAATGTATAGTTCAAAGTGTGTGAGGTTCACGGTAAATTAAATGAGTGCTTTGTATATTCTTCAGGTGTCAGATATATAACCTGAAAGTGTGTTATAATTTTGCTTTATTAAAACAAGATGCAGTCTCTGTAGTTTGCTTGTAGCCCATTGTTCTTGCCTTGTTTCATACTGATCCATGCAGTTAGGAGTCCTAATGCCTCTCCTTGATGGTTAATGAGTCATTGTCCCTCCCCTTCTCAAGCACACATACCCATACTCTGCTTGCAGCTCCTTAGAAATGCAACTTGCTGAGCCCTTGGTATCCATGGAAACGAGTGGCATGGGACTCCAAGCTGCCTTCCCCCTTCTATTATGTACGGCTGAGGAGGGGTCATGTGATTTGTGGTGTGTAGTGGGGGGGGGGGAAGGCGTCTTTCATTGTGCCTGGGGATGGGTATACCGTTCTCTGATGAATGGGAGGTGGAGGATTGCTGACACTTATGCAAGGGAAAGTAGCATCATTTATTACTGGGAATCAACCAGTCCTGCTGGGTCCGTCCATTGTATTTATTTACATGCCCCTTTTTTGTACAGCTATTTTGCATGCGTCAAAGGGGGAAAACCAACACCATTTAATATTTTAGCAGTTTTATTTCAAGTTGAAATGACTGGAAAATCTGCCAAGCTGAAAGTTTACATTGTACTCATTATAATACATGGCTTGCTGAGCGAGCATTCCTGTGAGTGGTAATGGCTGGGATAGCATATGGTTAACTGAGATCAGATGACAGAAGCCTGCAGTAGGGGTTCTGGGAATTTTCTTTTCATAGTATATGAGGACCTTTAAAATATAGTTGGGGGAAGTTATTTGGATGAAAAAAACACAGTACTGAGTAGAGGGAAAAAAAGCATTGATTTCAGTTGCACACTAGCAGACAATTCAAAATCCTATACACACAATTTAATTTGTGTATGTTAGGTGCATCTTTGAATTCCCTTGGCATCTGCCCTTTTGAGAGGTAAAATTTGCATAAATGAATATGCTACACTAAGAACCTTTTCTTTTTAGGTTTATATATTGTGTGTTTGCAGTAGGAGTAATGTTCTTATCGTATTTTTAAGCCTATAGATACACACTCAGCAGTATTTATTTTATTGAATTCTTGGCAAGAACTCCATGAGATTCAACGAGAAATTTTCAGAAACATCAGATCATCTTGTCACTTGCTATGCTATGCTTTTGATAAAGCATAGCAATTATTCCTTCAAATGAATAGTTAGAAGAATTTTTGATGCAAATGAATTTAATTCAGATTTGCCTGTTGTTCTGCAAAATATCAATAGTGAGCAAAATAGTAATGGTTATATTACTTCTGCAGGAAGCCATTTGGATAATTACAGTGAGCTACAGTTGAAAGTGGAAGAGGTAATCACAAGAAAGGCAATAAAGCTAATAAATCACAAACTCTCTTATACTCTAGTGAGAAATGGAAAACTATTGTTGCCCTAATGTACCACTGTTCCCATGTGGCTCTATTTATATTGTAATTTCGCTGAGGTAAAGTATATTGTATGCTTCAGTCATATATGTCTAATACTGTATTTATTATATAATTTATATATGTATGTACTGTATGTATGTGTATCTGTGTGTGTATATATATATATGTGTGTGTGTGTGTGTATATATATATATATATATATATATATATATATATATATATATATATATATATATATATATATATATATATATATATATATATATATATATATATATGTGTGTGTGTAGTATATAAACAGTCCAATAAAGCAGAATTAATACTGTACTTGACCTAAAATAATAAATATCTCATATTGGGCTGTGCCACTCACAAAATGCTTCTTGGAGCATCTTTTTCATCACACTTGTGACTGTTTTCCTTCTCAGCCCTGACTGGTTAATTCAGAAACAAAAAAACACAAAGGGGCACATTTATTAACATTGGAAACAAACTTCACAGGTGATCTGGTTGGATGAAGCCCAAATGTTTCTGTAAAACAGTGAAACAAACTG
Source organism: Xenopus petersii (assembly GCA_038501925.1). Lineage (NCBI taxonomy): Eukaryota > Metazoa > Chordata > Amphibia > Anura > Pipidae > Xenopus > Xenopus petersii. The sequence continues at coordinate 74,805,963 of CM076677.1, forward strand.
CATTTTTCACCTTATTGTGAACAAAGAATTGCTAATTAATTCAATTGCTAATTGAAATCTAAAAATATAATTGCAAGGCCTAAAAACAGTTATTGCAAAACACAAATGAGTTACCATTTGCATGACCAAATTGGCATATAATCGGTTCAGTAGCAGCAATTATTTATACAGTGTGAACAAGTACTTGTAGTGTGAAAGATGGGATGCAACTGGTGCAAGATTATTTTTAATGACCCGATTGCTGCTTTACTCACTATCCAAGGTTATTGCTTTGGCAGCAAAGCCATGAAACTTGAGTGTATCTAAGGGACAGTGCGGCCTACTTTCATTATATTATTGTGTGACACTCCGATTGTTGTAGAAGCATTTTTTATATTTAACAAGGTACACAAGTTTTTTGTTTTTATGTACCAAGCTTTTGAAATCATTCCATTTTTATTTATGCACAGGATATATATATATATATATATATATATATATATATATATATATATATATATATATATATATATATATATATATATATATATATATATATATATATATATATAACTGAATTTTGTGTTTATAGTCGAATATTGTGAAAAAATTGGCATCATTGCTTTGACATTAACTTTCAACTAAAGGTGGGCATGCAGTGGCCATTTCTAAGGTGTAAATTGGCCAACTATCGGGTGTCCATGGTATCATTGCTTCGACATAAACTTTAAACTAAAGGTAGACATGCACTGGCCACTTCTAATGTGTAAATTGGCCGTCTATGGGGATGCCAATGCGCCATCCACCAGTTGAAAAGAGGCTTCTGCAAAAAAGATGTTAAGTTTCAATAGTGTTACTTATCTGATGGACCTGAGGACAGTCTGGTAAAGATGTCACCACCTCCAAGTGCCAAATATGTCAAAGCATGTGTTGCCATCTAGTAAAACCTTCCTTCAGACTGCAGTCTAAAAAAGGTATGATGCATGTATCCATCAGACCACAAAGGAACAGTGTACTAGGGATGTCTTTGGCCATCCATCATCTGCAGTCTGCAAAGGTTTGACACAACCTTTGTAGGGTCGTTTACAAGAAAACATCCCTTCAGATGGATTTTCTTGGGTTATAATTATTCTTTGATGTGTGTTACATTATATGCTTTTTGGGTTATTCTTGCCAAAATGTTTGTGCCTTTTTAACAAGATGTACAATTAGCACAACACTAAATCAAGTGATTTGCGGATGATCCAGGAAGCTATAAAAATAACTTGCATATCTGAAGGCAAGTTTTCATGTTATGTGTGTGCTTTCCCTCTTGTATTAGTATACATAGTGTGATAGATATCTTACAATACATTTATAGTATATGATATATAATCCAAAATGTATACAATATGTATTGTAAGATGTTGAAGTGCACAGCAAGAGACTCGTGTAACCCATTCAGATGCTGTACAGCAAAACGTTGTGGCTGCAAAAACAAGATGTAAAAACAAATATTTTCTTTACACAGACATTTAAGGTTCTTTGAAGGGAATGACATTCTTCAGCTTCTGTAGCTTGCTCATAAGTGTAGCGTCACTATGGGAAGCAATGATACAGCTTGAATAGACCATTCTCTTGCTTCTTGTGCATTACAAATTAGCACACCCAGGGTGGACATCATAAGCTTTATGTAAAGGCTTCCAGTATATTTTTATACAAGAGACGGGATGTTACATTTTTTGGAGATGTGCATGCTTAAAAGCCAATGAAATGTTGTAATATCTTCCTAATGAGAGGATCTGTGTAGCAGAGTTTCTCTACTTCTAGACCTTCAGCAGGAGAGCTGTGGTTTACAGCTTCTGTCCTGCCATAAGTTTTAGATCTTTTTGGTTAAAATAGTTTTGTCTTTATTTATTTTGCGTATTCATGTATCTGTAATGTTTGACATCTAATCTTTAACAGCTTATTATTAACAGTTTTAAAACATATCAGTTCAAATGGTAACCATAAACAAAAGGTGTAAAAATACCTTTTCCTTGTATTTTGTCTGTTGCTGTTTACACCACTTTAGTATAATATTCACATACCTAATGAAACAATGACATTGTTGACTTACAGATAATAGAGACATAACTATCCTTTGCATCTGTATTGATTGTCTGTACAGATATGTTAATCAGAATGCTTGGGATCTGTGGCATTCTGGATAAGGCATCTTTCTGTAAGTTAGATCTCTGTACTTTTAGGGAGTTCTTTATTAAAACTCAACTTTTTCTCACTTTAATCGAAATCCCTTAATTTACCAATAAAACTTCTCTGAAAAATCGGAGCAAATCGAGTGTCCGTTTGAATCGTGTGACTTTTTCGAATTGTTGCTCTGAAAACTCTACTTTGTCTTCTTTTCACACTGAAAACTAGAACCTATCGACTTTACAAACAAAAAACAGAATAAAGTGCCCAAAACAAAAGCCCAATTGTTATAGGGACCATCTGCCATGACTTCTACATGATTTTGAGAAGTTTTAGCTGGAGTATTTGGATTTTTAGCAGCATCAGAGCATAATAAATCTTGAAAAATTCTAGGTTTTTTCCCTTTTAAAAACTCAACCGTAAAAAATTGAGGCTTAATAAATAGGCCCCTAAGTCTACTAACCTTTTTTTAAAAAGTATATAAACCCAATAGGATTGTTTCCAATAAATGCCCTAAAATAAAGCTAGTTTTCTATACTCAATGTTTTAGCAATACCAGCATCTCTGTGGAGGTGGATGATTCATATTTATAGTAGGCAGTGTAGTCATAAATAGAGTTTTTACCAGGTGTAATAGTGTAGTTCAACAGACAAATCAATCGGCTACATTTACTACCAGTTGGTTGCTTTCTTTCATGCTACTTTAAAATCTGGCGACTTTGATGCTGCTTGTCCTATTTAAGGAGAATTGATTATGTGACATGTAGCAGTGTGGCGATTCTTCTCCAGGATTCATCAGACTGCTGTCAAGCTGTTTAAAGAAAGTGTTGAGGAGGAGGGAGGGGTGCAGGACACGCTCTGTCTGCCCTTATGGAGACATGTTACGGAAGAACCGCTGAGTGAGCTGTTCTTCACCACAGGGAGAGGTGAGCCGGCACTGTGCATTCTTGCCATCCTCCCTCTGTTTCCTTCTGCATCACTTGCAAAACGCTGTCTAGATTCTTTTTTCCTGCTGCCTAGCAGATGTTAATGCCAGCAGTGATTTTAACCACCCCTTTCTTCAAACTGTCTAGAAAAAAGGTTGAGTATGGGACTGGCATTGCCAAAGCAACGGAAACTGTAGTTAAAGGCATTCCACGGTGCCCATTTATGGCTATTGTATATTTGTTGCAAAGGTAGCTGACCTATCAAAAGGTCTTTAGTGAGTGCACTATATAGCACAAAGGATTCTGGTTATGCTGTTCTGTAAAAATCACCAAATTTTGTCGGCAAGTACTCCACATATGTCACGCTAGTAGTAATATTATCATGTGCAAGTTATTGTATTGTATTCACCAAGGCAAAATTCAGCACTTATGTAATAAAGTAGACTATAATATTTTTATTTTTTTCGTAATAGGCTCAGGATTCAGGACCTTTACACCCTTCTATTTCCTGACGGAGCCAGTGGACACCGTGACTCTACGTGGTTTTGCTGCAGTATTAAACTGCTCTGCTTATGCAGATCCAACGCCAAAGATTGAATGGAAAAAGGATGGGACATTTCTGAATCTTGTGTCTGATGATCGTCGCAGACTCTTACCAGATGGGTCATTGCTTATAACAAGCGTTGTGCACTCAAAGCACAACAAACCAGATGAAGGCGTCTACCAGTGTGTGGCCACTGTAGAGAGCCTGGGAAGTATAGTCAGCCGCACCGCCCGACTCTCTGTTGCAGGTGAGAATTATAATAATGTTTGTGACCATTTGAAAATGGGCACAGGTTGTCTCTGTTTTATTTTTGTAATTACCACATTAACAACCAACAAATACATGAGGCAACCTTAATAATTATTTTAATTTAATAAAAAAATATATAAAGTTGGATCTTGTTAGCCATATGACAGAATTAACCTTTTTTCAACCTGTTAAAAAAATGGTGGGACTAAATTATGAACTACACTTGGGCAATTTAAGATAAATTGTACAAGTGCCATTGCATGCAACAACCAGTCAGATCGGCTTTAAAGGAGAACTAAACCCTAAAAATGAATATGGCTAAAAATGCCATATTTTATATACTGACCTTAATGTACCAGCCTAAAGTTTCAGCTTGTCAATAGCAGCAGTGATTAAGGAATTCAAACGTGTCACAGGGGGTGTCACCATCTTGGAAAATGTCTGTGCCACTCATATGCTCAGTGGGCTCTGAGCAGCTGTTGAGAAGCTAAGTTTAGGGGTGGTCTAAAATTATCAAGCAGAAAATGAGGCTGGCCTGTAATAAAAGCTGATGCTACAGGGCTGATTATTAAATTTTGATGCTAATTGCACTGGCTTCTGTGCTGTCATGTAATAATTATCTGTATTAATTACTAATCAGCCTTATATTGTGACATTTATATTCTATGTGTACTGTAGATTGTGAGTCAGTCCCTAAGCTCAGTAAGTGACAGCAGCACAGAGTATGTGCAGTGATTCAGCAGAAAAGAATATGGGGAGCTACTGGGGCATCTTTGGAGACACATATCTTCTCTGCTAAAGGGCTGTGGTTGCCTTGGGCTTGTACAGAATCCCAAAACATAATGTATAACCTGTATACCTACTTCTTTAGTTACGATTTAGTTCTCCTTTAATTTTCCGCATGTTCAAAAAGAACTGCATTTTGGTTGATATTGGCAGCTGCCCTTATACATTCTAAACCTAGGGGCCGATTCACTAAATTCGAGTGAAGGATTCGAATTTAAAAAACTTCGAATTTCGAAGTGTTTTTTGGGCTACTTCGACCATCGAATGGGCTACTTCGACCTTCGACTACGATTATCGAAGGATTCGAACTAAAAATCGTTTGACTATTCGACCATTCAATAGTCGAAGTACTGTCTCTTTAAAAAAAAAAAAAGCTAAAAGCTACCGAACTCAATGTTAGCCTATGGGGAAGGTCCCCATAGGCTTGCCTAAGTTTTTTTCATCGAAGGATATTCCTTCGATCGTTGAATTAAAATCCTTCGAATCGTTCAATTCGAAAGATTTAATCGTTCGATCGAATGAATAATCCTTCGATCGATCGCATTTCCTGCGCTAAATCCTTCGAATTCGAAGGATTTCAATTCCTGGTCGAATATCGAGGGTTAATTAACCCTCGATATTTGACCATTGGTGAATCGGCCCCCTATGGTCATAAAATCTGCACCATGTAGATCCATCAAGATCTGTAAACGAATAAAATCTGCTCAAAGGCCAGGGCTAGATGTGCCTCCTGATGCTGCCACACTGGAGGAACAGATTGTGATTACTCCAAAGTGCAAGTGCTTCTTAAGTGAGCATTAAGGGACATGCATTTGCACAGATTATCGCTCTAGCATTTGCACCCTGGTATATAATAAATCACTCCTTTAAAGGGGATGTTCACCTTTAAATATGATGTAGAGAGTAATATTCTGAGCCAATTTTCAAATGTTTTTCATTTTTTATTATTTGTGGTTTTTGAGTTATTTAGCTTTTTAATCAGCAGCTCTCCAGTTTGCAATTTCAGCAAAATGTTTGCTAGGGTCCAAATTACCCTAGCAATCATGCATTGATGTGAATAAGAGACTGAAATATGAATAGCAGAGAGTCTGAATAGAAAGATGAGCAATAAAAAAGTAGCAATAACAATACATTTGTAGCTTTCCAGAGCGTTTGTTTTTTAGACCCCCTTTGAAAGCTGGAAACGGTCAGAAGAAGAAGGCAAATAATTAAAAAAAATGAAGGCCAGTTGAAAAGTTGCTTAGAATTGGTCATTATATAACATACTAAAAGTTAATGGTGAACCACTTTAATACTATTATTAACAAGTATTCCCAAGAATAAGGCAAATAATTCAAAAACTATAAAAACGAAAAAATGAAGGCCAGTTGAAAACTTGCTTAAAATTTGGTATTCTACAATGTATTAAAAGTTAACTTAAAGGTGTAGAACCCCTTTAAGTCTTGATTATTCATTTGTTTTAAAAATATCGCACATAAATATTTGCTCTCTTTAATTTTCTTGTTATAAAGGCATTTGTATAGTGAACTTATGGATCAGTTTCACTAGCTTCCTATGTGTCATTAAGTATCAAAACAAGTTTTACATGTTTCATGTTTTTTCATTGACCAATTTGAATACCATCTCACACAATTACCATATTCTTTATTTTGGTTGTTGGATTGAAAGAATGATCATCCATTGTTATATGGAGTAGTATTTAATGGACACAAATTTCAGCTTATTCACTTTACATGAGCAATGTTAGCAGGGATTTTAAATTGAAAAGACTTATTTAATGCACAACTATATATTTATTACCTTAATTGTTGTGCCTACTAGTAATTGATTTTGTTATATTAATTTTTATGTTCACTTTCATATTAATGTACTGTATATGTTGAGTTCATAAACTAGCACCCAGCTTCACTTATAGGAAGCAGGATCCACATTTGCAGTTTAGCATCGGACATGTAGCAAAGTGCAATTTGGATGTCCCTATGTAAAGTCCTCATAATTTAAATAGCATTGCAGTTAAAACTCCATAGAAGGTGTTTGCCAAAACAATTACTTATCGTAAAATGTGTAGACAAAGAATGCTAAAGGGCAAATTACACCTTTTTAATGGCTGCAAATATGGTTACCTTCATAATGTTTTTAATGCTTAGGTAAAGTTTGTTAATGTTTTTGTCTTGAAGGCCTGTTATTACAACTACATTTAGGTCTACTATAAAGCATCATTCATCTTCCATCATTCTGATACTCTACATGAACCTTGCTTTCAAGAAAAACTTTACAGAGCTACACACAATTTTACTTCTATGAGAATATTCTTCTTAGAGTATGCAGGAAAAGTGACTAATAAAAAGTAAACTGAAACCACTTTTCCTAATGTATGATGACAGGCAATATTGCCTAAGATGTACAGCCACAAATAATAAACAGTGTTTGTGCAAAAACAGAGGCTTCTCTTGTCAAATTGTACTTTCCGTTAATCTCTGACTAAAGTTGTTGTTTTGACTTCTGTATGTATGAACAACTTTTTATGCAAAATTAATATTTTCTGACGTAATGAATCTGAATGTAAAAAAAAAGTCAGAGACTTACTTGAACACAGCACTTTTTAGTATCTTTTTCAGCAGTAACATTTTTCAAATTTTAGACCGAGTGAAAGCTAGGTCCACTATCGCTTCACATTTTCCAGTTCTTGTGAAATTGGTGGTCCGTTTAGCAACACACAGGTGCACAGTATATTGCCATCTAGGTTTCCTATGCTTTTTTTATTTTTCATTTTAGCCAATCAAATGTGAAGAAGTGTCCACAGAGACTGAACCACTAAGAGGTTGTTTGAGGGTGGTGCAATATGGAGCTTTCGCTTTTTCACCTAGGGCACAGGAAAATTTTGTTTAGATTACTTTATGCAATTATAGTCAGTAGGAATTGTTTCAAGCAACTTTATTTTCCCTAGTGTTTGACTTTTCTTTCACGACTATTGGGTTTAAGTGTTTTGCTTAACAAGGTAACATTCAAGGGGGAAAAACATGACTGTGAAAGTACGCTTCCTTGAGTTCTGTAATAAATGGCTTGTAGATTGTTTTAGTCTGTTTTCTTGTATGTTGGAAAAGATACCAATAAGGGACCAATGAAACAGAAATTCACTATGTGGAGTTGTCATCCAGGTAAAACTGTTACTTGTTGGACAAAGTGAAGCTATTTTGTTGGATAAAGCCAGCAAACACTGGCTACAGAAATAGCAAAAAAAATTAATGTGGGTTCAGTAAATATTTGTTTAGTTACAAACTACTTTGGTGCAAAGTAGAGTCCTGCTTCACGTCGGGTCCCCATGGAATACCCGCAATATGATCTGGACTCGAGTGGATTATTCTTCATTAGCCCAGTGTGTGGGTGCCCCACAGGTACCTGATCCTCTGCAGTGGGAGGGGCTACTTGTGGCCAATGCAGGGGAACAGCTAAAAATCCAAGAGTCCTAATGACTAAAAAATTCTTGCTGCGTTGTCACTTCTGGTCATTGCAACAAACAGGTCATGTGAAAATTTGTAGAGTTGCCAAGGCAGGTAAGCTGGTATGGGTCAGGCTTGGGAAAAGCGGGTGCGGTTTTTTAAAAAACAGACCCATGCAGGTCTAAGTGCAAAGTCCCTAAACTGATTAACATTATAGGCTTTATATACTGTACATACTTTGAGCCCACCTAATCTCTCCATTTAATGCTGTTCTGTTTTAGCAACTGTGGGCTCCTTTAAACATCTCCTATAGGACAGTAAAATGAATATAGTTTTCTTAGCTGGCCATTACATCTGAAGTGGAAGTTGCATGAAACTATATCAACGAGGTTAAGATCACCAAGATCAAAAAGTTTCTGCACTGCCCTCAAAAACTGTTCATGCAACAAAATAAAAGCCAAAATTTTGGAATATGTGCTCTGTATCCATAAAGCACATTGTACTAAACTACAAGGGATTCCTGAATCCAAGATTTGTATTTGGTTCTGTGGAATACTTTATTAGTGTAGCTTTAAAGCTGTGAGCAACATAAAGGAACAGTAACATCAAAAAATGAAATTATTTTTAAGTAATGAATAAATAATGTAGTGTTGTCCTGCACTGGTAAAACTGGGGTGTTTGCTTCAGAAAGATTGTTGTAGTTTATATAAACAAGCTGCTGTGTAACCTGGGGCCAGCCATTCAAGCACAAAACAAATAGTGTATAACAGATACACTATGTAGAATGCCATTGTATATTACAGAGCTTATCTGATATCAACTGTGCAACCTGTGCCATTTCAGCTTTGAATGGCTGCCCCCATAGCTACCCAACAACTTGTTTATATACTGTATATAGTAGAGCTGCTGAAGCTAACAAACCAGTTTTACCTGTGCAGGCCAACAGTGCGTTATAGTTTAATTAAATTAATACACATTATAGATGGCAGCCGATTAACATGGCAAATATTTCCCTTTAGGGTTTGGTTCTGGTTTAGTTTTCAGCAAAATCTTTTGAGTAGGATTCTGCATTAAGTGCAAGACAAAAATCATGGACTTGGCACATTCTTTTAAACTACGAAGGAAAAACTAGTAGCTTGCATTAAGGCTGGTATCAATTTCCTAAATTACCTAAATGTTTGTATATATGGAGGCCTAGAGTAGCCCCCATGTGGCATTAGCCTTAAAATGTGCAGGCAACCGTGTTTACGGTTCTTCCCTTTAGCATCTGTCTACACATTTTTTTCTGTTTGGATTTACATTACTATAAATGGATCAGCCAGGTCCGGCTTATGTACTTCTGAATCTGGCATGTATTAGCCCAGGGCTGATCCTATCAAATGTGGGGCCCAATTGGGACCATGTTGGCGGGGCCCCTAGACAAAGTGTTGCTGGCTACTGACACAGCAAGTATTTAGGAAAATAAGGGCATACAGGCACAAAATAGAAAGGAAAGGGGCAGTGCGGGGCCCCCAGAGGTGCGGGGCCCAGTTGGCCTAAGGCCAGCCCTGTATTAGCCTGCAGCAAACGTTCATTTCTTTGCATATGTACCCTCACACGAAAGACCACAATTCTACTTTGTGAGGAAAGAGTTTCAGTGCTAGATAGAGATGCGTATGTTAAAGCTTTAATTTGTGGACATTCTGCACAGAAGCCTGGGGGGCTAGGTTGTCTTGCACAATTAATTGCCTAATGCAGTTTTCAATAGGATATAAATATTGTGATGCTGAATTACTGCTGCAGATGACTTTATAGAAGGCAACCGGTAAAGTTTAGCTACAGGCGTAAAACCTAAATATATCAGAACCCTTGTTTTGGTGTGCTCAGTTTATAAGAAATTCTCTGCAAAAGCAGCACCCATTCAGAGTCAAGAGACTGTATGTCAGTTTGGTCTGTCTGGCTAAACAATATCATTGCACACTTTCAGATATTGACTGGTTGTTCAAAGAGATCTGTCTGGCCAAGTCTTCCACTTGCCTATGCTCTTCAGCAACTTTGTTGCCCATGATTGGGATGTTTTCTCAAGGGATGCAGTTTGGATCAGCTAGATCTCACTCCTGGCAAGGCTGGCTGCAATGGGCAATACAAGTTTAGTCGTATGGACTAACCGTATAACTACTGCATGTATTGAAAGCAGTGAATAATAACTGCTTATATAAGCTTATAATAAATGCGTATATAAGCGTATACTAGACCAATCTACATGCATGAACTGTTCCTTCCACAGGAAGAGGAGATGGATTCAAATATCTCGCACTTAATGCTTTCGCTTTTTCTTCTTCATTCCTCCTCTTACTTGTCTGGTGTAGTTCCTTCCACAGAGCAATGGATCGATGTAAGAATGTGGCATAGCTGCTGAGTAATTCATTGTGAAGGAAGGGGTGGAGGGAGAGGGGGACATTGCCTACAAGACTCTTAATAAACACGCCATTGATCTCCGACAAGATGTCTGTGTCACTGATTTTATTGTAGGACCTATTTGGTGTGAAGAGTTACAACATAAGTGACACATTCACACTGAATGAATCAGGGTTATTTTTTTTTTACTGTTATGCCTACTATACTGTATTTTTCTTCTCCTGTTACTGTTCTTCTTACACCCCACCCCTTTAGCTGCATCTGTTTATTTTCTCCGTGTAATATACCTGCAACTTCAATTTTATATAGGACTGCTTTTGAGATATGTCCTGTACTTTATTTCTTCTGCAGAGCATTCAAAGTTTGGCCTACTTTTCATATGCATCCAGCCTGTTTATTTTTCTTCAGTTAACATGAACCTTGTCTGTTGGCCGTAGCTAGGGTTGCCACATTTTCTGGAAAAAAATACCGGCCTTCCTATATATTTTACTTTTTTCCCTATTAACATTGGGATCAACCATCATTTTTACAGGCCAGGCCGGTAAAATTCGGCCAGATGGCAACCCTAGACGTAGCTGTTCATGGCTTTGTGTCCTGCACTCATGTTCAAAGTCAAATGCTTGTAAAATAGGTGTGAATTTATTAATATTCAAATAAAGCAACATCCGTTTACATACTTCTACATTGTAACCCTTCAAGAAGAAAAGTATAGGATTTTAATTTCTTTGCAAACTTTTCAAGGCAAAAAGATTCATGCAAAAATGTCCTGAAATTTTTTTTTTTTTAACTGCCAGTGCTACACTCATGTATAAAACATTTACTCTGTTTTTCTCTGTTCTCACAGGCCTTCCTCGATTTGCTAGCCAGCCAGAGTCCTCTCCTGTCTATCTTGGAGATAGCATTGTATTGAACTGTGATGTAAGTCCTGAACTGGTGCCTTTTGTGCAATGGGAACAAAACAAGGCTCCACTGGAATTGGACAGCAGAGTAGCTCTTCTGTCAAATGGCAGCTTGGTCATTCACAATGCCAATGAAAGTGATGCTGGGCTATACCGCTGTGCAGTAGGTGGTGGCTCATCCATAAAATACAGTGAGGAGGCAGAGATCAGAGTTCTTCAAGGTAGGTAATTAAAGGATTGTATCACTCCTGTGCTCCATAACGGTTTTGTACATTTACATTATTCAAGCATTCTATAGTCACAAGACACTGTTTTTGTAATCTGGGGGGGAGGGACAGTAATCCTTTCTCCTCTGTTTAAGCAAAGCAATTGGCTTTTTACTTTTATTCTGAGCAGTAATAGCTCAGCCCACAAATATACTGGGTTTTTTGTTTTTTTTTGCCTTTTTAAAAATCGATGCATCGTGTCCCCAGTAAGTATGCCTATGATTGTCGATAACTGATTTTCTTCAGACACAGGAGAGGAACGACCCATGGTGTTTCTGCTCCAGCCTTTACCACTTACCAGGGTCTCTGGACAGACTGCACTTTTGTCTTGCGTAGTATCTGGGTATCCCACACCCAGTGTGAGCTGGAGCCATAACCAGAAAGAAATACTTAATGAAAAGTAAGTCTTGTTGATAGCACTGTATTCACACATACACACATACTTTGCTCTATACTAGCTGTTGTGTGCCAGTTTATTGCCTATGCAAAAACACTTCCCTTAAAGAGATAATGACAACGATACTGACAACAGAAATTAAACTTTTTTTATATCTATCATAACATTGTGTTTGAATGCTGTCTCTAATTTTGCATTGAACGTATTTTCAAATTTTTTTACATTATCCAAATGATCCCCCATGCTCCTCTATGAGGGTGCTGCCATATTTGAGCTTCAGTAGTTTGTTGGCATTAGAAATTCTAACTGACATGTTGAGAAGGGACAGTTAGGTTGGCAAAACAGTCAGGTTTATCAGCTTCAAGTAATAATTAATCACAAAAACAGACCTCTCCATAAAAAACGATTAACATGAACTGTAGGTAACTCTTAATGTACATTAATATTTTGAAGAATCATTTTTTAGTGTCAGTATCACTTTAAGTAAGAAAAGTCTGTTGTCATGTTAAAGAAATAGGAGGAGTGATATACAATTAATACCTTTATTGGCTAGCAAAGATGATAATCATTGCAACCAACTGTTAAGAAAATTACTGTTGCATCTACTGATTTTTTTTTATCTAAAGCGTGCATATGTTACCTTTTAAAATAATGACTGGCTAACATTGCACTGGTTGTTGTACTGCCACAAACGTCTTGGGAGAAATGTAATAAAATCTGCATAGAGAAAAATTTGCGAATAAAAATTTCACATGCTGCAATGTCATTTTCTTCATTAGGCTTTTATTACATTGCGAATCTTAATTTGCACATTGCAAACCTTTAACACCTGCTTGAAGGTGGTGTAAACTTTAGGAGCAAATGTAACAACTATTTCATGAAGAAGTTTTATTACATACACTGCACACTATCGCAAACTATACAATTCACAATATGTTATCCTACTGTGAGGGGCAAAGTGTTCACTTTGCAAACATTTATTTGCATTGCGAACAGATTGCAAATTGTTTTTGGATTAGCTACCAATATTACATTCCCCCACTTGTGCATTGCTAACTTTTTTTTTTTTTTTTTTTTTTTTTGAAGCTCAGAGAAATTAAAATTCTTGGCAGGGGGCAACCTGCAGATCAGCTCTGTAACGGAAGATGATGCTGGAATTTATACATGCATAGCCGACAATGGGAACCAGACTATTCAGGCTCATGCTGAGCTTAGCATACAAGGTATGATATGCATTTAAAACTGCACGATTGCCCAAACTAGAGAAGACATTTGGTTAATGTGTACTCTTTTGTATATCATGTTAAATTGCCTGTGAGATTGCAGAGGTGAGTTCTTTTATTCTGAAAAGATTAAAATTAGTTCTCAATACAAGTCCTTTATAGCATACTAATGTGCAAGCACACTTAGGGCATTTTCATTGCTAGGTGTTAACATTCAGATGCTTTTCAAAGAAAGGAAACCTAGTTTAAGGGGTGGGTCACTTTTAAGTCAACTTTTAGTATGTTATAGAATGGCAGATTTTAAGAAACTTTTCAGTTGTTTTTCATTATTTTCTTTTATAGTTTTTTTTTTTAATTATTTGCCTTTTTTCCAGCTTTTAAATGGCGGTCACTGACTCCATCTAAAAGGAAATGCTCTGTAAGGCTACAAATGTAGGGTAATTTTGCCCTAGCAACCGGATTGCTGAAATGGCAAACTGGAGAACTGCTGAATAAAAAACAAAATGACTCAAAAACCATAAATAATAATAAATGAAACCCAATTGCAAATTGTCTAGGAGTATCCCTCTCCACATTATTATTATTATTATTATTATTATTATTATTATTAACATGTATTTTTAGAGTGCCAACATATTGCGCACCGCTGATCATAAGTTAACTCAAAGGAGAGCAACTGCTTTAACCAGTTCTTCTCTTCTATAAATATGCCCCAGAGTGTCAAAACTGTGGCTTTGCACTATAGAAGATACATCACTGCGCCACTACTGTGTAGATTCATGGGTTTAAGATGTTCTCATAAGTTTTGTAACAGCAGAAGTTTTATAGTGTTTAGTTCTTTGATGAGCACCATCTTCACCATTCAAAGTAACTGATTGGTTACATGGGAACTAAACTGACCCAGTAGGCATTCTGTTAACTGTTCGGCACAGTCCCCTCCACCCCGTCACCAACTGTATCACCCCAAACTTATCTGTTCACTTTTGCCACTTCCAAAGCTGCAGAGCTGAGCAGTAGAGTTGGTAACCATCCCTATTTGGGAACATCTCTTTCCAGGTTTCAGTGAGGTGATCTGCAAGCAGGAGCATGTGCACTGGACAAAGTCCAAATGTTTCTGCTCCCCAATCACTGCTATGAAACCCTGAAGCTAACTGTTAAAAATGCCTTAGTGGTTCTTTAGTTCCCCTTAAGAAGAAATTGTCAAGCACAAATAAGTTCCTTAACATATGTGTTCAAGCTTTCGAAATCATTGTACTTTTTGAATCTTTAGTTGGGTGTAAGCATCATGCTTAGAAATACATGCACATTCCCTATGCACAAAGCTAAACTTTTGGATTGACTTAAAACATTGTGCATATGTAGTGTATCAAGGGCATCTTCTCTGACACCTGCTATTAATTTCTCCTTGGCAATTAGAATTTACCTTGAGGGTTGGTGTGGCATGGGCCTTAATTAATGTAGTGTAGTTCCTTGATAGAAGCTTCCGTAGCCATTCCTTCTGTATCCTTCAGGTTAGCTATTGAAGGTTATTTCTTTAAAAAATAATTACGCTTTGCTTACCTGTATCCTTGATAATAATACAGATGGAAGCACTAAAATCAGTTATATTGCTCAGGTATTACAGGAAGTTAAGACATAATACATATTGAGAAAAAACCCCCACAAAAAACAGAAATCCTGGGACAGAAAAAGGAATAAACAGATGAAATCTTGATTATTAAAAATTAGGGCAGTTTCTGAGTAGCAGTTTTTTTCTAAATTTTAATTTGTGGATTACCAGATGTTAAGGTAAGGCTACAGTTATGGTAAGCATCTGTGCCTATTATAACTGGCCATATATTCACTTGTTTTTATAATCCACAAATTGTATATACTTATTTCTTTGTTTGTATATATATTTCTTTGTACCTAGGCTTCATGGTTTACAGGTGAATTAGTATTAGTCTCTTCAATATAGTATTGAGAAAAGTAATACTGAGACCACAGTTACAGACTCTGACTTGGTGGTATCCCTAGGGACTAGTTAGAAATTAATTTAGATAGTAGTTCTCTTCTGGGAATATACACAACCCTCTTAGCTGGTGTACATTTTGCAGCATTATGGTGTTGGAAAATTGTTAAAATATAAGGCATTTTGTATCTCGTTTAGCTTCCTTCCTAATTTATATGATTAGTTAAAAATCATTTAATTAACTCCCTTTCCCTTCACACTGAGAGACATTATTATAGAACGTCTCCAGGATGTGTCCCACTGTTGCGTGACTGTTGTGCTGTGGAGATAGTGTCTCCTGTCGATGAGATTATAGGGTTATCAATTTTTACAGGAAGGTAGGTTCCTGCTGGTACTAGGTGTGTTTAAAATATTTCTTCCCTGCATCCCAGCATGTTTATCATCACTGTGCTACAGCTACTACAAGTGGGCCAGATAAAGTACTCTGATTATACAGGGGCACCCTGTGTGAATTCGGATAAGGCCAGCTTAATCCATTCAATTCAGTTGTGTTCTATAAAACGTCAGACATAATTTGATCCTTGACCTTTGGTATAATTGTCTTTTTCTGTGCCAAGGATTTGTATTTCAACCAGTGATTTCATTTCTGTTTCCTCTGGGGCTTTTCCATGAGTCCTGTCAATAGTATATTATTTTCTGCCTTGTTAACTGAACTTACTGATTTGCCGTAAAAACCATGACTCTGTTTCAGCAATTTAAAGTGATTATACAATTTTCCATTACAAATCTTACATTCACCCCCTAAGGTTATTGTACATGCGTGGATTTAATGCTGCTAAAAAATCACTTCTGAAACGGAGGCAGGCTCCAAGTCTCCCTGAACAGATTATTATTTTTCAAAAATACACAGCAATGTTTTTTTGTTTTTTTTTTTAATAATCCATGTTGAGGGAAGCCTGTGGGCCCTTCTCAGGCCAGTGGGACCGACTATCAGCAGGTAGCAGGTGTTTTGTAGTGTTGTTTGTTTTTGTTTAGGTTTTTTTTTGGGGGGGTGGTATGAATTGTTTAATATGAACTGTTTACATTTTAGTTAAGGCCTTGTGATCATATGTGTGTGAGTAGCTTTAGCAGTTAGGTGTCAGCCTCAGATTGTTCCTTGTTGCAATTACAAATCATGTTGTGTGATTGCAATTAATATACCATTGATGAGATTTGTGCTTTTCATCTGAAAACCCATCCCAGGCAGAATATGTTGTCAAATAACATGCTACTAATTGCTAGATAGTCAACAGATCAATGTACTTGCATGCACTCCCATACGATAATATGGGGGTGCACTTTACAGTGTGAAGAGTTCAGTGTAAATTGCATCTTACACAAACCACTTGCAACATCTGCAGTTGGAACACTAAATAATGTGAATGCATGAACCCGTAGGGGGAATCTGAAACCTGACATGTCTAATCAGGGGCAGGTATTGCATTGTCACCAACTATGTTGAAATTTCAGTGCCTATTAGGCACTTCTATTCCTTCAAATAAAAAGAATAGCATTGAGCTGTGATTGTGATTTATTCTTGCCAAATAATTCAAATTGCCAGTTATAGTTCTCTATTCCAATATTTTCTTATATCTTTCTATTAGGATAATCCTTGTTCTCTTGACCAGCGATGAATCTTTCAAAGCTTCTTTTCTTTTGCCCTTAATAGTTTTTCATCTGTTCTGTAATAACGGCTATTCAAGGTTTGATGTGTCAGCTGACTATGTAACAGCTATCCATTATACTAAGTTTCCCATGATGAGTTTCATTGTCATGTAACTGCATCCCCTGTTAGTTGTCAGTTTGAATTATTCCGATGCTCTAATCTTATTTTGCTAAATTTTGTTGCATTGAAAATCACTTCATGTGCAGACTAGTCAACAATGTCTTCTTATTAATATTGTGATATTTTTTAAATTATTTTAATTTAATAGTTCATTAAAATATATTGAAAATTATTATTTGGCAGAACACAGTCTATTTGCTGCATTCTTTTCATAACCAGCTTTTTAGTTATTTCATTTACATTTTTGGATACTATTAGAATAGAAAATTTTGTGCAAAAACTTATGAACCCATAATGACACAATGCCATCTGACGTATGGGTACTGGTGTCAGGAATGTCAATGATATGATCATTATGGTGACTGTGTTTGTTGAATGTTAGTCACTTTGAAGCTATCCATGCACATTAAAAAAATGTTGTTCTCTATAGGCGTTCATGGGAAAGCTTATTTGTTAGACAGTCAGGGCAATGCTAACATGCAGATGGAAATCTAGCAAATGTAGAGGTACAAACAAAAAGATCTAAAGATTCTTATTGCCACCTATATAAACTCCCCAAAGCTTTCCCAACAAAAATAATCATAATATTGTTTTAATAAAAGATGTTCATTTTTTTTCTGTTTTGCTACAGTGCCACCTATTTTGCATGTTAAGCCATCCAATACTCATGCACATGAGTCCATGGACATTGTGTTTAAGTGTGAGGTGACCGGGAAACCTACTCCCACTGTTAAATGGGTTAAAAATGGCGATATGGTGATTCCAAGTGACTACTTCAAGATAGTGGTAAGAGCACAATAATGTCGTTTTTTGCTTAAGGGATAATTAACAAACAAGGCAAACCTTTAAATAGGTTGTAAAAGAGAACGTTGGTAGAGTTCATAGTTGTTCCTAAAATAATCATCCTTTTTTTTTCGTTATTCTCAGGAGGATCATGACCTGCAGGTGTTAGGTCTAGTGCGCTCAGATGAGGGATTCTATCAGTGTATAGCTGAAAATGAGGTGGGGAATGTTCAGGCAGCAGCACAGCTCATTATCCTAGAGCATGGTAAGCTTTGTGTATTACAATATCCATATACAGACATGTATACTTTCTGCCCTAGCTAAACATAACAATGCACCCCAATGCTCCTGCACCTCTTAAATCATTACAGAGCCATAGGCCAGTGTTCTTTGCTTTCTAGCACACAGCCCATTGAACTTTGCCCATATTCTTCTCTGCCAATTTTCTAGTTGCCGTTCTGCCCAAAAATGATTGCACCTATTAAACTCATTGCTGCCCTAGGAAACTGTGTCCTGTGATTTCCTGTCGTTCCTTCCTGAAGCCCCTGTAGAGAATCCTGTGTCAGTGAGGCAAATTCTTTCTGTATCATGGAAAGTTCTGTGGTTTCCTGAGAAGTCACCATTCCTGATAAACCAAATTATTATTTCCTTGCTCCCATTACAATGGACAATAGTTTTCAGAATGAAGTGCAATATAAACCAGGGCTTTAATATGCATAATGCCTAAACTGGCATTAGTTGTAACTAGACAGCAAACTACACTTTGTTTCTTAGCTGCCCTTCATTATTTACATGCTGATGTTATTTACTCATTCAAAGTTTATAATTTTGCATGTGGTTCATGGTTTAGTCCATTCTCTTCCATATGTACCTGCTCAAGTCTGATGTACAGCTTGCAGTTCTATACCAGACTTAATAGGGTATTTTAGAATTTTTCACTTTCAATGGATTATTTCGGAGAGGTTTTTAAGTAGACTTATCTCTAATTTATAAAGCAAAATATGCAGCCATTATATTATGGGACTGATTTATTAATGTTGGTGCTAAATACCGCAAATACATTTGCAAGTTGCAACCACTCCGGTATATGATTTTATTTACTTTCTGGTAATGTTCTGTTCAAAACCAGTTGATGACATGTTGCTATTGGTAATAACACTTGTGAAGTTTAACATCTATGTTCATAAATCATCCCCCATGTGTAAAAAAAAAAAACATTTCTTGTCTGTTTGATTTTCTGTGAGATAGGGAGCTTTTATGTTCACTTTACAACACTGACAAGATCATCGTTAACCTGCTCACTGGACAGGTTGCTCCCATTTCTAGAATGTATATTTGTGCGTAATGAATTGTACCTCTGCCGCCCTACTCTCCTGTGTAACTGAAGGAGCGCAGCCAAACTGAAATCAAATCAAAGTCAGCACATTGTGTTTTTTCAGGCATATTATGTTGACCGGTAAAGGTAGCTTTCAAAGCTATCCTATGCCACTGAGAACGAAAGGGAGCCCAGAGTTAGTGCAGCTTTATTTTATTAAAACATAGAGGATTAGCTTGGTTATTTTGCATTACCATAAATCCATTGTATGACAGGAACAGGAACATTAGAATGAGCCAACATCAACATAAAATTGAGGGATGATAATTTAGTGTTTAAAAGGAGCAGGTTAAACTTGCAAGAGGATGGGCATTCATGTTGATATTTACATTTGTATTAATAGAGTGACCTGTTCTCTGTCATAGGGACCTAATGTGCCTTGGCTTTCTGGGTGCTGAAGGTCCTACTGTCAGATGAGGGGTTGACTTTGACGTTTTGCATGTTATTGGGTAACTCAGGCCTGCCAGAGGTGGGTTAAGTCATGGCAGTATACCAGTCATAAGGGATGACTGTTGGACCTATGACCCTTTGTAGTGCCTCCTTCAGTGACTGGGTGCCTGTCTTCTGCATGTCTGCTGTGCCTATTATGTTTATTTTTTGTTCTTGTTTTTCGCTTTGTGTTTGTATGTGCCCGTGCTTGTCCTCCTCCCTTTTTTATCCCCACTTTCCATCAATGTCAAGGTGTTACCATCCCAACCTCTCCCATCCCATCACTGACCCATGCCACTGCTCACAATGTAGCTGCCACTCCAGGAGGCCCCCTGCCTTCATCCCCAAGGGATGTCGTAGCCTCTCTGGTGTCTACGCGTTTCATAAAGCTGACTTGGCGTATGCCGGCTGATCCACATGGAGAGAACCTCACCTATCAGGTCTACTATAGCAAGGAGAGCATGAATAGGT
Source organism: Xenopus petersii (assembly GCA_038501925.1). NCBI lineage: Eukaryota > Metazoa > Chordata > Amphibia > Anura > Pipidae > Xenopus > Xenopus petersii. The sequence goes on from CM076677.1 coordinate 74,826,074, forward strand.
AAGTGTTTTAGTTATTTATGGCTGTCTTATAACCTTGCTTCTCAGGAACATGGTCTACATAAAGTTTTTATTCTTGCTCCCTGTAGTGTGGGACCTTTTTTCAGAGTTTATAGCTTAACAAACTCAGAACAAACTGAGTGAAAAAATATGCATCCTAATGATAGGGCTTGTGGTGAATACACATGTTGCCTAGTGTTGTAATTATTAAAAATCTATATTTCTTGTTATTTCTTGAACTAAGCAAGGAAATTGTAGTTACAGCTTGTTTGTAGCTAAAAGTGTGTTACAAGATTGTAGAATGCATAACCCTATACTTTTTTTCATTATTAATCAAATGGCATGCAGTTTAGCATGTCAACAAGTGCCTGAACGGTGGCATTACAATTCGCAGTAAGATGTACTGCCTAGTGCACAGACCTCAGAAATCCTGGCACCATTGGTGCTGGCTGGGAAGTCACAGAAAAGGATGTTGGGAGGAACAGGAATCTAGCAGTGGCACTAGGACCAGACATGGGAGGCAACATTTTCCTGTTGCTTTGGGAAGAAAATATATATATTTTTTTCCTATAGTTAACTACAGGAAGGCATTTATAGGTTTATGGGTTTGGAGTAATATTTGTGTCCCTCAAAGTGAAAACTAAATGATTTTTTACAATTATCATTTTCCTTGATATACATCAAGTACATTCAATATTTGATATTTTTAATGTAAAATTATTATGACTGAGTTACCTAAACTAATATGTAGACTCCTGTACCACCTGGCTAAATGGCCACCATGTTTGACCATATTCTTTCTGTCGGAGCCTCCACTGTTGTCATTGCTGACCAGGTGCTTGCACACTGAAAGAGACCTGGTTCCTGGCTTTTGATGAGCATGCTGAAGCTCGATTATGATAGCTGTATTCAACTTCCGACTGAAGCTTGACCGTGATAGCTGTGTAGGCGCTGACCGGCTGTGATGGTGGCCAAACATGCCAGCTGCACACAAAATAAACAAGATAAACAAATTGCTTGTTTTGCAATAATAATATCTCCGAAAACAAAATCACGATGTGGGATATTTCGTTTATTTATACAGTTGATACAGGGTCTAGATACTTTTGCAAGAGCCTTCTCTTTTTGCACCTGAAAAGTTTTACTGCCTTTCATTTTTAGTGTCTTAAAGAGAAACATTTTAGGGTGGTGACACACTCTAAGATTCCGGTGAGATTAGTCGCCTAGCGAAAAATCTCCTCTTCTTCGGGTGGCTAATCTCCCTAAAAAACATTCCTGCCAGCTAGAATGTAATCGGGGGTGGAACTCTGAGGAGCAGGAAACTTCATGTGACTTCGGAAAACAAAGCGCTCAGAGTACCATCCTGCCAGAGATTTACATTCAAGCCAACTGGAAGGTTTTTCGGGAGATTAGTCGCCCGAAGAAGAGGATATTTGTTGATGGGCAACTAATCTCCCCAGCATCTTAGCATGTGTCATCACCCTTAATTGCATGACTGAGTGTACCATGTTCTTTTTCAAAAACCGTGAATTGAGCCTGTTTATCCTCTTACTGCTGTCCTTTTGCTTTATTGGCTATTCCAACCTTTAGCTACTATCACAGCATGAGTTTTGTGTGTTTCTGTTGCGATTTATCACAAAAGAATTGCCCCTATTTAGTTGTTGCCAGAAAACAATGATGTGTACATTTTCAGACAACATTCCATATGTACTGTACTTCGTACATTTTGTCTTTGATCCATATCTAGAAAAAAATTACAGCAAGCAGAATCTGGTTGCTATAAGAAATAACGTCTCCTTTGCTTTATAGGGAACGTGTGGAGAACACTACCCGCCCAGGAGAAATGCAGGTTACAATCCCGAACCTTCTACCTGAGACAGTCTATTACTTTCGAGTGGTGGCTCAGAATCAGCATGGAGCAGGTGAAAGCTCCCTTCCTCTGAAGGTTGAAACACAGCCTGAAGGTAAGTTCTGTGTGGGCATCATCAAGAATGTCCAGCGGCATGAGAATATTTGTCAGGCTAGTATTTAATTTTTAATTTATGCTTTATAATTGGCTATTTTTATATACTGAGAAAAGTTGAAAGCATAATAATGTCTCCTACTAAAGATTAACTTGTTCCACTGCATACTGACGGTTTTCAAATTAAATGTATTTATGTCTGTGTGTTTTTTCGTTCAGTGCAAGTACCTGGCCCAGCCCCCAATTTTAAAGCCACATCAGTCTCGGCCACATCTGTAAGTGTCTCTTGGGAAACCCCACTGTCTGGAAATGGTGAGATTCAGAGCTACAAGCTTTATTATTTGGAAAAAGGAGCAGACAACGAGCAGGTGAGATAGAGGTTCAAATGGGGTGTTGTCCTATTAAATGGGATGTTCACATTTGTTAAACTATAACTAAGCAAACAGTCCTTTCTATTTGCAAAATATGTATACTAGTTTAAACTCTATTCACCTATAAAACTGCTATACAGCTCATAATCCATTTGACTGGGCATCTTTTAACAAAGGGGGTCAGTGACCCTATATTCCTCTCTGTTAATCCTGCATGTCATAAAAAGTGTGCACATCCGTAGTGAGGGAAATTAAGCCTTCAGGCTGTAATATGAAAGCACGACTGCTTCTCTTCATTCCAACATCTCTTCTTCAAGTTCTATGTGAATGACGGCAAGCATTACCTATAATATGTAAGGAGCACTTTACCCAAACAACATAATTGTGCAAACATACGCCACCCTGTGTTCGTTTTCAGTGCTACCTTGCCAAGTAATTCAATTTCGTATATGTAACCATACATCTATTTTTTATGGTCATAGTCATAAATGAAATTTAGTTTTTAAGTTCTTTTTTGCAACGTGAACTTCCCCTTTACCCCTTTTAAATGTGGTTTCTATGGTGGTGTTTAATTTCACACTAGTGATTAAACTGGTATGTTTTTGCCCCACTTCTGCAGGATATTGATGTGGGTGGACATTCCTATACAATAAATGGCCTGAAAAAATATACAGATTATACCTTCAGGGTGGTAGCCTTTAACAAGCACGGACCGGGTGTCTCCACACAGGATGTGACTGTCAGGACTCTGTCAGATGGTGAGTGAATTTCTTTGGCTGCATGATCTCGTGTGCCTGCTTCTTTATCTCCTTGGGAACCTGACATTGTTTTGCATTTACCTTTAGTACCCAGTGCTGCCCCTCAGAACCTGACACTAGAAGTTCGAAGTTCACAGGTAAATTTCCTGCTGCTATTGTATTGTATGTATACGAAAGCTTACTTAGTTATTTACATGCCAGGTCACACAATGTGACTTCTTAGCAACTGCTCAGTTAGGACAAGCTGCAATGCCACTGTGCTGTTTGTGCTGTTTGTTGTTCAGGCCTTTAGAAGTGTCCAAGCAGCAACTTGTTAATACTTTGTGGCAGGTTAACTATTCCAACAGATACTGACAGCCTGGGGTAGTTTACTACATTTGTGCTGAATTTAGGAGTCATCTTAGGAGTTGGCTGTTTCTTATAATGCGCCTAATTCCAACTTTTGTTCACCGATAACCATAGATAGGTTCACTACCTATAATATGTTTTAGGTTGGATTGCTAAAGTAATCTCTCACCTTTGCATCTCATCAGAGATACATTACCAATACTCATCTGGAGACACTTGCTATTTGAATGAATACACTGAGGGGCATTGAGCTGTATTTCACACATTTTTGCATACACACAGACCACAGTACTTAATATAATAGCTAAACCTGTAATAAATATTGAATACATTTCTAAATCATTTTGAGTGATACCCTTTAAGACAGTTTATATGATGAAGTAGCTTTTTTCTTTTTTAAGTGCAATGTATAAGTACAGGCAGAAGCTTTGGTTTAAACAAAATATGGTATTTGGATAACTTAAAGGAGAAGGAAAGCTCCAAGACCGTTTATTGCCAACAGATTAGACACAATAGTGCAAGCTCGAATGCTATATTTATTCTGCAGAATGCTTTACCATACCTGAGTTAAACATCTCTAGACACTGTCTCTGTTTGTTTAGGATAGAAGCTGCCATATAAGCTTGGTGTGACATCACTTCCTGCTTGAGTCTCTCCCTGCTCACTTACAGCTCTGAGTTTAGATTACAGCAGGGATAGGAGGAGGGAGGGGGAGAGGAGCAAACTGAGCATGCTCAAGCCCTGCCCTGGAGGTTTAAGCTGAAAACAGGAAGTCTGATACAGAAGCCCATGCGTACACAATAGAAGGAAAGAAATTAGGTGTTTCTTTTGACAGAGGACTCAGAGCAGCTGGTTTTTTTATGTATACCTTTCTGATAAAGCTTACTTAATTTTAGCCTTTCCTTCTCCTTAAAGCATTAAACTCTACACTCATGTAAACTGTAGACTTGTACTATGAGGGGCAGATTTATCAAAATGTACGTTTGGTTCTTAATAAATAAAAATTCACCCATGTTCTATTCATTCTTATGGTATTTTTAGAATTGTATTTATTCAGTGGGTGAAAGTTAGAACTCCATTTCATAAATATGGTTATAAAAATCCCATAGCTATGAATGGAATGTGGTTGAATTTTTATTTATTAAGCTCATATTTTGATAAATCTGCCCCTAAATGTTACAGATACAGGTGTAAGAGCTATAATCTGGAATGCTTATTACCTGGTGTTTTCCAGGTACAGGATCTCCCGTAATTTGGATCTCCATACTAGTCACCTAAAATACTTTAAACATTAGATAAATAGGATTTTGCCATCAATATGGATTCATGCATCTTAGTTGCCATCAAGAACAAGATACTGTTTTCTCTTGCAGATATCTGTGGGACACAGGGACCATGGGGTTTAGCTTCTACCTTCAGGAGGCAGGACACTAGAACAAAAACTGACTCCGCCCCTTAAGCTATACCCCCTACTCACCGCAGGGGAGCTCAGTTTTTTCTAGTGTCCTCAAGGAGTCAGGATGTTAATCCAGTCAGGATTATTCTGCGGCCAGACTTTGTGTTTGGCACCAGGGGTTGTCCTGGAGTTCTCTGTTTAAGGGAATCTCCCTTTGTGGGATATCTGCACTGGGGCGAATAAGTCTCTTATGGAGCGAGCCACACAGCACTCAATGGTGTCATGTAACATGAGCCGCAGCTGTCCAGAGCAGAAGGCTGAATGCGGGCATCCTGTGAGATGATGGATGTCCAGGGTCTGTGAGTATTGGCGTTTTTACGCTGGAGCAACTATTTTGGCGAGTAATGGTGGTTTTTTTGCCCCCCTCAACCCCTCCCCGGGTCCTATTGTGTCTTCCGACTTCGGCCCCAGCGTGTTCTGTTAGACGCGTGGGGAAGGGCGCGCCTGGAGGTCATTTTCAGTGAGACTGCGTTCCACTGCGGAATGCATAGGCGTATCTCGGTTGGCGATGACGCATCACTTCCGGCAGCGCCATTTTAAGTGCGCAAGTGATTCGAGCAGCGTGTGGATGCTTGCGGCCAGCCGAAATTCAACGCCTCAGGGAGAAAAGGTTGTCGGCGGTTAGGAACAGAGGTGTCAGCATTCCTAGCGTGCGTGTGCAGGACCCGTCTCAGTGTTTCTAGCCGGTGCTACGTTGACTCAGCAAGACAGTACTTCTTCACGGTCAGACACAGGGGCCAGGGGCTGGGAGAAGGTGCCGAGGGGGGCAGACACAAGGGTAAAAGCTTCTTCAGAGCTACCTTAGAGTGTTGTGGTTTTTAATAAAGATAAAAAATATACAAAAATTTAAAAAAAAAAAAAAAAGTTTTTTCCACCATGGCGGATAAAAAGTCTGAAGGACCGTTTGCTAGGTCCAGTCATGCTGCTTCTAAAGTTAGATATTTAGCATGCTCCAAGTACCGCAAACGCCTACCAGCTGGTCATAAAGAGACCTTATGCAGTAACTGCGTTCCGCCTTCTTCGGCTGAGGGGTCACTGAGGGCTCAAGAACTGCAGGAAACTGCTGTGACAGACAATAGGGAGGATAATTCTCCTCCGCATGTACCGACCGCCACTGCTCAAACTCACATAGTCGCTGAAGTAGCCCCGCCTGCATGGGCAACCCAGTTATCTTCCGGCATTCCTAAATTGGCGGCATGTTTAGATAAACTTCTAGACAGACTAGATCAGGGTGCAGTGGAACCTAAGACCCGTGCCCACAAACGTGCAGTTCCTTCAACATCTCTGGAACTCAGTGAGGAAGAATCTATAGCCAATTCTCCTACAGAGGATGATTTTTCACAAAGTGAAGGTGAAATATCAGATGACCAAGAGGATAATGAGGAGCCAACTAGATCCTCAGAATCTATAGACAAGTTAATTTTGTCGGTAATCAAGTGCTTGGATCTCAAGGAATCTGAGCTTTCATCAGATTCTTCTCAGTTAATGTTTAAACGTCAGAAAGAATCGGTACCAATATTTCCTTCTCACCCTCAACTAGACAACATTGTTCAGTCCGAGTGGGAAGAACCGGAGAAGAGATTTCAGGCTAATCGTCGTTTTCAGAGACTTTATCCGTTTCCAAAAGAAAATACTGACAAATGGGGTTCTCCTCCATCTATAGATGCTCCGGTTTCTCGGCTGTCTAAGAATACAGCTCTGCCGGTTCCAGACGCATCGTCCTTCAAGGACTCTATGGACAAAAAGTTGGAAGGACTGTTGCGTGCCATTTTTTCCTCATCGGGAGAATCCTTAAGGCCTTCTTGACATTTCATCAGGATCGAGCGGTTCTACGCACCATTCCTTCATTTGTACCCAAGGTCATATCGGATTTTCATATCAACCAAGACATCACAGTACCATCGTTCTGTCCTCATCCTAAATCAGCTAAGGAGATTGCCTTGCATGCCTTAGATCCTGTAAGAGCCATTAAGTTTTATTTAGACAGAACCAAGGAATTTCGGAAATCATCTTCATTGTTCATCATTCATTCAGGAATACGCAAAGGTTTTCCGGCATCTAAAACGTCCATATCCCGATGGATAAGAGAAACTATTAGACGCGCCTACGTGGCCAGAGGAAAAACTCCTCCAACACTCATCAGAGCCCATTCAACGAGAGGTGTCAGCACTTCATGGGCCTTCAGGAATCACGCCTCAGCCGAACAAGTTTGCAGAGCCGCAACATAGTCCTCTATCCATTCATTTACAAAATTCTATAAATTTGAGGTCTTTGCGGCATCGGATGCATGCTTCGGGAGGAAGGTATTACAGGCCGCGGTAGTTTAAAGACTTCGGCCTCGCTTCCTCCCTCCCTATTAGTTGGGACAGCTTTGGTATGTCCCCATGGTCCCTGTGTCCCACAGATATCTGCAAGAGAAAAGGGGATTTTGTGTTACTCACCGTTAAATCCTTTTCTCTTCAGCAGTCTGTGGGACACAGGGCATCCCGCCCAGGAAGCGATTCCTCAGACTGTTATTCGCCATCAAGTGGTTGTTTTTATATAGTTATGGAGTTCTATTTCTTCTTGGTTAATTCAAAACTGAGCTCCCCTGCGGTGAGTAGGGGGTATAGCTTAAGGGGGCGGAGTCAGTTTTTGTTCTAGCGTCCTGCCTCCTGAAGGTAGAAGCTAAACCCCATGGTCCCTGTGTCCCACAGACTGCTGAAGAGAAAAGGATTTAACGGTGAGTAACACAAAATCCCCTTTTCTTTTTACTGTATAGAGGAAAAAAATAAATAATTTTAGAAATTAGAAATTTTTGCTTTAGTGAACGCTATGGGAGGTAGCTTTTCAAATTCAGAACTTTCTGGATTATAGTCTTCTAGATAGGATCCCATACCTGTATACAAGGATCTACTGTTCCATTTATTTGAAGTTACCCTACCTCGTTGCTAGGGTTGGTAATAATAATCCATTTTTAAAAAAAAAAAAAAAAAAAAAAAAGCTTGGAAATACAGATTGTAAACCTTTTAGTTTTGCCTCATTTCACAAAAAAACAAAGGGAGAGGAATCAAATTTAAAAACTATGTCTATCATCAGTAATTGAAGTCTTTTGTTCCCTGTTCCTCCTCTTTGTATCTGAATGGAAGATGTCCCAAGCAGGCGCAGGCTTGAGCAAGGACACATGATTACAATAGCTCATACTCCAATTTCTAATGTCTTTGGAAGTCAATGATGCATGAAGGGATGATAGACATTTTCTACCTTTCATGATTTACTGCAGTATACCCGATTGTTCAAGAAATATGCCTTGTGCTGATAATACTTTTTACAAATTGTTTTAATCAGGAAAAGGTATGTTTTTTGTTATTTCAAAATGGAAAACTGAAGCTACTTCATTTTTGTTCCTTGCAAGGTAGAGAGTTAAATTACCAGTGCAAAGGGGAATTATGCTGGGGTTTATCTGTGCACTGGTAATCGGCACATCATCAGTATTTAGAACATTGTTTTCTATGTTAAAACAGCACAAATTCATACTGAAGAACAAATGCAGTGGGGAACTATAAATAAAAGAAGTGGTTTTATGACTTGCTATATCACAATTTGTATTGATCCACAATATGAGGTTTTCTTATCCCATCTCTCTCTATTTTGGGGATTCTAGAACTCCTGAAAATTGAACTTCTGAAAATTGTAGGGAAGCACTCGCCATTAGCATTCAGTATATGCTGTGGCTACCTGCATAGAAATAAAATATGGCACCGTATTCTGCCAAACCCATGTAAAATCTTATATTGTATTATGTTCAGAAAGTTACATAACTGTAAGCTGCAGCATCTCTGGAATCTGTTTAAACTAAGGATGTTACAAAAATAGGCATGTTGTAAAAGAAATCATTATGGTAAAATGATGATTTTCTGCTTTTCCGCTGAGTAACGGAATTATACGGATTGTTTCAACAGAGCATTTTAGTGCAGTGGCAGCCCCCTCCTCTAGTTTCCCAAAATGGACAGATTGTGGGCTACAAGGTCCGTTACCGTAAGATGACAAGGAAGAGTGAGACCAGTGAGATACTTGTGGACGCTCAACTATCATATCTTTTCACAGGTATGCTCCTTTTATTTAACCTAATTTTCCTTAATCTCTCTGATGACCATACCTTGTGTCTTGACCCTCGACCATATTTTAGATTATAAACTGTATAAAGCAGGGCCCTTTTTGATTCCCATAACAATGAGCATTTGTATGATGTATACACCTTCTATTGTACAATGTTGTTGATTATGTTGGTGCTTTGTGTTAATACATTTCCATTTTTTCCCCGTGCTACCCTAGGTCTTGAGCGGGACACAGAGTACAGCTTTCGGGTTGTGGCCTTGACTGTTAATGGAAGCGGCCCTGCAACAGACTGGGTTTCAGCAGAGACGTTTGAGAGTGATCTGGATGGTGAGTGTATATGTGTGTGTGTATGTATGTGTTTATATATATATATATATATATGTATATGTGTATATATATATATATATATATATATATATATATATATATATATATATGTATATGTGTATATATATATATATATGTATATATATATATATATATATATATATATAATCTACAGACCAGGTAATTCCCTATGGTCCTGTAATTTATATCCTTATAAACGGCGCGTTCTGACATCAGAATGGGCCGTTTATAGCTTAATGCGTCAGCAGTTGTCACTGCCGCACTCTCCCTACAGGTTTTCTTCCTGCCTGTGTGCCTCACTTCCCCACTTCTGCCCTCACTGTGCGCGCTCCTATTAAGATCTTGCTGCCTTTCCTTACGACTCAGTTCTCCTTTTGTCTCCCACCCTCTGCTGCTTGCTCCCTCAGTGTCCTCTTCTGTTTCCCCTCCCTCTCTAGTCTCGCTGCGTCTCACTGTCTCTTCCGTTCCCCCTCATTCTTCCGTCACAGCCACTCTTACCTCGTATTCCTTCTGCGCTCCGTCTGCCTCTCACTCACAGTTTCGCTCCCCCTCCTTCTCAAGGCAACTCCCTGTGCCCCTCCCACACCCTGTCACTCCTCCTCACACCTCTTGTTCTGGCTGCTGCTCCCACCCTCCAGGTATCAAACTTCAGTTTTCACTTGTCTTTCCCTCCCACCCACGTTCCCTTTTCAGTCTTTTGTCCTCAGTCATCAATCTCCTCTCTCTCACCCTCCCACTCTCAGTTCATCTCTGCTGTTGGCCTCCCCCTGCATTCTTCAACCCTTCATGCCTTTCCCCTTCTGTCACTTATTAAAGGGGTGGTTCACCTTAAAATTAAGTTTAAGTATTTTATAGAATTACTAATTCTAAGCAAGTTTTTAATTGGTCTTCATTATTTATTCTTTATAGTTTTTAAATTATTTGCCTTTTTTATCTGACTCTTTCCAGCTTTCAAATGGGGGGGTCACTGACCCCCATCTAAAAAACAGATTCTCTGTTAAGCTATAGATTTTTTGTTATAGGTACTTATTACTCATCTAATTCAGGCCTCTCCTATTCCAGGCTCTTATTCAAATGAATGCATGGTTGCTAGGGGAATTTGGACCCTAGCAACCAGATTGCTAAAACTGCACACTGAGCTGCAAAAAATAACAAAAATCACAAATAATAAAAAATGAAAACCAATTGCAAATTTTCTCAGAATATCACTCTCTACATCATCCTAACAGTTAATTTAAAGCTGAAAAATCCCTTTAACCTACAGCAGCATGAGTGCGACATGGCATGGTCAGAAATTTACATCAAAGGAGAAGAATCACGCAAAAATACCTCAGAAGGGCTACAAGGAGACACAATAATAAAATGAAAAACCACAAAGGGAACAAAGTGTGGCACTGGGTAGACTATATAGAGCAGAGGCAGAGAACTCCTGGAAACGCTGCACATAGAAACATTGTAGATTATAATGAATAATGCACCCCCTACCGAAAGTTATAAAGATATTGGAAGTCACCTCGGAGTTACGTGACCTGTATAAAAGCACTCGGCCTCTGGCCTCGTGCTTTTATATGGTCACGTAACTCCTTGGTGACTTTTAATATCTTTATAAATTACAGTAGGGGGTGCATTATAATGTTTCGGCCCACATCGGGGCCCAATTCATGAAATCGGAGTGCTGGTCCATCTTCAACAGTTTTTTTCTTTTTCTAATTCTCTCTGTATTTGGCACAGAAATAAAATAATGTTTGTATTTCGTTTGGCCCTTCTCTCGGCTATATACGATATACTGCAACTTAGTGTATTTGTGTGTGTGATTGATTAAAGTAATATTTTTCCCTTTAGGGGTTATTCAGATTTTAGCTGTTATTTCACATTGACACGTCCAGGCAAATATAAACCAAATATTAACCTTCACAAGTGAATGAGAGAATATACAGCAACACGCCCTTTAGTACCAGTGTTATTTACAGGACACACAAGCAACTAACATTCTTTCTTTCATGTAAAACAAAAAGGAGCAGATACCTCACACACAGGGTGTGAGGCAGGAACAGCAATATATATATAGCTGTAAATAAAAATGGCATGTCTCTATGACCAGGCTGAACCAAATTTTTAAGCCTTATTGTGCATATCTGTAGGCATGTGCCCAGTCTCAGATCGGTTCTGTATCTGCCCATTTCTCACTATTTAAAATTAAAGTATTCAGATTTGATGAATCCTAATGACCTTTCTGAATCGCTTGCTTCTCTGAGATATTACAGACCGCTAACAGAAACAAATTCATATTAAGTGAAGCTGAAATGTTGTAGCTTACAGATAAATTGTAATGCTTTATATGTGCTTAAATTTGAAAGTTTAAGTTTAACTCCATGTTCAGACTGAACTTCTTCATGGTATTTTGCATTTAGTGTCTCCTTAAAAGTCTCAACCTTTTGGACAAACCATGAAAAATAATAGGATCATATACAGGTGGAACATTCTGGGAGGTCTTTCTTGAGCTTAAGCTGCATCTGCATGGGCTTTTGTGACCTAATAATGAAGTCTTTCTTAAGAATAGTGCTATATTAGGCAAACCGCATAATGGCTTGTTTCATTAATCCACTTCTAACCCTGCCACAAGTTTAATTGTGTAAGTATGGTACATGTGATTTTCTGCCACATATCAAATAAACATAGGGCTAATAGAACACTGAGAGACTACTGAGTGTTGGTTAAACTGAAGACTTTTCTTAGAAGTGGTAAAGTTAGTTTTTCAGACAGGAAAAATAATGGGGACGTAGCAGTCCATGGGATTATTAGTGCAGTCTGAGTAATCTATGTGGTTAGCTATCTGACCAGTCACATTGCCCAAAAATGGCCTTTGTGGGACAGCCACAGTGGAGTTAAATAAATGCTATTTCATTTTCTTTTACTTACTACTTTGTATGAATGGATAGGGAAGATCTGCCATATTGGTTCCTAAAAACACGGCTTTAACATATGAAAAAAGGAATTTTTATTGATAATTATTACAAATCATATTCGACATAACAGCTATGGTCGCTATTTCCCTTTGCCTGTGCCTGTATGCTCACTTGCTGTTTTATTATTATATTTAATAATTGTGTTGTTTCTGAATACTTTTAATTTAAATGTGTGAATCTGTTCCCTCTTCTTCACTTACAGAGTCACGTGTACCAGATGTGCCAAGCTCCCTCCATGTCCGTCCCTTGGTAACCAACATTGTGGTGAGCTGGACCCCCCCAGAAAACCAGCATCAAGTTGTGGTCCGTGGATATGCAATTGGTTATGGTTTAGGAAGTCCTCATGCCCAGACTGTACGTGTGGACCACAAGCAGCGTTACTACACCATTGATAACCTTGGTATGTTGTTACATCCTTCTGAACCCCTCACCCCATCTGCCTGACAGTCTCCACCGGCTGCTTAGTTATCTGTGATTTTTTTTTTTTTTTTTGGTAAGGTGCCACCTGACATGCTCTAATATGTGCTGATTGCTGACAGCCTGATGCAAGAAAAAGACTTATTTCACCGCAGCACCATTTTTTGGCTTTTGTAAAAAATTTCTTAATTGTATGAAGTGCCTTATGTGCCATAAATAAGAGCTGCAGTTTGAGTTTAAAGCACTAATTGGAATTTGCAATTGTTTTTACCTTCACAGTATTTTTTCCATAACTAATTAGCATTCTTCCACTACAGAACCCAGCTCCCACTATGTTATCTCGCTTAGAGCCTTCAACAACGTTGGTGAGGGAATTCCGCTGTATGAGAGTGCAGTTACCCGCCAGCACACAGGTAAGCCTTAGAAGCATAGTGCTTTGAATGATGGGAGCAGGAAGGTGGAATGTAGGGGATTGGGTTCTCTTTAAAGGTATAGAATTTGCTTAGTTTGGTGTCCTGCTAAATGTATGTGCTTATTACAGTTAACATTGCTTCTTCTTTCTTGTTACTAACAATCTTTTGTTCTCTCTCTCTCTCTCCCTCTCTCCTCTTTCTCTTTGCTTTAATAATCATTTTGTCCACATTCCTTGTTTAATTTATCTTCTCTTTTGTTCTCAAACCCTTGCTGGATTTCTTATTTGGCACTATTAATGCAACATGCATTTTCTTCCCATTCCATCAATTCCTGTACATCCAACCTACCCTAATCATGCCTGTGGTTGCGGCTATACTCTTGTATGCACCTCCCTAAATCTGTGATCATGTATCATTCACTCTTGTCTGTGCATGTTTACATTCTGTGATAGACCCTTCCGATGTTGATGTGTTTGTTGTTCATGCCCCATACACCCCAGTTCCAGAGCCCAGTCCTATGTTGCCCCCAGTTGGCGTGCAAGCCACTAGCCTGGCCAGTGACACTGTGCGTCTCACATGGGCGGATAATTCTCTCCCCAAAAACCAGAAGATCACTGATTCAAGATATTACACAGTGAAATGGAAGACCAATATTCCAGCAAACACCAAATATAAGGTAAATATAGGGAATGGGAAATGTCCTGAATACCACTACCAAGTTATGGAAGCCTCGCATAGTATACAGGAATGCAGCAGTTTGTAAATAAATACTTATAAGGACATGATAACAAAGAAAAAGGCTGGTAGTAAAGTGAAGTTGTGATAAGGGTTAATGTTAGACAAAATTAAAGTGTACAATCAGTAAAATCTTAGATAATGAGATGAGCTTACACCCAATGTTCACTCAATAAAATAAGTAACTAGAACTGGAATAATGCAGAGAATTATTTGTCTGTAAATTTTACTTGGCAGTTAAGTTACCACTCCCAACATTCTTTTACAATGGATTTTCTGTGCTAAAATGATAGTTTTGAAATTAATTATTTCTTGGCAACTTGGGTTTTTCTTGGATAAGTTAGCTGATTGGATCAAGTGAGAAGAAGGACTTGCTACCAGCAAGAAGAATCTTCTGTGTCAGTAGAGTTGATGTAATAAGGGTGGTATAATAAATGGTGCAAGAAGATTGCATAATAATCCTGTTATTTTCATTTTCTTCTTAGATGGCCAACAGCACAACTTTAAGTTTCTTGGTAACTGGTCTAAAGCCCAACACTCTATATGAGTTCTCAGTCATGGTGACCAAAGGTCGTAGATCGAGTACATGGAGTATGACAGCCCATGGGACCACATTTGAATCAGGTACACTATAATCACCATTTCACAGGGTTTCTTTATTTTTATTTTTTTTTTGCGTTGAAGTTGAAAAATCTATTCTCCTTTGTCCCCAGTGCCTTCTTCACCTCCCAAAGATGTAACTGTTGTGAGCAAGGAGGGAAAACCTCGCACCATTATTGTCAACTGGCAGCCTCCCTCAGAGGCTAATGGTAAAATAACAGGTGAGGTCAAAAGTACACCCTTCGCATAGTTCAGCTCCATACTATTCTCTTTTCTTCCAGCCATTTTATATCTGTGCATTCTAATTGGTTTCGTATACCTTTCAGGTTACATTATATATTACAGTACAGATGCTCAGGCTGAACTCCATGACTGGGTGATTGAGCCAGTGATTGGAAACCGCCTGACCCATCAAATACAAGAGTTGACTCTGGACACCCCTTATTACTTCAAGATCCAGGCGAGAAACTCTAAGGGCATGGGTCCAATGTCAGAAGCTGTGCTATTCCGTACCCCCAAAGGTGCGTAAAACTGCAGTGAGGGATATGGTTCAGAAATATAGTGTTAAAGACTACTATAATTGTATATGCAGAATATTAATGTACAGCAACTCGTCACAATGTTTTATACTACTGATAATGTATTGGAGCCAAAAACACAATCTCTACTGCAAATTTATTAGGGCTTGCAATGTTATATTGTGGTGAATTCACTTACAGTGCTATTCTCCCTTCAATACAAACAGAATACTATTTAATACTGTAGGATATTCCTACCAGATAACTTGAAAATTTAGAGATACGTCTACTGAAATGCATGCTGTAGGGACGGATGTAAATTAAATTGCAATAAGGGCAGCTCTTCCAGTTGGATATTCTAGATGTGTGTCTGACTTTTCAAGTAATCTGCTAGCCCTACTTTAGGAAGCAGAGCAAGGAAATTGGTCAAAAAATGATCCAAGTTATGTATTAAATACTTGACTTAATCTGGTACTACCAGAGCTTCAGGCTTGTTGCCTCTTGGGAGCAAACTAGATACATGTTCTCTAACAAAGACTATTCTGCTTTCTCCCTGCATTCTGTCTTTGTATGATTTTCTCCCTTTTAACTCTCCCATTCTTTCCTTTCTTTCTTTTCTTTCTCTCCCTCCTTCTCTCTTATCCCACCCAACTCTCCTCATCCCACTTCATTTGCCTCACACTGGCAGAGTCATCACCTTACATGCCTAACGACCAAGGTAATCATATTTCTATGTTTAATACAATTGTCAAGGGACTCAGCGGGAAAAGTTTTAGTGGAGGGTTATTGTATATTGAGGGGGTTGCATTGTCTTTTTATGCTACTTTCTCTCCTACTTCTCTACGTCTTTGTATAATGGAAGTCTTTCTTCCAGCATCCAGCATCTCTGGAAAAGGGGCTCGCCCTTTTGATACTGGATCAAACAGTGGCTCAACTGTAGGAGGTAAGTGTAATTATGGTAGGCGCTCACTTTCCTTTTACTGTTATAAGACTAGGAGATTTAACATTGATTTTTTTTTTTTTTAAATCTCTGTGAACCTGATAATTCATTTTTCCAGGCAGTAATAGTCACCATGGAAGCCCAACTTCACTGGATCAGAACATGCTTCTAACAATCATTGTTTCCCTTGGTGTGATCACAGTCTTGGTTGCTGTTGTCATAGCAGCCATATGTTCCCGTCGTTCTAGCTCTCATCACAAAAAGTAAGTTTAGTTTTTTTCTTGTAATTTTTATTCACGTAGTTTCATTATACCTTATTCTGCCTTCTGGTCTTGTATTTATACATTTTACCATCTCCATGATCATCATTAATTTATATAGCTCCAGCAGCTTACTTAGCACTTGCCATTAAATTATGGCAATGGGGGTTGTACAGTAATTTTTCAAGGATTACAGAATGAAAATGGGGTCAGAGGGCCCTGCTTACAGCTGTATTCATGTACACACTCAACTCCAGCCTTTTAAAAACGGTTTATACATATTTTTTGTTGTTTGGTAATGTTAGAAGCACATTTTTGCCTCCTTTCAAGGTGAATGGTGATGGCAAATGAGGAGATTTGTCAGACCATGAGTAAATCTTTGCTAACAAGGATGACAGGTCTCTTGAGAAAGACCTTCCATAGCTAAACATTAAGATTGCCGCAAGTAAAACTCATTATTTGCAGCAATCTGGCTTACCCATGGGGAAATGCTCCTTTTGCATTTTTCCCACAGTTGCCAATGCTTCGCTGACAATCAGCCATAGTCATCTGTTTAGTTAATGTGAAATAGTCATCAGTTTAGTCAATGTAAAATGTGAGGCAGCAACGGGTTAAATTCCTCTTTCAGCCAGAGGAACACTGCAACACTTCATCACACCCTAATTTTATATGTAATCCTTATTACTGGTCTTTAATAGATTTGGGAATTATTATATTGTTTCTTTAACACTACCGTTGATGTTTAAGACGCGTACAGGTAAAATACATAGTAATTGTTAACATCATTGTAACACCAAAAAATGAAAGTGTTTTATGGCGAAGACACACTTATACTTTTAGCAGCTACAAAAACAGACAATGCTGATAATTTACTGATAATTGTCTCTATGTGTGTATTAGCAGAGGCAATTCTCAGTATTGTCTATGGTTGGTTATTTTCTGTTTTGTAGCCGTGACAATTAGCTGCTCTGTGTGTCTTCATAATTAAAATATAATGTAATGTTGCCCTGCATTGGGAAAAAAATTTTGTGTATGCTTCAAAAAGACTACTATAGTACAGTAGAACCCCCATTTTACATTTTTCAGGGAACCAGAAAAAAATCAGGAATATGTATAATATATAGGTGGGACCTGACCTCACAACAACAACAATGTAAAATGAGGGGAAACTTAAAATCAGGAGGGACAAAAATAACAAATGTATAAATGTATCAATGTAGAACAGTTAGTCCCCCCCTGTTGCTTTAGAAGGTGAAAAATTAAACTTTACACTTCAATATTTGAAAACGGTCACAAATAGAAAATAGAAAGTAATTGAAAAAAGTTATTTCTAGTGATCTATCTGAAACTGGAAAAACTGTTTGAAGTTGAATAACCCCTTTAATACACTTTCAGTTTTTTTGGTGTTACTGTTCCTTTAAGTGTCCATTTCAGGGATAAATTTGTGTTTTCTTTTTGCCTCTTTTTGTTTCTATAGACTCTTATTTGATGATATTATTTATTTTATTTTTTAAAAATATATATTGTTTTTCCTTTACCTGTAACTTTAGAAAGAGAGCTGCCAGTAAGTCAGTGAATGGCTCACATAAATACAAAGGCAACTCAAAGGATGTGAAACCACCAGACCTGTGGATCCATCATGAACGTTTGGAATTGAAACCAACAGACAAGTCTCCAGAAACAAACCCAATTTTGACAGATACACCTCTGCCACGTTCCCCCCAAGATCTCACACCAGGGGATAGTACAACTGAAGGCAGCATCCATCAGCACAGCAACTCATATCGAGGTGAAAACCAAAGGGGTTTATATATCTAGTAGAGATGCACTGAATACATAATTTGTGGATTTGACAAATTTTCTACAAAGACTTTGACCAAATACAGAACCAAAACTAAATCCTTATTTGTATATTAAAAAGTGAGAGATATATTTTAAATCTGTCAAAATGCCAGCTTATTTAAGAAAAAAAATGCAACAAAATATTTCCGCATGCATTTTTTTGTAGAATCACATTGTCCCATTAATTTTCAATGAGGCTGAAAATCTCAAGTGTATACAGTTAGATCCATTATTCTTTAGACAGAGGCAACTTTTCTCATTTTGGTTCTGTACATTACCACAATGAATTTTAAGTGAAACAATTCAGTGGGTTGAAGGAATAAAGGTGGGGCAGACAATTACTTTCACTTTCCATTCATCACATCCTAGATGTCACAGCTCTCCACACATTCCCCCGTTCTCTTTAGCATTTAATTGTGTAGCCAGGGCATGGGTATGGACATCGGGTCCCCCATTCTGGTGCACAAACAAGATTCTGAGATGATGCAAGGCTTTCCTTAATAACAGTATCCACAAAATGGCTCCTGCCTGCTTGTTATAATTATGAATTCCCAGACTGAAGGAAACAAGATTCAAATAATTTATATTGTGTAATTAAAGTTCATTTTGCTTGACTAATGTGATAAAATAGGATTTTGAATAATTTTTTTGGGTGACGGGTCCCCTTTAAGCTGCAAAAACAGAAAAAACCCATCCGAGAAATTGCTACATTAGGAGTGGCAAAATCTACAGTTTGGTACATCCTGAGAAAGAAAAAACACTAGTGAACTCAAAAAGACCTGGACGTCCACGGAATACAACAGTGGTGGGTGATCGCAGAATAATTTCCATGATGAAGAGAACCCCCTTCACAACAGCCAAACAAGTGAACACAGGTTTCATCCTGGTGGGATGAAACCTGTGACTGGATTGTGAATTTAAATGGTTACACCCTTTTTAGGAGGGACATAGGGATTAAAAAGGGTGGAGGAGTGTGTTTGTATGTAAAGCCTGAATTAAAACCATGCGCTAAAGAAATAACAATAGCTGGCACTGGTGAGGGTATAGAATCACTCTGGGTAGAGATTTTGACTGGGCAAAAGGTAACAAAAAGAATTCATTGGTGTATGCTATAAACCACCTCGTATAAGTGTCGAGTATGAAGCCCAGCTACTCTTGCAGATACAAGCGGCTTCACAGCTGGGTCAAGTTGTTGCTATGGGTGACTTCAATTATCCAGACATTGACTGGGGTAATGGGGTTGCTAAGACAGAAAAAGCTAGTAGGTTTGTAAATATGCTGAATGACAACTTTTTATTCCAGCTCGTTCAAGAACCTACTAGGAATAACTCTCTTTTGGACCTTGTAATAACTAACAATACTGAACTCATCTCTAACATTTGTGTGGGTGAGCATTTAGGGAATAGTGATCATAACATGGTCTCCTTTGAGATTCTGTTGCAGAAGCAATTCTATAAGGGAGTAACTAAAACACTATAAATTTCAGACGTGCAAACTTTGACAGTATAAGGGCATCTCTGCAACATATTAAGTGGGAAATGCTTTTTTCAGGGTTAAACACAGAACAAAAATGGGAAGTCTTTAAAATGCTGCTTAATAGATATACTTGTCAGTATATTCCACTTGTAAGCAAGGAACGTCGTTGCAAAGCAAAACCTTTTTGGTTCAATAGAAGCGTTGGTGTTGAGGTGGGTAAGAAAAGACGTGCTTTTAAAACTTTCAAGTTAGCTGGTACAGGCAAATCATTTATAAGGTACAAGGAGGCCAATAAATCATGCAAAGAAGCTATAAGGCAAGCTAAAATTGCTATAGAAAAGGATATTGCAGCAAGCAGTAAAAAAAATCCAAAATTATTTTTTAAATATGTTAATAGTAAAAAAATGAAGCAGGAAGGGGTGGGTCCCTTACTATCAGAGGGGGGTCAGCTGGTTGATGAAAACAAATTAAAAGCGCAGATTCTGAATTCATATTTTTCATCTGTCTACACAAATGAGGAATCAGTAAGTGAAGGTTTCCTTCTTAACAGTCCCAATTCTAGTAATACAACTAATGATGCATGGTTCACACATGATGAAATTCAAAAGAGACTAGAACATGTTAAGATTAACAAAGGTCCAGGGCCAGATGGTATTCATCCCAGGGTAATTAGCGAGCTTAGCTCTGTGATTGCCAAACCTCTTTACTTAATTTTTCAGGATTCATTGAGAACTGGCATAGTGCGAGAGACTGGCGAATTGCTAATGTGGTGCCTCTATTCAAAAAAGGATCCCGTTCTCAGCCTCAAAACTATAGGCCAGTTAGTCTGACGTCAGTGGTAGGAAAGCTTTTCGAAGGGTTAATAAAGGATAAGATACTGGACTTCATAGCAAATCATAATACTATGAGTTTGTGCCAGCATGGTTTTATGTGTAATAGATCTTGCCAGACTAACTTAAATTTTTTTTACGAGAATGTAAGTAGAGACCTCGATTCTGGGATGGCAGTGGATGTGATTTACTTAGATTTTGCTAAAGCATTTGATACAGTGCCACACAAAAGGTTACTGGTTAAATTAAGGAATGTTGGCCTGGAACATAGTATTTGTACCTGGATAGAGAACTGGCTAAAAGATAGACTACAAAGAGTGGTGGTAAATGGAACATTTTCTAATTGGACCAGTGTTGTTAGTGGAGTACCGCAGGGCTCTGTACTAGGTCCCTTGCTTTTCATCTTGTTTATTAATGACCTGGAGGTGGGCATTGAAAGTACTGTTTCTATATTTGCAGATGATACTAAATTGTGCAGAACTATAGGTTCCATGCAGGATGCTGCCACTTTGCAGAGTGATTTGTCTAAGTTTGGAAAACTGGGCAGAAAACTGGAAAATGAGGTTCAATGTTGATAAATGCAAGGTTATGCACTTTGGCAAAAATAATATAAATGCAAGTTATACACTAAATGGCAGTGTGTTGGGAGTTTCCTTAAATGAGAAGGATCTAGGGGTCTTTGTAGATAACACGTTGTCTAATTCTGGGCAGTGTCATTCTGTGGCTACTAAAGCAAATAAAGTTCTGTCTTGCATAAAAAAGGGCATTAACTCAAGGGATGAAAACATAATTATGCCTTTATAGGTCCCTGGTAAGGCCTCATCTGGAGTATGCAGTGCAGTTTTGGACTCCAGTCCTTAAGAGGGATATAAATGAGCTGGAGAGAGTGCAGAGACGTGCAACTAAATTGGTTAGAGGGACGGAAGACTTAAATTATGAGGGTAGACTGTCAAGGTTGGGGTTGTTTTCTCTGGAAAAAAGGCGCTTGCGAGGGGGCATGATTACACTTTACAAGTACATTAGAGGACATTATAGACAAATGGCAGGGGACCTTTTTACCCATAAAGTGGATCACCGTACCAGAGGCCACCCCTTTAGACTAGAAGAAAATAACTTTCATTTGAAGCAACGTAGGGGGTTCTTCACAGTCAGGACAGTGAGGTTGTGGAATGCACTGCCGGGTGATGTTGTGATGGCTGATTCAGTTAATGCCTTTAAGAATGGCTTGGATGATTTTTTGGACAGACATAATATCAAAGGCTATTGTGATACTAAGCTCTATAGTTAGTATGGGTATATAGAATTTAATTAAAAGTAGAGAGGGGTGTATGTATGGATGCTGGGTTTTCATTTGGAGGGGTTGAACTTGATGGACTTTGTCTTTTTTCAGCCCAATTTAACTATGTAACTCTCCAGGAGGTAGGTGTATAGATATCCCAGTGTACCATAAAGAGAAGACTGCATGAAAATAAATACAGAGGGTGCACTGCATAAACATCAAGAATAGAAAGGCTAAATTGAACTTTGCTAAAAAAAAAAAAAACATCTAAAAATGCCAGCACCGTTCTGGAAAAACATTCTTTGGACAGATGAAACCAAGATCAACCTCTATCAGGATGATGGCAAGAAAAAAGTATGGAGAAGGTGTGGAACAGCTCATGATCCAAAGCATACCACATCATGTATAAAACATGGCGGAGGCAGTATTATGGCTTGGGTGTGCATGGCTGCCAGTGGCACTGGGACACTAGTGTTTACCCATGATGTGACACAGTACAGAAGCAGCCAAATCAATTCTGAGCTGTTCAGAGACACTGTCTGCTCAAATCCAGCTAAATTCAGTCAATTTGATTCAAGGCATTTCAGAATACAGATGGACAATGACTCAAAACATAGAGCCAAAGCAACCCAGGAGTTTATTAAAGCAAAGAAGTAGAATATTCTTGAATGGCCAAGTCAGTCACCTGATCTGAACCCAATTGAGCATGCATTTCACTTGTTGAAGACCAAATTTTGGACAGAAAGGCCCACAAACAAACAGCAACTGAAAGCGCTGCAGTAAAGGCCTGGCAGAGCATTAGAAAGGAGGAAACCAGAATCTGGCGATATCCATGAGTTCAAGACTTCAGGCTGTCAATGGCAGCAAAGGGTTTTCAACCAAGTATTGGAAATGAACATTTTATTTTCAGTTTTTAAATTTGTACAATTACTTTTGAGCCCCTGAAATGAAGTAATTGTGTTAAAAAAAGACTTTAGTTCCTCACATTTTTATGCAATCTTTTTGTTTAACCCACTGAATTAAAGCTGAAAGTCTGCAGTTCAACTTCATTGTGGTAATGTACAAAACCAAAATTAGAATAAGTTGTCTCTGTCCAAAGATTTATGGGCCTAAAGGTGGCCATACACTATAATATCCACTCGTTTGGCAAGGTCGCCAAATGAGCGGATCTTAACCCGATATGCCCACGAACGGCTGGGCGATATTAGATGAATATGAACGTTCAGCTCTGGGGCTGAACGATTGGATTACAATACTATGGATGGACTCCGACGGGTCGCAGGACTGCATCAACTAGCCGATGCGGTCCTTGATCATACAAAAAAAAAATCAAACTTAACCGATCGATATCTGGACGATTTTTGGCCTGATGTCGATCGGGAGGACCCGTTGGGAGCCCCCACACATGGGCAGATAAACTGCTGAATTGGTTTAAGGGACCGATATCGGCTGCTTTAATCTGCTTGTGTATGGCCACCTTTACTGTATAAAGAATATTCCTATTGATTTCTATAGAGGCTTTAACTTTTCTGGGGACTTCACTTTTTTCTTTTGTTTGTTAAAGTCTTGACTATTCAAGGTTTCAGAATAAATGCTTGTTTTTTCTTTCTTGCTAAAAAAAGCCAACTCTTTTTTTAAATAAATCAGTCCTTTAGGGTTTGACTAACTTGAATTCATCAAACTGTGCTGATATTCTGCAATTCCCAAACTGAATCCTGCATATGGTGCATGACAATGGCTGCCTTCATTAATTGCCCATATGGGAGGAAATGAGCGAACCATCATGTAACTTGAATGAAGATTTGGAATGTTTTTTGTTTTGTTTTTTTACATATGCTTCTTTCCCCCCAGGTCTGGAGTCAGAAGATTCCGTGTCCTCACTTGCTGGGCGTCGTGGCATGCGACCTAAGATAATGATGCCTTTTGACTCCCAGCCTCCACAACGTGAGCAATATAACAAACTTGGATTAGCATAAGGGGAACCTCTAAAGAGTAGTTATGTATTACAGTACAGGCAATGGTTATCACCATGCTACACTCAATAGATCCATAATTTCAAAATGTTATAGGTTTCTATAAGTGGAGATGGAGCTATGGGATTTCTTATAGGTAGGGCAGTGTGCATATCCCCCTTGTAGCCTCCTCTTAACGTAGAGAAATATTTGATTCTCTATTGATTTTGCTTCTATTTCTGTCCTTTTTTTATGCAAGGGCTGCAAAATTCTAAATACTTTAACTTCCATGCCCCTCTCATTAAGTTTTCTCCATTTTTCCAGCACTTTCCACTCCCACTGCCACATTTCATCATTTTGTCTCTGTGTTTCAGCGGTTGTCAGTGCCCATCCCATCCATTCACACGATAATTCTCATCATTTTCGCTCCGTTCCTGGGTTCATGCTGCACGTGTTGGGTGGCCCTTCGCAGGCTGCAGGTGAGAGGGGCACTCCTGGGAATGGTGTGTGCTCTCTGCTGTGAAGTCCTGGGTGCTATTTAGGGACACTATTCATTGGCTCACCCTGTACATCACACTGTATGTTTTTAAATCTAGCTTACTTCACCTTTCTTTTCAATTAATGAATGTCTTTGTAACAATTGTTTTCATTGTTGCTGGGTTGTTGCACAACTCTCATATTAACTCTTCTGTTGTAGAATCTGTGCGTCATACCCCTAGCTGTGACACTGTCGTAGCTGCATCATCTTCCTCTCAGACTGGCCCTGAGGATCCAGACCCCTCGGGGGGTAGCTTCTTGCCTGGCTCCCTGGATGAAGATACTGTACCTAGTGTTCCCACAGCACATATCCGCCCCTCTCATCCCCTAAAAAGCTTTGCTGTTCCAGCTGTGCCTGCTCCTTCTTCTGCAGCTTCATATGAACCCCCATTACCCAGCTCTCCGCTTCTTCAACAACAGTGTAAGTAACACTGGATTTCTCCCCTTTGGTTATGCATCCAAAGACACACAAACACTTGTTTTTAATCTTTTGGCAGGCCCCACAGCTTTGTCTGTGAAGACAGCCTCTCTTGGAAGTCTTGGCAGAGTGCGACCCCCACTTCAAGTCACAGTTCCCAGTGCCCCCGAACCACTAGAGACAACTAGAATGCTGGATGGCTCAGAGTGTGTATGTGTTTTTTTTTTGTTTTTTTTTTATGCTCAACAGAAGTAGAGTATTTAAGCCTGAGAGCAATATTGTACCACAAAGCAGACCCCTTGAGGTGATCTAACGGTATTACTGAAACACTTAAGAAATAAAGAAAATCAAATATTTAGGTTTGCAGAATCAGTTAGGCTATGGTATGGAAGGAAACAGAACTTGAGCTTTTAAAATAGTTGGGAGAACTTTAGTGTATTGACTTCTGTATATGCAGCAATAGCTCAATAGATCAATCACATGCAAAGTTGGAGACAAAATACTCTTGCTTTATATAAAAATGACAAGCTAGAATTATAAACTCTTTTGGGAAGGGGCTTTTCCCCTTCTGTATTGATTATTGGGTGCTTTGTATGTAAATCTGTGTTCAGTGTATAAAACCCATTTATTGTGCAATGCCATAGTGACTCTTAAAGAGATATTAATAATATGACTTGAGTTTACCTCCTTCTCCTGAAAGGCCAATACCAAGTGCAGGATAGTGTATTGAGATTTGTTTGGCATAGAGCAACCAGTCAATCATGTTATTGGTGACAATGCACAGAATCCTCTATTTTGGTATTTGTCTGCATCATGAACTTTTGCTTCAGCCAGGCAAAAGTTTCCAAATCCTGCTGAAAAAGGCTTGAATTCAGCCAAATCCCAAATCGAACCTGGGATTTGGTGTCCCTAGTTATTGGGGTCAATAGTAAAAGTACATGTATTTTACTATTGATAATGTTATTTTTCGGACTTCCGTGCTATTTAGAATCGGTTGTTTAACTGTGTGTTTGATCTTTTTTGTTATTCTATATAAAGTGCATGTTCTTATCGTACTCTATTCCTGTTATGTTTTTTCAGAGCTATGAACCAGACGAGTTAAGCAAAGAGATGGCTCATCTTGAAGGCCTGATGAAGGATCTAAATGCCATAACCACAGCATGAGAAGCATAATGTCTCCATCCCAGAGGCCTGTCCTTGAATGGACTTTCAGCTTGGTGCCAGCTAGAGGCAGGGGCTTCTGTGTCACAACCACCTGTACAGACTAGAGGGGTGTAAGAGCCCAGATTGTGTATGCTGAGAACCACCAAGGGCCAACATGTAGTACTTTTTTCTTGCTACTCTCATAACCTCGGATTTCTAAGATGAATTGTTTTCTTGGAGGGAGGATTTATATAAATAACAAAAGGACATTTCTTTAAAATGTGGAGGAATATTGTGTACATTTTTTTCCACCACATTGGGCCTTCGTCCTTTTGCCTTGGCTTTGCAGATGCCAGATATGGTGTGCCAAGCACTAGACGGGTGCCTGAAAGACTGCTCTTCCTAAAGGCTAACCCTGTATTTTTGCAGTGTTTTCAGGCTGCGGCTCAGCACCAGTCAGCAGCAGTTCCCCCTCCAGCCTCTGTGAGACTCAAAACAGTGTTAACCCCCCCCAACACTCCCTGATTTGTCAAGAGACATTGCCTCCTCATCTCCGTCCTGTTTAAGTGCTCTCTACCTGAAAGTATGCTTTATGGAAGAACTCCTTATGCTACTCACTACAAGGGAGGCTTGTGACTATGAGATTTGCAGAGTTGCAAACTGACGAGCTTCAACAGAGTTTGTTTTTTCTCTCTAGCATTGTACTCACACTTTCTGATTTCACAGAGAAGGCCATATCAGGCTGGTTTTTCAGCACTTTCATGTGTTTAAGCATCTTCCTCCTTGTGTGAAGTCCCCCTGCTTGTAAAGAAGCCATGTCTTTCATACATCTTCTGTATATTGTTCTGTCCTTCCCCAGCCCTCTGCCACTCGCAGTCCTTTATGTACAGAAAATTCATTCTATTTTTTTTTAATTGCTTTTTCTGTAGTGTTTAGATTGTACCTTTTTATTGTGATTTTTTTTATAACATAATGAATATTATTTGGTATTGGAATTCAATACACTTTTTTTATTCAATCAAACTAACTTTGGCCTCATTTCTATTTTGATATGTATTATTATGATTCTCCTGCTTTTATCCCATTGTATCCCTTTTCCGTTTTATGTCAAGTCTCATCATGTTTGCATCTTAACATGAACTTGATAAGATTCAATTGTACAAGCAGGGATCCGGGTTCCATCCATCAAAACCTTCCGCGTCTTC
This sequence comes from Xenopus petersii, assembly GCA_038501925.1. Classification (NCBI taxonomy): domain Eukaryota; kingdom Metazoa; phylum Chordata; class Amphibia; order Anura; family Pipidae; genus Xenopus; species Xenopus petersii. Next base: position 74,852,944 of record CM076677.1, read on the forward strand.
ATGACACAGTAAAAATGTAGTAATTTGACACAAGCAAATTCTACAATCAGATATGCAAATATGCAAGTTCTAAGGAAAATAAAATATGCATCTTTAGAAATGGTAGGCTAAGTCTGTTAAGTGGATCAGTAATGCCCATTGTGTGTATATATACTTAAGGAGTTATGTTGTAAAATTCACTATATTTGCCCAAGAGTAGTATCCCATAACATCCAATCAGCAGGGAACATTTATGTGTTACCTGTTTAAAGGGGAAGGAAACCCTTTCGGCGCAAAACCCCTCCCCGCCGTAGGCCCTCCTCTCCCCCGGCCTACTTCTAAATACCCCCCCCCGGGCAAATGCCCCTAACTTGTTAGTCACCCCTCCATGAAGGTCCTCTCTTGCCGAGTTCACGGGCACCAGCTTCGTCCGATCGCTCTTCTTCCTGTATTTGGCAGCGCATGTGCAGTAGGAGGCCGAAATTCACAAAGTTTCTGAAAAAATAAATGGGAAACTTTGTGAAATTCGGGCGCATGTGCAGTAGATCCAACCGGCAAATGCCTCCTACTGCGTATGCGCCGCCAAACGCTGATCAGTACAGGAAGAAGAGCGCTCGGACAAAGATGTCGCCCGTGAATTCAGCACGGAGGGGTGACTAACAAGTTTGGGGCATTTGCCCGGGGGGGGGAGGTAGGCCGGAGGGGTGTAGGGGTTTTGCGCCGAAAGGGTTTCCTTCTCCTTTAAAAGCAAACATCTTATTTGTTGCTATGGGTTATTGCACCTGAGCAAATGTAGTGCCTTTTTATTCAAAGTTCTCAACATCTACAAATATAATCTTGGTAATATCAATCTGCTATTAAAATTGAGAATATGTTTTTCTGTAGAGGTAAATCATGGATGATACTTGACCTCTGTTTATCAACAATTAAATGGACTCTATAAGAAGATAAGTTTTGTATTTTAACTGTATAGAATTTTAGTACTAGTTTATTCCTTTTGTGTAAAAAAACAACTTGAATTCTGAAAAAGTTAAATGCTGAGCGTTATGGCTGCAAAGTAAAGTCTTAGTGCTTTCTCATTCTACGTGGAAGTCTCTTAGGATAGATCTACCATTAGGGAAGCTGTTTTATGGAAGCTGCAGTCACCTTCTGGGACCTCCTTGTGTTTTAAACAGAAATTTTTCCTTAGGGCATGGATATCAGGATTCAGTTAGGTAAATTGCCAAGTCCGGGTGCTTTTCAAAGTATTCAAACAGTTTAAACCCTTAACAACTGGAGAAGTTAATGCAACAATTTTCTGTTTAGAGCTGATTAAATTCTTTTATGTTTTTCAAATCTCCATATGCAAATTAGTGTTCAGATTTAGTATTTGGGCACATTTTTTGTTGAAGGTTTTACAATTTGTCATATTCTAAATATGTTGTAGAAATGTTTTCCAGAAACCTATTATACAGAAAGCTCTGAATTATGGCATGGCAATCTCCCATAGACTCCATTTTATCCAAACAAGCCAAATTTTTAAATGTATTTCCTTTTTCTCTGTATTAATTAAAGAGTTCCTTGTACTTGATCCAAACTGAGATATAATTAATCTTTATTGTAAGCAAAATCAGCCTGTTGGGTTTATTTAATGTTTACATGATTTTCACGTAGACTTACGGTATGAAGATCCTAATTAAAAAGATATCTGTTATCTGGAAAACCTCAGGTCCCGAGCATTCTGCATAACAGGTCTCATACCTGTACAGGTATGCAAGTTTTTGCTTCCAATAATGATTACTTATATCTTCGTTTGAATCAATTACTGTATATACTCGAGTATAAGCCGAGTTTTTCAGCACTGAAAATGTGCTGAAAAAGTCTACCTCCGCTTATACTCGAATCTCAGTATTTTAATAACACTCCATTTCACTAAAAGCTAGGGATGCACCGAATCCACTTTTTTGGATTCGGCCGAACCCCCGAATCCTTCACGAAAGATTCGGCCGAATACCGAACCGAATCCGAACCCTAATTTGCATATGCAAATTAGGGGTGGGAAGGGGAAACCATTTCTTCCTCGTTTTCTAACAAAAAGTCACGCAATTTCCCTCCCGCTCCTAATTTGCATATGCAAATTAGGATTGGGATTCGGTTCGGCCAGGCAGAAGGATTCGGCCGAATCCGAATCCTGCTGAAAAAGGCCGAATCCCGAACCGAATCCTGGATTCGATGCATCCCTACTAAAAGCTGCTCTCCTTCTGCAGTTCCCCAGCTCCCCCTCCCTCCCAGACAAGCAAGTGGACACAAAGCTCCGAAAAAAGTTACCCCCCCCTGCAAGCAGCCTCGGTAGTTTCAGGTCTCCCGTGCATTTGTCTTCATACATTCCTTTCCATCTGTAACACCGCCTCCCACACAGACAGGCACGGGAAATAAAGGGAGACTGGCTGTGTATTTGCTCCTTGCCGAACATTCCTTTCTATGCGCTGAGCACTGACACATGCGCAAATGTCACATAAGCAGCATAATTCACCTGAAACAGCACCTTCTATACTCGCGTGTGTCAGTGCTCAGCGGACCAACCCTGGCCTTCCACAACTTATGATCGACAGCACTGACAGCTAATGAGTGTGAGGACAGAACGGTTATGCAAAGAAACCCAACCCCAACCTCAGAGCTGGCCAGAAGCAGGTAGAGAGAAGCTCCTTAAACTTCAGACTCCTCCCTGCATGCCTGTCCTGAGATCCAGTTAGAAGGAGAAGTGAGTGGGTAGGTGTGCCGGGAAAGGAAAATGTGACCCTGCAGGCAAAAGTGTAGTATAGGCTTGTACTCGAGTCAATACAGGTTCCCAGTTTTCCTAGGTAAAATTAGGTACCTCGGCTTATACTCGGGTCGGCTTATACTCGAGTATATATGGTATATGTACTGTTTTATTATTACTGAGAAAAAGAAAAACTTTTTGTTAAAAATTATTTGGATAAAATGAAGTCTATGGGATATAGCCTTCCATTAAATCAGTGTTTTCTGAATAATGGGTTTTCAGATAACGGATCGTCTGTACTTACATTTTGTTTTTTAGGAAGGCAATAGCCCTGCTTCAGGGTACTCATATTAGTCCAATTTAATAACATACTGTAGTACAGTGGCTTATCAGAAATAGCAATTAAACATTCTACTACATGTAATAGAATTCAAAGCAAAGATCTGATTGGTTCCCAATGGTAACTGCACTGTGCTGTTTTTTTGCACCAGTGTTTGTACATAAAACAAATTTTTGTCTCTGAGGTATATTATTTTGTGTAGCTTTCAAAAAAGTAAGTTTCTCTCCAGTCTGCACAAAACACAATGCTGCCACATGACCCCTAGCAGGAAGCTTGACAACAATCAAATAAGCATTTTGCACATATTATTCTATGTCAAATTTTATTCAAAACCAGTAGTTACGTAGAGATATATTTTCTTATTTCTAAAAAAAACTGAGGTTGTCTTAAGGAAAAGAAGAATGGTGTGTGCAAGTAAATAAAGTGATGTGGTCTGGTTTGAGTGCAATAGTTTTCTCTAATAATCTACTGTATAGGCAGGAGTGGCACAAATTCCAGAGCATTTCCTTTGTGTCGGATAAGCATCATGACCAGCATCATGTTCTCACAACAAAAATATCTGTTTTTATTTTAAAATCTGCAAATGAGTAACACATTTTCTCTCCAGCATTGCAGGGATGTGTCATTTATTCAGCAAAGGTTATATATTTGTTCTCGTGAATCTTGGTCCATATAAAACTGGCCAGCTTTGTAACTTCGTGCAAGTCTCATGGGATGCAGCCGTATTAGAATTGTTGTCATCTCAGCGGATATTGCTCAGATCCAACTCCGACTTTTTTAAATCTGCCACCTACACACATGTCCTGGGCCAATGCGATCATTCAGCTGATGGTCCAATAATCGGATCATAATGCATGCCAGTGCAGGTCCATCAGGAAAGGACCACATCAATGCACCAATGCAGTCTTTGTCCCAACATGTATTTTAAACCTATCCTAATAGATATCTGGCCGATTTGTGGCAGATATTTCATTGGTAATCTCATACATGGGCTAATCAACAGCCTAAATCTGCTTGTGTATAGCCAGCTCAACACTGGTTGGTTATTTGCAAATATAGACAAATCAGTTAAAGGGGACATATACCTTCCCATATTCTGTGTTCAGAATAATAGTCCGACATCACTAAACTGATAAATCACTATTTTTGGGAGAAATTATATTTCTACATGGCAAATCATTTTTTAACGAATAGTATGCCCCACAGAATCCCTCCTCCCCAACTGTGCTAGGAAGTGCAGAATAGCACGGGGGGGGGGGGGGGGGGTTGGCAACCACCATCTTCAACTTGCCAGTACAGGGTGCAGATTCGATTAGTGGTGGGGGGTGATAGCTTTTCGTTAAGATAGTTCTCCTTTAATGTAAAATTGCTTAGTGTATTCTTTTGACAATGTTTGCAATTAACATTGTTATATGGTTGGCTAATAAAACTAGAACTCACTTGCATGTTTCCAGCGAGGAAACCTGAATAGCTTGGATCCTTTACACTACGACATTTCCTTACATTTGTATATGATATTCTATTGCCTTGATGCACACATTTAATTTCATATAATGAAATCATAAGGGAGCCTGCTAGCATCTTCTACCCTACTAGTTCAAAAAACCCTCATTTGCTCATATATTTTCATTATATCCACAATGGAACACTGGCTCAGTAAACTTATATGCATACAACTGGTTCTTTGCCACTCATATGAAACTGTGTTCTGCTTTCAGCCAGCGTTTGTATAATGGCAAATCTCTTTTGTACAGGAGCTTCTGTTAAAGCGTTTTTACAGCATCCTTAATGTTGCCACACACATAACAATTACAATCATTTGTGTCATTACAAACTTTAAGAGCTGAATCATCAAAAATACAGGTAGAAACAGTGGAATTGTACCTCTGACAATTTAGCAGTGCACCCTAGAGATCTACGAGTTGGCTGATCGGCGAGACCACCGATATTCAAGTCTTTTGCCAATATCTGTTGCCTCATCTCCCGCCAAACACACAGAATATTGTTTTGTACCAAATCTGTGCATATATGGCCATCTTAAGCCTAATATGAGGAAAGTATGAGATGCACAGAATCTGGGTCATTATACAGCATGAGATCCCAAGGGCAGGGCTTTTGACAGGTTCCACAGCACTTCCAGCTTGTTCTATTGTTCTGCTAACCCCACTCCCATTCATGGAATCTTCTCAACTATTACAGTGGGTTTACACTGGGCACCATGCATTTGTCCTATTTCACTGTTGATACTGAGAGCTTAAATACCATTTGCAGGTTTTGTGACAAAGCATCATAATTGCTGTAATTAAACATACTTCATATTAACTGCAGCAAAATTGTAATTGCTGCTATTAAGAACAACAGCACCTGCAGCTAAACCAGATACATGTCTAAAAGGGGAGCCTGGTTAGCACTACCATAACAATGGCATGCGGGGGTGTTTTGCATGTTTGGATATAGGCATCTTTCATGTGCCAATGCCATGTGTATAATGGGATGCTGCATTTCACCCATTGGCAGTGTGGGAGATTTTAAAAAAAAAAAAATTGAAAACTGATTGATGAAAGTTTTTTGTGAGCAGTGCTCTACAAAGCCATTCTCCTTAATATTTAGCTTTGCATATAAACAATGGAATTTAAGGAATGGAGTCAGCTTATCATTCATGAGAAGAGCTTTAGACTAGACGTATACACAATCCCAATATCTCAAGGGGAAAGAAAAAGAATTCAGACAGCAAATAATAAAAGTACGCCCATTGCCAAAACGATTTGATGTTTTATCAATTCAGAACATACACGTTCATGATCAAAGAGATCAGTTCCTTCAACAGTGTCCAGCAAAGGACTTGACTTTGGCATCATTGAGTTACGATCATCAATAAACCCAGGATTAGTTCAGGGATGGAACATGCAGAAGAATACATTTGATGTTTCTAAACGTTGTCCACTCAAGGTAAATTGAATATATATATAACCCTCCACACACAGAAATATATTGCCTTAAGAATACAACAGAGTTAGAAATGGCTGGATATTCTGTTCCAAGTCTGAATGCCGCACAGAACCCAATTCTTATTTGCTTTCTAATGTTTCATGAAGAATCTTTTTAACTAGGGATGCACCGAATCCAGGATTCGGTTCGGGATTCGGCCAGGATTCGGCCTTTTTCAGCAGGATTCGGATTCGGCCGAATCCTTCTGCCTGGCCGAACCGAAACCGAATCCTAATGCAAATTAGGGGCGGGGAGGGCAATCGCGTGACTTTTTGTCACAAAACAAGGAAGTAAAAAATGTTTTTCCCTTCGGATTCGGTTTGGTATTCGGCCGAATCTTTCACGAAGGATTCGGGGGTTCGACCGAATCCAAAATAGTGGATTCGGTGCATCCCTATTTTTAACAGTTGCTAAACGCTGAGTTTTTAAGAAAATGGAGGTGGAATCCATTGCCTCAACACTGGTGTACTGAACCATGAAACTGCACATACAGTTGTCTTTGCAGTCAGATAAGAAAATAACATACAGTCAAATGTTTGCTTAGGGTAAGTCCACACGGCGTTTTGGGGAGATTTGGTCGCCTGATGACTAATCGCCTCGTTTTTGCGATGACCAATCTCCCCAAAAGCCTTCCCTGACTCTGCGCCAGCTAAAATGAAAAAACACCGGCGCTAATCATACACGGCGATTAGTTTTCCGAAGTTGCCTCACGAGGAAACTTCGGGCGACCGGAAAATGAACCGCCGCTTGTGATTAGCGCCGGCGGTTTTTTCATTTTAGCCGGCGCAGAGTCAGGGAAGGTGTTTGGGGAGATTGCTTGCAACAAAAACGAGGCGATTAGTCGCCAGGCGACCAAATCTCCCCAAAACACCCTGTGTGGCCTGACCCTTATGGATGAACTGCATCTCGATGATAATGAAATCTGATAGGTACTGTCTCCATCCCATAATACACAAGCAATGTTAAAGGGGCACTAGCGCTTCTTTCACCCCTTTATATATATATTTTTTTTTTAGCAATTAAGAGTTGCTTTGATTTGTTTAGTTCATACAGCGTACTGGAATAGTTTGGCACTTTAAAAAAAATTGTCATTACTAATATCCCAGTTCTGTTTATAATCCAACCCATAAATTATAGGGAGTAATACAAATCACTTTAACAAATAACACTGCTGCAAAGGCTTTAGATGTCAGTGAAAGCAGCCCTCTCCATTCTGATCACTATCTTCTTGATAAATGATAACACTTTTGAGTACTGTCTCCATTGGAATTAGACAATTCTATGGTAGGGCAGCTTGGATAAGGGTAAGGTCACACTGGGCGATTTGGGCAGATTTAGTCGCCTGCGACTAATCGGCTCGTCTTTGCGGCGACCAATCTCTCATAATCCTTCAACTTCGGGCGACTTCGGAATTCAAAGCGACACGTGTGCCATGCTGCAGGTGTCTTTTCATTTTAGCAAGACGGAGGTAAGGCATTTGGGAAATTGGTTGCCGCAAAGACGAGGCGATTAGTCGCCAGGCGACTAAATCTCCCCAAATCGCCCAGTGTGACCTTACCCTAAGAGAGTGCTAACTACAGTGTTTACAGACAGCTTTGCTATTCCCTAGGCATACAAACAAATACCTCACGAGAAAACTTCGGAAAACGAAGGCACGGGAAAGCAATTTGGGGAGATTGTCGCCCAGAAGAAGAGGTGAATAGTTGCCAGGTGAATCTTCCCGTGTGACCTTACCCTTAATCAGAACGAAAGCTTCTTGATATGGATGTACTTTTTATCTTATCATTTACAGATATAAAATGATAGTGTTCCTTTAAGCTGCTGAAATATTCTCTGATTGTGTAAATCCATAGGCAATCATGATACATGATACTTTTGTCAGTCATTGGTCACTGCTAAATTTACAAAGAAACCTCTAAATCTCATGGACTGTACAACATTTCTACTCTAGCACCTCTTAATCAAGGACTCCTGTTCTCATACCCAGGCTTCGGCATCACAACTGAAATGACAATTACCGCTATCTAAATATTATTGTTATATATCATTTGAAATTGCCTTCAAATAAAAAGCTAGCATTACAATGCAAAGACTTGGTACCGATGCAGGAGGAGTCAAGAGTCTGCTGAAGCCTCTCCAGATCTGCAAAATTCACATTTGGAAAACACTCGGCCAAAGTGGAACAATCTCATCTCATCCCATAAACTGGCCATACCCTACTGTATGAGAGTCACTTGTTCGGTGAGGTTGCCATATAAGCATATCTTTCCCCCAATATCAGTTTTAATCCGATCATTGACCTTAGGGCCAAATGATTGGATTACAATGGAGTTGCCAGAGCGAGGATTCTCCATCCAACAGGAAAATCAAACCTGTCCAGTTGCCATCTGGCTAAACTGTAGATCAATCTATCGGACCTGAATTTGCAGCTGCCACTCTTTAGGTGGCCATAGATGCACCATATCTTTCGTACAATAATCATTGCATGTGTGATGGGAGACATGGCAACCTATATCGGTAAAAAGCCTTGGATATCAGTCGTCTTGTCGATCAGGCAGGACTGAAACCTTTGAAGGTTCCACAACATCGTAACGTTAATGCTGAATCATCAGATAGAGCTAAAAAATTATTTTTGTTTTTACCTGTATATCTGACGATTCAGCTCTTAAAAGAGAGGTAAAGCTTAATTAAAGAAGCAGGCTAGAAATTTTTTATATTATGTTCTGAGTTTCTGTACCAACCCAAGGCAACCACAGCCCTTTAGCAGGGAAGATCTGTACCTCCAAAGATGCCCCAGTAGCTCCCTGTCTTCTTTTCTGCTGATTCACTGCACATGCTTTGTGCTGCTGTCACTAACTGAGCTTAGGGTCCAACTCATAGTATACAGTACACATACAAAATAAATGTCACAAAATAAGGCTGATAAGTATTTAAGTATTTATATGGCAGCATAGAAACCAGTGCAACTAGTATCACAATTTAATAATTAGCCTTGTAGCATCATCTTATATTACAGGCCAACCTCATGTTCTGCTTGATAATTTGTGACGACCCCTAAGCTTAGCTTCTCAACAGCTGCTCAGAGCCCACTGAGCATCTTTCCAAGATTGTGACCCCTTATGACAAGTTTGAAGTCTTGTATCATTGCTGCTATTGAGGAGCTGAAACGTTAAGCTGATGCAATATGTTCGTTATATAGAATATGGCATTTTTAGCCATATTAATTTGTAGGGTTTAGTTCTCCTTTAACATTAGTAGAGTGAATGAAAGATGTTTCGTACAACCAAAGCTTGTGGGCAAGATCATAATTGTAGCATGTATGGCCACCTTTACAGTCTGTTTCAACCCTGCAACAATCCTCAGCATCAGTCTTACAGCATGTGCCTTATAGTCTATAGTGGGAAGTGAGGCAATTGGCATCTTGCAGGTCCTATTACATTGACATAGGGTTAGCTAACAGCTGCCTAGCCTGTTCTAGAGACTTCTGGCACTTGTATGTCCTCCCATGAATTCAGTTTTCCAAAATAACCACTTTCCCCTAATAACCATATCTAAAAACTGACAGTGTTCCTCCTTACCCTAATAAGATAAAATAAGAAAATATCATGTCAATTGTTCCTGTTGGCATTGGTTTGCAAAGAAATGAAATGGTCAGAAGCTTTCACTGGGTACAGTATAGGCACCTATTATCATTGCTTCTGTCTGTCTGTCTGGGAAGACCCTGCAGCCCGTTAGAAATATAGAACCTCTGCAGGGATAATGGAAACATATTCAGGATCCTGGGTATAAAAGTCATTTCATACATCCAACTTATTTTCACTTTAATTCTGCACTCCTAGGCACGTTTCACCTGGTTACACTGTATGTACCTACTGGCACTTATTATGGCTCTGGGAGTTTGAATACAAGAAAGAATAAAGATGCTGCTGTAAGAATAACACTAGTCTGTTACCTGATATTTGTTACTGATTTGTTTAAAATCAAATAACATTATTAGACAATGTCTGCCTAATATTTATGTATCTATGCCATACCGATCTGTGCATATATTTCACTAGATTGCTTGTGTAAAATAATATTCACTGCAGGGCCTGTAAATATATGAATGCTCACAATATCCACTGCTCTCTGCACTTGGGCTGATTATTGGGTATTGATATTGGTGGGAAGGCCTAGCGTTTAATCCTTGCTGTTCCCTATCATAAATAAATGAGTTTGGCATGATGTAAAGAATGGATGAAAGCAAAGACAAGCATAGTTAATACTCTGGTCTGTAATACAGCAACAACAAGGCACTCTCTGATACAGGTGTGTGTGCAGCACAGCAGAAGCAGTTATTGCAACAAGGAAAATGCAGGTGTGGGAATGGGTGCAAGGCTGCAGCTATGGCAGACACATCCCATGTCAGATGTATGGGGCACCCATGGGTCACATTTGCTGCATGTTCACCGCTTGGGGAGTGAAGGCACAAGGACAGAAACACAATATTGCTTATAAAGGCAAGCCATGGGGCCCATGTCTTAATGTTCCTCTCTATCCAACTGCATACAAATAATCTAGAGGCCAATGAAAGTGAATTCTAAAAATTAAGTGCTTTAAATGTGTCTAGTACAAGGGAAAGGTTTAGCTGCTTCAGTCAGGGCCGGATTTACATAGCGGACGCCCCTAGGCCCACTGCAATTTGTCGCCCCTGTCCCCTCCCCTTTATTTGTGCAAATCTTCATGGAGATTGTATCTCCTGCGCATCCCCAGTGTTTTTGAACCAATGTGGGTGCGGTTGGGCAGCATGCCGCCCCCCTAAAATCCTGCCACCCTAGGCCCGGGCCTAGGTGGCCTTCCCACAAATCCGGGCCTGGCTTCAGTTCTATGACAGACCTGCTTCACTATTTGTGAGCATTATGCTGCATTTGGTATGGGGCTGTCCATGCTGATGCCTCAGAGGCGGTGCATAGATATTGAGACAATACAGGTGCTTTATTGCCAACAGCTCCACCTGTCTAGAAAGGGAAGCTCTAAAACCTAGTTTTAGAACTGTTAGTCATCACACATTCTTATAATCTTCATTTATTGCTAATAGTTCTGCAAAGCTAATTCTCCATTTAATAAGATATAAAATAAAAACCAGCATAACATCTAACTGATAAAGAGTCTGAAACTGGTTTGGATGGTAAAGAAAATCAGCTATAGTTTACAATAATGCAATAAATGGTATACCATTTATATTTTTAACCATTAGAAGATCTATGTTAGAATGGAGATGAGAAGGCATTTTATAAATATCCCACATAAACCAAATTTACAGTATCCTAAAACAAATCTTTGGCTTAGAACATCTGCTCTGTCATGTGACCCATCATCTCTGTTTTTTGGTTACACCAGGGGCAGATTAATGCACAGGCTATGCTAGCCCAGGGGCCCATTGTGATTATTGGCCCATCAATTTTCTTTCAATATTTCTTATAATATTTATTATTACCCACCGTAGAGAGCTTGGGTGCACTCATGCCTGAATCTGCATGCATCCAGACCCAGCAGTAGCCTAGAGGGTGGCCTGTGTGCATTTAGCCTATGTCATTAATCTGCCACTGGATTACACCATTAATTTCAGAGACTTCACTGTACATAGCATTTAGATCTTATAAAGCAGTAACAACAGAACAAATGCAATTTTAACTGACACCATTATTTACATCCATTGTTGCCTTTGCACTGTATATGCTCACACAATCTATAGAATAAATGAATGAGCATCTCAATGCAATTCAGTGCAGAGAAACATACTTGTGTTTATTATGTCATCTACAAAGTTTATGGTGCATGTCCCTGTAACAGGTGTACCTACTGTACAGCTTCTTTTGGAGGAGAGTTTATTAATCTATCTTTAATGCACCCCAATATAGGTATTCAGCAGGGCAGCGACACCCCTATTTATGAAATAAAACAAGCTGAATAAAATGCATGGCAGTACCAACAGCAACTTCACATGCAAAGCTGTTCTTTTGTACTTCTGTACTATAAATAAGGATAGCTGTATTGCATAAAGAAGTGTGTTGATGCTTTGCTAATAGTGGAACCTGGCTTCCTGACATGGGAACCTTATTCTGGATTTAGGTTGGATTTATTTCAAAGATTGCAGTAGAAATAGTGTTACTTATTGCTGGATAAAACAGGGACTTACAGAAACAGTGGCATAACAAGAGCGCCCCCCCCGTATCACGTCATAAAAAATCTTCGGAGGGGCCTGCCTCGCATAGCGCTCATGCCTGCAACCCCCTCCCTCACCAGAAGAAGCCGACCCTGTGTTCAAGTCCCCCCATCACATGGTCTGCATTGTGTGTGTGTGTGTTTTGCAACTTTCACATCCTAAACTCAGTAAAGAAGGTACATATCTCCCAGAATGCTTCATGAGACTCAGAATGTCAAGAGAATTACAGATGCTTAGAACAATCTGCAGTGCTAATTAAGTGCAGCTGAGGGAAGTGATGTCACGCCCTGAGGGAAAAGAGCTCTCTGGCAAGGAACCAGGAAGTGTGTGAGGTAATGGCCTCTGAGGAAAAAGAGTTTTGGATATACTCCTGTGCCAAGTCTGTTGGAGAATAACGTATGGACTGAACACCTGAGTGAGGCTAAAACTTGGCTGCAAAGGGCAAGACCTGTGTGCCAGTGGGTCAGTTGAGATGGCTGTTCGAATTATTGAATACTAACTGTAAGTTGCTTTACTTCTGCTACACAACATATGGATTTATATTACAGTTGTGTGGATGTCACTGGGTGTCTACTGTAAGGAGTTATTGCTAAGTTATTGTGTATATATATATATATATATATATATTTTACACACACAGTATGGTAATAATTAAAAATGGAAAGAGACAAGGGTGTAAGTTAGGAATGCCTAACTAAATCTTCTATTGCAACTAACATAGCTGGGGGTAACGCCCTCTGAAGACATGGGGGTTGGGGTCTGATATAACACAATCTATAGCAACCTCTACTGGCTGAGTCTTTTTCAAAGGAACAGTAACACCAAAAAATGAAAGTAATGAAAATATCATGTACTGTTGCCGTGCACTGGTAAAACTGATGTTTGCTTCAGAAACACTACTATAGTTTATATAAACAAGCTACTGTATAGTAATGGTGGAAATTTAAAAAAATACCGAACTGAATCCGAATTTGTATATGCAAATTAGGGGTGGGAAGGGGAAAACCTCTTTTACTTGTTTTGTAGCAAAAAGTCACTCAATATCCCTCCGCCCCTAATTTGCATATGCAAATTCGGATTTGGTTCAGCCAGGCAGAAGGATTCGGCTGAATCCTGGTGAAAAAGGCCAAATCCTGTCCGAATCCCGAACCGGATCCTGGATTCGGTGCATCCCTAATTTAAACGGTGCAAGATGCATTAAAGGGACAGTAACAACAAAAAATGAGTCTTTTAAAGTAATGAAACTATATGGTACTATTTCCCTGCACTGGTAAAACTGGTGTGTTTGTTCCAGAAACTCTACTATAGTCTATGCAAATATGCTGCTGTGTAGCTATGGGGGCAGCAATTCCAGGCTGAAAAAGGAGACCAGGCACAGGATATAAAGCAGATAAGCTCTGCAGTATACAATTTTGGAACTTATCTGTTATCTACTGTGTATCCTGTGCTTGAATGGCTGTCTCCATTACTACACAGCTGCTTGTTTATATGAACTATAGTAGTGTTTCTGAAGCCAACACACCAGTTTTACCAGTGCAAGGCAACAATACATTACATTTAAAACACTTTTCCTTTAAAGATGTCAACTGGAAACAATGAGCAGCCAAAACAGATATTCATATGCTGAGTTAGTATAATTATGCAATATGGGGGCCCTAATTAGCCCTCAGGTTCATGGGATAGTGCACGCTGTAATAGTAAAGTAGTCATAGTTAATGGCCTCTGCTGAGGCAGCCCCTGGTAAACTGGCAGGGCCTATACCGCAAGGGATTGTGGGATTGAAGTTACAGAAGTTTTTAGTACATGGGCATAGCATTGATTGGTTCCTTAAGTTAACATGTGTCTGCCAGTGATTGGTGGGCAGAGGTTTTTACCCAGCAACAACGTGTTGGCACCAGCTGTTGGGCCTATAAAAGGGGGAGCATCAGGGCACGGGTATCAGACAAGTCACAGACCTGCAAGACGGCATGTCACGACCTGCGAGCAGCGCTGATCCGGCTTCATCTACACAGAGTTCAGCAATGGACAAATCAGCACGCCTTGAGGAGATCCTCTGCTGGGCACAATTTGAAGCCGGCGCCGATGACCTCCGCCTACTGAGTCAAGCTTGCCTGCGCCCCTCCTCTCAGACAATAGCAACCGGCGCTGAGTCTCCGCCTTCTGAAGAAGCGACGTCACCGTTACCTCCCACCACTCAATCAAGAGGTCCGGCAAGGCCCGTACAGTACCCGCAGCTTCAAGGGTCCGGCTAAGAAGAAAAATCCGGTGCCGAATCTTCCAGCTAAGAAAAAGATTCCCCAGAGCGGCGGGCATTCCCGCCCCAGCACGGCTCCTTCCGTGTCTCCTACAGACTGGCCGCCTGCTTCTCCTTCAGCAGCGCAGGGCCGTGCGGCTCCGCCCACCGGAGGTGTGTCCCCAGCAGAACCATCCACATCGCGCATCACAGCACAGCCGCACGTACAGATCTGTGGCCCGCCCCTTCTCATCACATCACCTTCTGCAGACGGTCCGGCCGTCCAGCCTCTTCCTGATTGGCCGACTTCAACTCCTTTCCCAGCTCAGGCTCGTGTGGCTCCGCCTACTGGAGATGTCAACTCTAGAGCTCCGGCTTCTTCACATGTGGCAGCCAGCCCTGCTACTGCTTGGCCGTCGATGTCACCACCAGCAACTCAGGGCCTCTTGGCTCCGCCCATTAGGGGAGGCGACTCCCTGAACACTCAGAGCTGTAACACTTTAATCAACCCAGCCTCTAGTCAAGGGGACGTGGGCTCCTTTAGAGCAGTTGCTGCAGCAACAGCTCCAGTTCCTTCCCCTACCCAGTCTGTGCTTGCTTTACAGGTCCAGCCTCCGCTGAGGGAACCTGCAGGCAGTCTTCATGAGAGCAATACTGCACAAGACATAGGTAATACTGACAATGCTCAATTGTTAAAATCTTTACTTCGTTTGCTTGTCCCTGGCGCGGCGTCCATGCAGTCAAGCGCAGGGGCCCCTGAATCTGCATTTAGAGATTCTATTTTATGTGAAACTACACCCCTTGGTCTACATTTATCTCAGTCTATTAAAGATAAGATAAACAGGGGAGAATATGTAGATTTACTATCTTTATTGCCTTCAGTGAAGGTATTTTTAAAAGATAAGAAAAGTGAAGCAGAGGAAGACAGGCGTAGGCCAGTAGCTAGAACCTTTACTAACTGGTTGCAGGCATTTTGCATCTATGCTAACATCCTGTGTTCCAGTCACCCAGAGTTGGGGGCTAGTTTATTTAAACATGTAGATATAATTCTAGAAGCATACAAATCTTATGGAGGTATTTCGTGGTTTGTCTATGAAGACCGTTTTGAGGCAGAAAATGGCCGTTCAGACGTCTATTCCTTGGGGCACTAAGGATGTTGACCTTTGGATGGGAATGATGGCTCCTCGCCCAGTTACTAACCCACCGATGTTGCAAAAACCAGGTCAAAAGTACAATACTTGTTGGGCGTATAATGATTCAGCTTGTAAATGGCAAGGTAATTGTAAATTTAAACATGAGTGCTCTCATTGTGGGAGCAACCACCCAGCCTTTCGATGTGTCAAGAAATTCATTACTACTCCCAACAAATTATTGTCAAAGGAAGCAGGAAAGATTGATAACTCCAGTGAAGCTAATAAATATGCTTCCTATGATATGATTTAATTGAAGGAGGTTTTAGTTATGGATTTTGGATCCCATTCAGGAATAGTAATTCGTTAGTTGTTCCGGATAACCTTAAATCTATCAATGCTAATGTTGAAGTTGTTAGGAATAAAATTGCTAAGGAGCTAGCAGCTCACAGGATAAGGGGGCCTTTTCAGGAGCCACCATTCACAGATTTTAGGATCTCTCCTTTAGGACTTGTTCCTAAAAAGGAACCGGGAGCTTATAGAATGATACATCATCTATCATTCCCGGCAGGGAATTCAGTTAATGACGGGATTGACCCTGAATTATGCACTGTTAATTATGCATCATTTGACCAAGCCATTGAGATTATTAAAAAATGTGGCAAAGGTGCTCTACTGGCTAAAAGCGACATTGAGTCGGCTTTTAGATTATTGCCTATCCACCCAGAGTGTTGGAAGTTACTAGGTTTCCATTTTGAAGGTTTATTTTATTTTGATTGTTGCCTCCCAATGGGATGTTCTTTATCTTATTATTTTGAAGCCTTTGCCACATTCGTACAATGGGTAGTCCAGTATTAAACTAATTCTAAGTTTATATTGCATTACCTAGACGATTTTTTATTTGTCGGACCACCTCAGTCGGACCACTGTTTTAATCTTTTAAGAAGGTTCATTTGGATGGCTAGCAAATTTGGTATCCCTCTTTCAAAGGAGAAAACAGTTTACCCTACTAATGTGATGCAGTTTCTAGGGATAGAAATTGACACTATTAAACAAGAGTTTAGATTACCACAGGATAAATTAATTCAGTTAAAAAGTCTGATTAATTCTGCATTGGCTGCCAAAAAGCTGAAGTTAAAACATATACAATTTAAATTTTACTACAAAAATTATACCAATTGGCAGAGTATTTAACAGACGTTTAATTGCTTTGACTGAGGGAATAGCAAATCCTAACTGGCACATTAGGATTCCTCAAGAGGTTAAAGAGGACCTAATCATTTGGCAACAGTTCTTACATGATTTTAATGGTAAGGCATATTGGCAAGATGATTTTCTAGGAAGTTCAGTGCTGCATCTGTTTACAGATGCTGCGTCTTCATCTGGTTTTGGTGCTATATTCAATAGCCATTGGTGTTCTGATTCTTGGCCTATAAGTTGGCATGAACAAAACCTAACAAAAAACTTAGTGCTATTGGAATTTTTTCCTATTTTGGTTGTACTTGAGATTTGGGGAGCACATTTAGCCAATAAAAGGATCATTTGGCATACTGATAATTTGGGTGTTGTTTATGTATTAAATAATTTGACTTCTAATTCACCGCCGGTTTTAAGGTTGTTAAGACAGGTAGTTTTTAGGGCCTTAAAGTACAATATTTGGATTAGAGCCAAGCATATTCCGGGTTTTAAAAATAATATAGCCGATGCTTTATCTCGGTTTCAGTTCGAGCTATTTTGGAGGATTGCAGACAACCCGGATCCATACGGTGCCTCATGTCCAGGTTACCTTTGGGGGCTTGTACTGCCAGAGCATGTGAGGTGTTAAAGAATGCCCTAAGTGAGAAAACTTGGAATGAATATGCAACAAGCTGGTGGAATTGGTCTCTTTTCAAAGATAGTAACAATCAAGGAATTTGGCAGGATAGAGACTTAATTCTGTGGTACATACTGGAGCTTTCTGAGGCTCAGTATTCTTATGCAAAAATTGGAAAAAATTTAGCAGGTATCTCGTATTTCCTTAAATTACAGGGCTTACAAGATTTTACAAAGCCTTTTTTAGTTAAACAAATATTAAGGGGTTTAACCAGAGTTAGTCAAACATTTGACAACAGAAAACCAATAACCTTGTTGTTATTGGATAAGTTAGTCCAAAAACTGCCAGAAGTCTGTTTCTCACAATATGAGTTAACATTATTCAGTTTATTGTTTGTCTTTTCATTCTTTGCGGCTTTAAGAATTAGTGAGTCAATTTCTAGCAATAAGAAAAAACCTGGGGGCCTTGATGTTTCTGATGTTGTGTTACTGCAAGATAAGTTTAGGATTATACTTAAGAAATCCAAAACAGATCCTACAGGGAAAGGCACTCTAATCTGGTTGGGTTCCTTTTCGGTAGAATATCTGTGCCCTATTGCAACCTTTTTAAAATTCATGGCTTTGCGGCCGAATATCCCAGGCCCACTCTTTATTCATGCAGATGGCTCTTTTTTATCTACCTTTCAATATAGACAAGTCCTCAAAAAGACACTTAGTGCGGTGGGTCTTTCATCAAAAGACTATAATACTCATTCGTTTAGGATTGGCGCAGCCACGCAAGCGGCGCTTTTTGGCTTTAGTGAGCAATCCATTATGAAATTAGGTAGATGGTCATCTAAGCGCTATCGCTCATATGTTCGGCCAAGTTTGGTTGATGATTAATTTATAAATTCCAACAAATTTGTTTTACAGGACACCCGCTCATGGTGTGGATTATTGGCCATTCTTTTGTCTTTCGAGCGAAGAAACGAGCTGAAGAACGCACTTATGGTGTCAACCTAGAAATTAAAAATGTAAATATAGTTTGGATGGGCCTGAGAGGTCTTAAATGGGATGATATGTTACCAATTGCGTTGCAAATGTCTACTAGGTGGGGCATTCCTGCTATAATTTTTATTCACTTAGGAGGAAATGATATTGGTTCATTGAGGTCCATTGACCTCATCAGAAACATCAAAAGGGACTTAGCTCAGCCCCGTTTCATTTTCCCAGACAGTTGTATTATTTGGTCGGAAGTGATTCCAAGATTAATTTGGCTACAAGATGCCAATGTTCGCCCATTGGAGCGTTGCAGGAGAAAATTAAATTTTTGTTTAGCCAAATTTGCTAAGAGCGTGAACATTTTGGTTCATCGCCATTTTGAATTGGAGTCAGGTGGAGAAGGCCTTTATTGGCATGACAGGATACATTTATCAGATATTGGCAATGACATCTTTAATATGGGCATTCAAGATGCCATTGAAAAAGCAATCAAGTTGTGGGGTTGGCCAAGTCCAATCTAAGGTTTTAGCTGGTCTTGGCATGGCGGGACTAAAGTCTATACAAAGCGAGGCAGCCTGCTGGTGTTTGAGCAGTGGTTGGCTGGGGATAACACATTTTGAACTGCTCTAAAGAGTTATTAAAAGTAATGTTTTGCTGAAAATTAAATAAAGTTTACAGCTGCGGCCTTTCTCCACCTACAATTTCTGTGTGGTTTCTAATTTTTAAAATTTAAATCATGCGTGTTACTCATCCCATGCAATATGGGGGCCCTAATTAGCCCTCAGGTTCATGGGATAGTGCACGCTGTAATAGTAAAGTAGTCATAGTTAATGGCCTCTGCTGAGGCAGCCCCTGGTAAACTGGCAGGGCCTATACCGCAAGGGATTGTGGGATTGAAGTTACAGAAGTTTCTAGTACATGGGCATATCATTGATTGGTTCCTTAAGTTAACATGTGTCTGCCAGTGATTGGTGGGCAGAGGTTTTTACCTAGCAACAACGTGTTGGCACCAGCTGTTGGGCCTATAAAAGGGGGAGCATCAGGGCACGGGTATCAGACAAGTCACAGACCTGCAAGACGGCATGTCACCCACCCACCCACCCAATGTATATTATTATGTATGTTAATAAAAAAAAAAAAATTGTATGGAGTAAGTATTGATATTGTGGCAGCTGTTTTGAAGTATAATTCGAGTTAATGTTGGCGGGACTAAAGTCTATACAAAGCGAGGCAGCCTGCTGGTGTTTGAGCAGTGGTTGGCTGGGGATAACACATTTTGAACTGCTCTAAAGAGTTATTAAAAGTAATGTTTTGCTGAAAATTAAATAAAGTTTACAGCTGCGGCCTTTCTCCACCTACAATTTCTGTGTGGTTTCTAATTTTTAAAATTTAAATCATGCGTGTTACTCATCCCATGGAACTGGCAATGTATTTAAGATGGGATCCCAATAAAACACCAATCTCCACTCTTGACACCATTGGCTCTACTTGAAAATGCTAAATTGAACACAATTATGTGTGTGATATACAATATGAATGCATTAATTGCATGTTAGTAAACCAAATGCACAGCATACGAAAAGATAACACACCTTAAAGGGACACAATTAGCAAATATATCAAATCATGTATACGTAATCTGGCTTTCGTGTTTGTGATTTTAGTGGTTGTGGAAGTGCTGATGCACACTATTTTACAGATTCACCCAGCGATATCATGGCACTGTAATGCATTTCTATGCTGGTCACTATTAATACCTTAGGATACATTCTGTAACTTGTTTGGTTTGACTTGTCGGACCAAGTATCATGCCATTGATCTATTTGTTTGCTTTGTATGCAACTCAGATTGGAAACTGTTTTCAGTGCAATCACATGATACAACTGTTTCCAACAAAACCAGGTTGTATTCAGTTTTTAGATACTGATTGGAGGAGGCCACATGCAGATATGCACAAAGCCTTAATGCAGTAAATGGAAGCAAGGGTAACACTGCAGCAATATCCCCTCTCACTTTGCCAGTGGAAGCAAAACAAGGGTTGCGAAACAACAAGCTTAAATTAGATATGAAAAATTATAAAGTGATAAATATGCCTTTAATATTTTTTTTTATCAACCAATTATTTGATTAAAAGAAATAGATATATTCTCAGGGAGTACTTGATCAGTGAGAGGTTCTGTTGTTTGGATTGTGCTTTGTTGTGAGTTCAAATTAAAGTGTAACTAAACATAAAGAGCCTTTGTACAAAAAAAATGTTAGTTAGAAAAGAGACTATTGATATTTCCTATTCCATCTCACTGCCTTACAACTAGTCAAGAGTTGCACATATCAACTGCATTTGTATATTAAGCATTCTGTGGTTTCTCTAGGTTAAGGGGCTGCAGGAAAATATTAGTGAAAACCAAGTGTTGGCTTCCAGTTGTAAAATATAGATCCAGGTAAGTAAATGCCAGTTACTAAAATGTAATGTTTGATTCTTTACTTTATCTGGAAACCGCATGTTAATGAGTTTTATTACTCATTAAGTAAGTACTAATAAGCCAGATCTTAACTGTGACTCTATAAAAATGTGTGTAGCAAGAAGTAGCAAAAATGTGCGGCCCGCAGAATGTATTGTTAACATTAAAGGGTGTTTTTTGTTATCTTCGACTAATGTCAATTGTCACACTAGCTGCATTCTGTTTATCCAGCATTGCTAGTGGTGCTCCAGTTCCCTGGGTGTCTGGCTAGGCTTTATTATGTGGCTCAGTGATCCCCAACCAGTGGCTCATGAGCAACATGTTGCTCTCCAACCCCTTGGCTGTTGCTCCCATTGGCCTCAAAGCAGGAGCTTATTTTTGAATTCCAGGCTTGGAGGCAAGTGTTGGTGGTATAAAAACCAGATGTACTGCCAAACATAATCTTCTTTCGACTGCAAGTTCACATAGTGGCTGCCCATAGCCCTTGTTTCACATCCCAGGGACTTTTTTTTCATGCTTACTCCCAAACTCTTTTTACAACTGAATGTGGCAATATCCTGAATACCAACAGGAACTTGCATGCATTAAAGTTTTTATTGAGCCACAGGCTGGCTTGTGATGAAGCTCAGCATTTTGGGACTATAACCTCCCCTTTGTCAGGAATAAAGTGACAACATCACAGTGTGATTTTAAAGGAACAGTAACATCTAAAAATTAAAATGTTTTAAAGGAATGCCAATATAATGTATTGTTGCCCTGCACTGATAAAACTGATAAAACTGGTGTCTTTGCTTCAGAAACACTATTATAAGTCATATAAATAAGCTGTTGTATTGAGTAACAGATATGTTTTGAAGAAACTTATTGTAGACTAGAGAGCTTACCTGTTATCTACTATGTATCCTGTGCCTTGTCTCCTTTTTCAGCTTTGAATGGCTGCCCCATGGTCACACAGCAGCTTAGTTTTATAGTAGTTTTTCTGAATCAAATGCACAAGTTGTACCAGTGCGGGGCAAGTACATACGATTTTTATTACTTTCAAACACCTTTTTTTCTGGTGATATTGTTCCTTTAAGATGTTACACTTGTGTTTCTTTATCACTTTATTCCTGACAAAGGGAAGTTAACAGTTTCAAAATGCTGAGCTTCATCACAAGTCTGTGTCCCTATACAATTGGCTAAAAGCATTCATACTTGTCATTCCTGTTATTATTAAGTTTGACTACCACTGCCATCAGGTAGAAATCGGCAACTAGAGTTCACCTAAAGCAAAGATTTGATTGGTTGCTATGGGCAACATCACCTGTGATGTTTTTCTCCACCGTTTTACACGGCATGATAAATAGGACCCTCAGTGTGATATAAGCCCAGTGACATTTTCTAGCTCAATTTAATTCAAACAATAAATAACAAAAAGCTGTTTTATGTTTAGTTACACTTGCAATGGACAAGAAGGATATTCTAGTCTGGATATCTTTCTAGCCATTAATGTGGATAATATACAGTATTAGTAGAGTCTTTATAATGGAATAGAATCATCTGTAATATCATTCGGCAACTGAAGTTTTGAATCTCTAATATGGATTCACAGGGTTTAGAAAATGCAGCTTCAATTCCTCTTATCCTGCCAAGTCTTATCTTTTTTATCCTACTCTAAAACCACTTCTGCAGTTTGACCCCTGACCACTGTTTTATAAATCACAGTTGTTTTGTATCAAATGCTGTCTTGCTATATTTTTAAAGGAATCCAGAACCTGTTTGGTAGACACATATACTAAATACTCTTGATCTTGATCATCAGTATTGTTGGTTTGCTTGAGTATTACTGAATTTTCAAAAGCAGTGATCTGCATATGCTTAGAAAAAGAGTTTATAAAGCAAAGCCCTGCAGGTCTCCCATTAGAAGATATTTAACATTCTGCAGTTCTCTAGCAATTAATATGGTCAAAGGTTACTAGGGAGTTTGGAATGGGAAAGGTCTTCTCCACAAATACTCTGTATGCCCAAACCTAACACTGAGGGATCTTTTTGTGGTAGTGTTACATGTCCTAAATTTGATTTCTCACTCCTGGGAAGTGAATAAAAATCAGGAATAAATTGCTGTGGAAAGTTTGGCAAACCTGATGCTGGTGCTTGAGGCAAAGAGGGCTGTGACACAGAGATGGGACGACCATCCTGCCTTAGCCAGTTGAGGGGAAGGGCTGTACAACTGTTGTGGAAATTTGAGAGTGCAGTACTTTCAGGAAGGAGAAGAGATCGTGAAGAACCTCTTATTTGAATGGTCCGGACTGGTCCGGGACTGAGTACTGAAGTGACTTTCCCGGAAGAGTCTGCTTTATGAGGAGGAGGAGGCAGCACCCATTGTGGCTCAGACACTCCTGGTAAATGGGTATCTAATGAATGACTAACAGGGTATTGGCACTGTCCAGATGAGGGAGGTTGAAACTGCTGGTCTGATTGTGAAAGTTCAGGTGAAAGGGATATGAAAGAGTTGGCTTCACCTTTTGCCAACTGCAGAGGCTCAGCTGGTGGGAAACATGTAGACCGGTGCTTTGCTGCATGTCTCTGAAGAGGTGGCACAGATGGTGGAGGAGCAGTACTCACACAGGCAGCTGCTGAGAACCCTGCCAGCTGGTGTACATGAAAAGAAGATGGCTGAGACACTGCTGCCTCAATGCCTATTATGTGTGTAGGGAGAGCCGTCCTCTGAGCTTGTCGTAATCCACGTGCTGTTACACCTAGTGCATTGGGGGCTGGCCGGAAGATGGTGGCTTGTATGCGCTGGTGGGTGAGGGGTATAGCCACTGATGTTGTAGCAGCTGCAGCTCGTAGGGGTGCCTGTACCAGTGGAGTCCAGATAACTGGTGTGGCTGGTAATGAAGCAGAGTCCCCTTCAGTCTGACTGCAGCGGGGTCCTTGAGCCATCTCACGGTCATGCTGCACTATCTGCTGGATGATCTCATTCTCATGGTAGTTGAGCACCCCAGAGCGTTGGTCATGCTGTACTTTGTGCAGAAGAATTGAGTTCTTTTTACCTGCATAGATCATGTAAGGTAATCATATGCATTATACGTAGCCTCCATATTTACTTAGACAGATTTACCCCTTAAATAAATTGTCACCAAAAATACTTGAAAAACACAATCAAGTGTCTAGTTCAGTATACAATTGTGAACCAAGGATGACTTCCCCTTGCTAGGAATTTATATCAGCTTTGTATGTCTTGGACATGGTTGTCTGGCAGAATGTACCATTACCACTGCTGATGGTGTCACTGATAATATCCTATACTCACAGTGCTTTGGCTAATTCATTCTGAGACAACCTATGAGACATCTAAAATGTACAAAGGGTTAATATATAAAGTTCACTGTCCACATATTTTGCATGTCAGGATACTGGGACATATAACAGAGTGTGCCCAGGAGTCCACAGTCAGTCAGTGGAAAAGGCAGTGATTGGGACATTGCAGGTTTTATAGGTAAGTAAAACTTTATAAAATATCTATATTTTGAAGAAAAGAACAGGGACTGGAACAAAAAAAGCAGTTACTTTTTACAGTTATGTAGACAAAACATGATATTTACCAATTCTGTCTAAACGATCTAGTGCCACACTTTCAAAGGCACGTCTCATCATGGGGTACTCTTCAAGAACCTCATTGAAGTGGTCGACACTCAGTGAATATAGTCGACAATAAGTGTCAGCTCTGACGCTCGCAGTACGCCTGCCACGGGTCAGGAGGCAAATCTCTATAAAGCAAAACAAAAAAAAATCTCAATACATACTGCTATAAGTTCATTATCCTTATAATACTCATGTTATTTATACAGTATGCACACACACACTCATTTAACTAATTTTAATGGATGCTGGAGGAAAGTGCAAAAGCATACACATAATTTCATGTTTTTCATCCATAATGATTGCTTTGTCTTTCATCAAATAGCAGCTCTGAGTGAGTGTTCTGGAGTGCTGTAATTAATGGTGATTAATGTCATTATGATTCTCTGCAAGAACACTACATTGTCAGTGTGATTTAGGGTAAGCACTTATTATGACTTGTTGTGAGCTTTGTGTGCCATTTTCAAGGGCTAGGATGCAAATGAGGAAATAAACTGAAAAGGCTGTTAATAAGCTGACCTAGGACTCCTCCCTGTAACAAATTTCCAAGGGGGATTCCCAGCTAAAGTCATTGGGTTTAGGGGTTGCTGCCACCTAGTGACCAAAATTTAAATCACATCTTAAGAGTAACAAATACAAAACTACAGTTTACCCCTGAGGCGCACAATGTTGAACTGACGAGTGCACTGCCCATTTTTCAGCAGCATTGCTGTATGTTGTGTTCAAGGGTATTCTCTTATAGGGATCACCTCACACATCTGACTTCCAAGGGAACAAATGGGTGAGCTGAGTATGTAGTTTCACTCATGGATCAACATTAGCCAGCTCTGTTGTGTGGCCCATGAATATAATAGGAGATGAGGTATAATTATTTCATGCAATAGTGCTCATTGCTATGTCTGCCAGGGCTAGAGCCCAAAGGTAAAAAGAAAAAAAGAAGTTCACATCATTGTCATTTACCTTTTGCACGTGCAAAACTATCAAATATTAGGTTAAGAGAAGCAATTTTCATTTCAGCAAAGATTCCCTAATCTCCATTTCTCCAATTATATCCATATTTCCAGATTACAGTTGTGAGCTGTAACAGCTGCAGTTGCTATAAATTACTTGTGAAAGTGACTTGGTCAAAAAGCCAGAAAATATGTTGTACTTTAGTCCTATAAGGCTTAATGTTGTTGAAAATGAATAAAGGAAAGGAAATTGTGCTGCCGAAATAATGATGTTCCCTTGCTAGTGTTGGGCTGGGTGAAACCCTACTTGATGTTTTGTACACTGGGTTTAAGGTGTATCCACACAGAGAGAAGCCTGGCAAAAGTCTGATTTTATTAGATTCCTCATCCCATTATCTGCAGGTTTGGAATGCTAACTGCAAGACAGAATATATAGAGCAAAATGTCTTGCACCCTAAATTTACCTGATATTTGGGTCACAATTCTAAACTGTAGAGACTGGCTGTTCCTAATATAAAACTGTTAATACTAATAAGCATGTGCCTATGCACTGGTTCCTAGTACCATACGTCTCACACTGAAGCTTTTGCTCAGAGACCATTGGTTTTCAGGCACATCTATGTTATGTATGGTTGAATGGATGGTCTGTGAGGGTGCCCCAATGTGCAGCTCTATAGGCCTAGATAATACAGAATGCAGAATGTAAGGCCAGATGGTTAGTGTTTGTCTCAAGTAAATACTTTGACCATAGAGAAGCCAAAATGACATGTATATGAAGTTATTCTGTGGCATACATGTAAGGGGCCCTCCGGTTGATTTAAAGGCCAAGTACACCAAATTTGAACTTGAAGAAAAAAATAGTTTTTATTCAACAGCTTACAGGGGTACTCACAAAATAAACGGTCAGAACACCTCCAGCGACACACGTAAACTTTAACAGGAAGCTCCCAAGATTTCCAAGATCCACAAACCCAACCAAGGTCCTTATGCACCACCTATCCGGTCAGGTAGTCCGTCACACAAGCTGTGACCCTCCACCTTGCCCCAACCAGGACTTTTACCTTGTACCACCTTCCTCCTTCAGCCAGGCTGACACCGCTTCAAGTCTGACCTTTCCATTTTTCTTTGACCTCTGCTTGGGTTGTCCGCTAGATCCTGCCTACACACTTGGTCCCCCACTATGGTTGAACCACGGCTTCTAAGCCTCTAATGCTCCTGGTTGGGGTGACGGCTACCCATTCTCTCTTAGCTACCATCTAGCTATACCTAGTACTTTTACACCTATGCCTTGTAACTGTCTATCTGTAAACTACACGACACACACACCTTGGGTGTGTCTCCCCTTTAAATACTTTCCCAATTAACATTAACCGCCCATTCCCTGCTTTCCCAACTTTTGTACATGTGCCTATCAACTTTCTAACAGATGAAACCATTTCCAAACCCAACTGTAATACAACACTGGTGACACTTAAACACTGCATGCAAACTTTTCAAACAACTTTCAATCACAAATCCATTCAACATTTCAACGTTCACACAATTTGTACAATTCACATGCAAATTCACATTCAATACTCTTATCACCCTCTTACATACATATTTGCGTACAAAAGTCACTGGGGACATTTTTCAACACTGGGCAAATGTGCCCATGGGCAGTAACTCATGGCAACCAATCAAATAACCACATTCATTGTTCTACCTGCATCTGGCACAAAAAAGCCAGTTGCTGATTGGTTGCTATGGGTTACTGCCCATGACCAAATTTGCCCTGTGTTGCTAAATGTGCCCCATTGTCTGATGCCATGTTACTGCACATAGTTTTTGAAATATTACAATATTTATGGAGACTGGATATGATAATAACATAGACCCCCTAAACAGAGACCTTTCCCCTCTGCATGCAAAAATGCAAACAAACTTTGTATGTAATGTGAAAACAAATCTTTTCAATAAAGTATAGGCATTTCAACAATACTCAAACAAAATGAGTAAAATCAAATTTAGAGTAAAGGGTGAGAGACAATTTTCCCTGTAATTGTGTCTATTGACTCACCTCCAAAGTATGATCCATCTGAAAGCTTGGTCTCTTTGCTGCCCTTGCTCAGGATGCTGACCACCCCATGCTGGATGAAGAACATTTTTTTACCCACAGTTCCTTCTCGGATTAAGTAGTCTCCAGGCTGAAATACCTCAAACCGCAGTTTTGTCAACATTGAAGTCACAAAGTTAGGGTCGGCATTTGCAAAAAGTGGCATGGATGCCACCAACTTGCGACAATTAAAGTTGATAATTTCCTACAGAAGTAGAAAAGCAAATTCAGGGGAATAAAGAGCACACTGTATTAAATGTCAGCTGTTAAATATGAAACAATTTACATGCGAAATAAAAACATCTGAAAATATAGCAACCAGTACATCAATCAAATCAAAGGCCTTGGAAAAAAATGTAACATGATTCACTAAGAAGAGCAAAGGAAATTTATTCACATTTCAAATCCATCCAAGTTATAGCTTGCCCAAGTATCAACAACTTTCAACTGGTGTTAATGTTTGATTTTTTAAAAATGTTGGCTTTTTATTTCTGCCCCTGCCCAGACAATCTTGTAATTCAATGTGATTCCCAGCCTGGCAAACCTTTAGAGACATGTGTGAGTGCAGTCAGCGCCGATTCTGGGGCTGCTGCCGCCCCCCTCCTCTCCCGCTCCGCGCTTAAAAATTAGCGTCGGAGCGGGTTTCAGGGGCAGTATCGCTAGTGCATTGAGTGCTAGAGTGCTCTTTGCACTAGCAGAGCTGAATTTTCGGGTTAAATCCCGGAAGTTCGGCTCTTAAAGTTACAAGAGGTGGCTTTTTGCTGCCCCTTGTAACTGGCCGCTCGCTGCCGTCCGAGGCAAGGGTTTCACCTTGCCTCATGGCAGAAGCGGCCCTGAGTGCAGTAACGATATATCTGTTTTATTGGGCTAGACCACTTAGATAATTTCTATAGTATAAATTCTATTTTTTCTTACAGTATACATTTTTTCCAGAGCCGCTGTTTGCTCACATCCTTCAAAGCAACTGGCAGCTCCAGTCATAAGACTTCAACAGAACCACAAATGTGGTTTCCTCTGCTAGTTCAGAGCAATGCAAGGAAGGTACTTGCAAAAAAAAAAAATCACTTTCAATTATAGGTCATATATAACCATTAAAGTCAATATAATCACCATATAAAACCATTATTGTAAATATAATTACCATTGACAGATATTAATTTCTCTTAGGGACAAAAATTGACTATTTATAAAAATGAATTATTATAAATGGTGATTCAGCCAGTACTGTTAGAAAGTCATTATTCCAAAACAAATCCATGCAATTTCATGCAGCAGGTTGTACAAGTAGAAACTTCAGAGCCAGAACAGGCTCAATACACTGATTAGGGAATGAAAGTCATACCTCTCTAAGTGGCTCACTCAGCTCTCCCAGAATGCTCTCTTCATCAAACATCTTGCCTTGGTAGCGATGCTCATAGTAATCGTGGATTCGCTGACGCAAATCAGCAGGTAGTTTGTGAAATGACATATATTGCTCTACCTGTTTGTACTGTGCAAGAAGATAAATATGTACAGTTAGTGCGATGCTCTCTTCCTGCTTTGGGCTATTGACTTACAAATGAGTGTATTGATCACATAGACTTCAGCTGGATGCGCCTAGTTATGTTGTGCTGATTTACTTATAGCGTACATGAAGTCACTCAGTGATGGAAAAGGGCTTGGGAATACTTGTTTCAGATTGCAAACAGGAGAGCTGCCAAATAAAAAGCTAAATAGCTCAAAAACCACAAATAATAAAAAATGAAAATGAATTGCAGATATCACTCTCTACATTATACTAAAAGTTAATTAAAAGGTGAACAACCCCTTTAAGCAATGCATTTTTGGCTGTGCTCTGGATGAAGCATGTAAGCACCAAACTCAGGTGGAATGCATTATGTTGAATGCAGGGGAGCACAGAAAAAATGCCCTAAAAAGACTCCACAAAAGTGCAGGAAACCTATGCAGTATGGAATAGCTCTTTCTATCGGTGGTCTCGGGCAGTGACAGACAAAATGCCCCATGTGCCATTAGCACATTTGCCTTCATATATGCAGGATTTAGTATTTGGCCAAATCCAAATATTATGGATTGTATGCATCCCTACAGTCTATGTATAGATTGCTTTTGGATTTAAAAATATTTTTTTTTTCTCAGCCAAGTTGAACATTGATTAAGATTGATACTGGATTATTCTGAATTAGGTAGATAGATATATTTTCAAGTATTGAAATGGGTAAGAGCTCATGGGCAGGATACTACCCTGCATTTCTCTACCATATAGTACATTTTGGTCTCCCGTTACCAAAGATACCCTATGGAAACAGACAGAATCCAAAAACGGATTACTGGATTTATTAGGAATTCAGAATGTGGAACATATTCCCCGTTCCCCTTTCAACAACTAGTTTGAATTCATTTATCTCTGCCTTATGATTCATTAGAGTGGATTTTTATAACTGTTCATGGACCATGGTGTAATGCAGGAGCCTGTATGTATGTCTGTCGATCGATCGATCGATCGATCGATATAGATAGATAGAGATAGATAGATATAGATAGATAGAGATAGATAGATAGATAGAGAGATAGAGATATAGAGATAGAGATATAGAGATAGAGATATAGAGATAGAGATATAGAGATAGAGATATAGAGATAGAGATATAGAGATAGAGATATAGAGATAGAGATATAGATAGATATAGATATAGATAGATATAGATATAGATAGATAGAGATATAGATAGAGATATAGATAGAGATATAGATAGAGATATAGATAGAGATATAGATAGAGATAGAGATAGAGATAGAGATAGAGATAGATATAGATATATCTATATATATATATATATATATATCTATCTCTATATCTATATATATCGCTCTATATCTATATATATATATATATCGCCCTATATCTATATATATATCACTCTATATCTATATATCGCTCTATATCTATATATATCGCTCTCTCTCTCTCTCTCTATATATATATATATATATATATATATATATATATATATATATATATATATATATATATATATATATATATATATATATCTCAAACCCTCTCAACAAACCGCACTCCAAGGACTTGTAAGGTGTCCAAAATCAAAATGCCTTTATTTCAACGTTTCGGCTCTCACTCGTGAGCCGTCTTCAGGAAAGTGGTATTTTTACCTGCACCCAGGCGGATGTTTGTTGGAAGAGAGTGCACCTGACTAGGACTGTTCTATCTATATAGAGATAGAGATAGAGATAGAGATAGAGATAGAGATATATATATATATATATATATATATATATATATATATATATCGCCCTATATCTATATATATATCACTCTATATCTATATATCGCTCTATATCTATATATATCGCTCTCTCTCTCTATATATATATATATATATATATATATCGCTCTATATATATCTATATCTATATATATCTCTATATCTATATATCTCTATATATATATATATATATATATATATATATATATATATATATATATATATCTCTATCTCTCTCTATATATATATATATATATATATATATATCTCTCTCTCTCTCTCTCTCTCTCTCTCTCTCTCTCTCATCTATCTATCTATCGTGTGTGTATATATATCTGTCTATAGTGTACATATATCTATATATATATGGTTTTAAAAAATAGTGGTGAGCACAACTTTCCCTTGTTTGTTAAAGTTATACAGGAGCAGTGACAAGCTCCATGTTGTAGCTCCCACCCTTCCCAGCTATAGTCAGGTGATCCCACTGGTGTCTAATAAAAGGGCAGCCAAGTATGGGGGTTTACATTGAAAGCAGCAAGTAAGTTGCAGGTAAAACCTAGTCCCTTTGTAAAATGTATAATGAAGCAATAGAATTCTTAATGAATCAGATAAAATTGAGCATAGGACTGGCCAGATATGGGATGACTTTGACGTAGTTGGCCAGCTTAAATATATTGCAATATATGGACAAACAATCCCTGTTTTGTTTAAAGGGTAAGGCATTTTTCAGTAGCAGTATGCACAAAATGTCGCTGTCTTAAATATATTGATAATGGGTTGAGTGCAGAGGACTCTTGTATTTGAGATATATATATATATATATATATCTCTATAGTGTATCTATCTATCTATCTATCTATCTATCTATCTATCTATAGTGTGTGTGTGTGTGTATATATATATATATATATATGTGTGTATTGTTTCTAAAAAAAAAATCCTAATGTCTCAATTGTACCCTAACCTTTAGTTTGTAAACTCTCACATTGTACTCTGTAAATCCTTGTTTGTTATTCACCATTTATTCCCCATTTGTTATAAACGAAGGTAAAGCACTGCGTAAATTGTCAGCGTTATATAAATAAATTGATGATGATGATGATGATGATGATAGATGGCCTAATCTTAGAGTCCTAGTTAACATGAATCGGTCCCACAAAAGTCTGATTTTGCTTCCATAACTCCTAAACAGTTCATCTTGTAAAGTACACCACAAGAGGTCGCTGTATGATGTATAAATGATCATATAGCAAAATGTATAAAGCAAGCGGCATCTGAAACACTCCGCTCTATTCAAGGTGATTCAGTTCATGCATTACACCAGCATCCTGTTTCTTTGCATGTTACAAATTGCCTTTGAGCCAGACTTGTAGGTGGAGGTGCACAATGACTGAAGGTACTGGAAGGTACATTTTTTTGCCATTTGTGGAGATCTATTGTGCATTGGGCTGATGAACATTGTAAATGGCACAATAGTCTAATACTGTTCAATTAATTCAAATTATGATTACCATTGGGGAAGACTACTTCACAAATGTCAAATATTGGACAGCAGCATCTATTGCTTATGTAAAAGATTAAGGAGTAACAAATGCAGTTGTGAAAACATGGCCATGCTGAGCTAATGCTAGCACAAGCACAAATGTTTAACAAACATGAATATAATGATTTTTTTAAACATATTTTGGTGATTTTAAGTGAAGTTACACTGGAATATCTGTATGAACACACTGATATGTGCTGATTTCAAAAGTGAGAGCACATCATCATCACCATCATTCGTAAGATGGCCATGTCCAACAACTCAATAACATTTAGGCTTTTACATCTTTTGCCAGATATTCTGTTTCCATATGGTTACATTAAACACCACTGCTTAAAGGAACAGTTCAGTGTAAAAAATAAAAACTGGATGAATAGACTGTGCAAAATAAAAAATGTTTCTAATATAGTTGTTATTTAAAAATGTAATGTATAAAGGCTGGAGTGATTGGATATCTAACAGAACACAACTTCCTGCTTTCCAGCTCTCTAACTCTCAGTTAGTTAGCGACTTGAAGGGAGGCCACATGTGACATAACTGTTCAGTGAGTTTGCAATTGATCCTTCGCATACAGCTCAGATTCAAAAGCAACAGCTATGGCCCATGTGGCCCCCCTCAAATTACTGATTGGTTACTGCCTGGTAACCAACCAGTGGAAACCAAGAGAGCTGCAAAGCAGGAAGTAGTGTTCTGGCTATTATGTTAGATATCCAGTCACTCTAGCCCTTATACATTACTAACTATTTTGAAAACATTTTTTATTTTGCACAGCCGATCTATTCAGCCATTTTTTTTTTTTTTTGAACAATTCCTTTAATGTCACCTATGCTTGCAGGATTCTCCCTGCTGACATAATGGATAGTAAAAGATATAACACACAGTTGTTATTTGTCTGTTTGTAGTGCTCTCCCTACCTTCTCTTGGTACTGGCGCCTTGAAGAGTCCAGTGACTGGATCAGGGCTGTGGCATGACCGATAAACATGGCATAGCAAGTAGCACCAACAATCATGCTCAGCATTGTGAGCCACACATCCCCCATGCCCACTGGTGCCTGCTGGCCATACCCAATGCACAGCATATGACTCATAGCCTTGAACAGAGCATAAGAGTACTGTTTTCCCCAGGACGCATTCTAAAAAAAAAAAAATCAAATCTGCTATATGAGTTTTTCTGGTCCAGCCCTTCAGATTGGTGATATCCTTATTGACTAACTAAGATGATAACTGCAGGGAACATTCAGTTCATCCCATTTCCCTTTTCAAACAGATTATCCATATTGTAGTCCAAAGATTATTACTGTAGATTACTCAATAACAGCATCACTTTTACATCACTCTTGCCATGTTTACTTCATTTTAAAAGGGTTACCCTGTAACATTCTGCATGGCTAACATTGTACCACATACACAATAACAGTATGGATGACAGCATAAAGATAGAATTGATACTTTGTAGCTGGGACACTGTATGCTGGGATCTCTACCTCTGTGACAGTATACTAGGTTCAACACTGGAATCAGTACATATCCAATAGGATCCATGTAAACTGTGCCAGCATGTGGTCAGATCGACTTAGAGTTAATCATTTCTAAATCACCTAAACCTTTACTGGCTTACTGCAGGGTTTTTTTTATTACATGTTATACTATATTTCTTTTTATTCCTACAAAGAAATATCTGAACATAGAATGGGCATTGTACTGTCTGAAATGAAACCATCATTTTACATTTCCTGGAGGCTAGGGATAACAGAAGTTGAAAATCATAGTTTTATACTACTAATCATTTAGGGGTGATTCTGAACTCACCTGCATGTGATTAAGAGAAACCCAGCAGTCTTCAGGGAAATCTTGCAGCATGGGCACTAAGAACTGTAAGCAGCCATCCCAGTGGCAAAGCAAGAGCATCATGCCAATCAGGTTTACAATGCGCACCACAGCACTCGCCAGATCATAGGTCATATGAAATATCTGCAGGATAATCACAACAAGACTATTAAGGAAAGTGGTCATATCACAATAGAAATAAGACCACTAGTACTGAAAAGAGGTAATAGGAGAACACAGATAGACAGATTGCATTTTTATGCTTTATTCTACTACTGGGAACTGAGAGGTTTAGTTGCCATCGTCCAGTATTTAATATGTTTTATGATTTTTGGATATCATTCTTTATGAATTAATATTACCACTTGGTTTATAAACGACACCCAGAATTTCACCACAAATATGTATTTTTGCATATTATATGCATTTTTTCTATTACCCTGATGCCATGCAGCAGTCACACAGACCACGACGCTCACCCCATCCAATCTGCACTGAATTTCTTGGGAATCAAACTGCTATTGGTCTATCAACACAGTTTTTTTATTTTAACTCTTCTAGTCCCAAAAGTAAAGTGGACTCACAGGACCACTCCTCTATGACACAAGACTGCTGTAAGAAACCAACAGCAGAATGGTTTAGCATTGAATGAGGAAGCCTACAGCCACAGTCTGTGTTATTCTATTTCCATTAGCATTTCAAGAATTTTAAGAGGTAAGGGAACAGGGACTTCGAAAATGAGGTTTTCTTCAGTAAATATTTGAGAAATTTAAAAAAAAAAAAAAAAAGCAATAAAAAATATACATAAATTTAGTCTGCACATTTCAAGATTTTTTTGAGAA
Organism: Xenopus petersii; assembly: GCA_038501925.1. Lineage (NCBI taxonomy): Eukaryota > Metazoa > Chordata > Amphibia > Anura > Pipidae > Xenopus > Xenopus petersii. The sequence goes on from CM076677.1 coordinate 74,887,976, forward strand.
ATGTAATGGATGTGAATTATCTACGACTATTGGCACACAGAATGCCTATTAGCTTGGTGTCTGATCAGGTGGCTAAAAATTGCCCAAAACCATCTTCCATGGCTCCCATCCACTTTTCCTTTTAAAAATGTTTGCTAATGGTGAAATGAAATGCAAGCCATGTGATACTAACCTAAATCGCCGTTGAATGAAAAAGACGTTTTTGGAGGTCAGATGGCGTATCACATCAGAACTTATAGAATTGAAAACTGTCAAGGGGCATAAAGACCAGTTATACCTATTTTATTAAACGCTTCAAATTTTCAAAACCCAAAAAGGTGTAAGAAGATTAGGTAAGAGAAAGCAGATAAATACAAAGGGAATTAGAGGAGAGAATATAGCTGTAGGTTGCGTTCTTGGGCACATATATGTAAAACTATAGCTCAGTTTGTCAGAATTTATTTTCACCACTCCCTGTTACTTTTTAAGGGATATTTGGGAGATATTTATTAATGAGTGCAAGTAAGAGTTTCCCCTTTGATTTGTTTTACAACTTCCATAGAAATTTACAGTAAGTGGTGGAATTTTCACTTTGCCAAACTGTTACTTCACTGTCTGAAAAATATTCTTATTGGTCAGTGTCTGTGGACTGCCTGTATGTCCACTGGCTTCAGATTTGGAAAGTTTATAGAAATTCTATACACTAACCAATTAGTGTCAGTGAAGATGTTTAGCATTGGATGCTATTAACCTCCACAATTTGGCCCACTGGGCGCTTCAATGTAGCTGTTAATCAGTGGCAAGCACTCCAATGTCCATTCAGGGCTATTCTTGTTAAGTTTTTATGACATTATAGCAAAGTGTAAAGAATGCATGGGGTGCACAATGTTTTGGTGGACTCCCCCTTTCATTAGGTAAATGATTTGACCAGATTTGTTCGATTTTTTTCGATTGTCTTGGAGTGATCCACTGTTTCCAGAATGTAAGGGAGGCAGAGCAGGATGCTAAGGATTGACTACAGATGCTGGAGTGCACGGGGTGGCCCCAGAAATGAGTCCAGCCTGGAACATTATGAATTTGTTGTACAGATCTATTTAAATATTACTTTTTTCCTGCCTTTCTATCTGCTACGGGGTGAGGGTGTACACATGCATTTGGGTGGTGGGGTTGGTGGGGTTGTTTAGGTTGTAGTTATAGGGGTTCAAAATGGGGGAAAGCCCTGTAGAAGAACATTATGCCACTAGGTTCAAGACAGCCTTGATCCACCAGTGTTGCTGTGCTCTTTCATTCAGCAAGAAGTACAGGGGCATTTGTGCCTTCAAGCACAAATGCTTAGTGCATAAGCACTGAAGGCACCTGCATTTGGGTATTAGTGACCTAGTGGCCTTGTGGCTGTTGGGTTTGTGTGAACTTATTAAATCATTAAAATTTGTATCTAATCTAAGAAAGTTATGCCTTGATGAAACAAGTGAATTAGATACAAGTATGTGATTTTTCTGGTTGTACTGATAACTAATACTTTATTATTAAATAACTTAACTGGGGTTGCAGTGTTGCTGCACAAGTGGATTGCAACACAGAGACTACTTATAAATCCAGGCTAGCCAATAAGTGAATTAACACTTTCAATATATCACTTACATACTGAAGTAGGAAACAATCAACCTGAATGACAATTAGCTCCAGCGCTCACCTTGAGAAATGTGGAAGTGACCAGAAAACCCTGCAAGATCTGCAACCCTCTAAGAGTAGTACATCTTCTACTGCCCTCCACTGCACTCTGATGTCCACCTTGTTGTCTAAATTTCATGTCTAAAACCAAATATGATTTTCTTAAAGCAACACTTCCCGTATATACTGTAAAAATAAGTGTCCCACATTATTTCAAAAAATTCTGTTAATTGCTCACTACATTAGCAGTCCATTATATGAAATTAGCAGAAATATATAGATTAACCTCTGTTACTGTCAGCATTTTACATACAGAGAAGAACAAAAAACTGAGCATTCAGTTCAGACCCACCTCTTCCCACTGGTGAATGTATCGAATGAGCCTGGAGAGTCTCAGAAGACGAAGAAGGCTGAGAACCTTTGCAAAGCGGACAATGCGTAGGGCCCTTGCAGTCTTGTATACGTCAGAGTCTATTCTTGTCTCCACAATTAAAAATATATAGTCAACGGGGATGGAGGATACAAAATCTACCAGGAACCAACTCTTTAAGTAACGAATTTTGATACGTTGTGGTTCCAAGATGATCTCAGTATTATCTTCCAACACAATTCCTGTACGGAAATTTAGCACAAGGTCCACAAGGAAAAATGTGTCCGACACCACATTGAACACAATCCACGCTGGTGTATTCTCCTCTTTGAAAAAAGTGATACCTACTGGGATGATAATAAGGTTTCCCACCATAAGCAACAACATGGTAAGGTCCCAATAAAACCTGTAAGAGAGACAATATAACTTAAGTATATGAAGTATAAATTAGAATACTACACTAAATAAGACAATATAGGAGCAACAAAACATTATAGAAAAATAACATGTATTCCAGTAAGTTACCAGCACACTCAAACAAACCTGCATGATACAATCTAAGACATTAAGTAGCCACATGCTAATATTCTGGATTGTAGATAATCCACACAGAGGCTAAAATAAAATGATTTGTGTGTACAGGTTTTAATCAGACCCGTTTAATATGAAGCATCCTGGTTGGGGCAAGGGGGATATTATGGTACAATACACCAAACATTTGGTACAACAGATGGAAAAGACTAATTGATATGGGTGTACCTTACCATCATTCAGTTACAGAAGGTAAGGCAGCTCCAACACAACTTAATTCACATAGGGTTGGGGCGAATTTGACACATTTTGTTTTGCCAAAAATTTGACGCCGGCAGAATGACGCTGATGCCCATTAAAGTCTACAGGCGTCAATATATTTGACGCGCAAAGCCATACAAGTGTATGGGCGTCATTTCCGTTGCGAAAGGTGAAAAAATGCGCCCATCCCTTAAAGTAACACATAGAGAGCCTGTTCTGTCTGTCATACTGGGCTGGGGGTAGCCTGGTCCCCTATTAGGTGGCAGTATTTAATTTTTACTGTTCTTTGTAAGTCATGCTGACATGATTTATATTATCAATAGGAAAGTACCAGCAACACTTTAAAGGAACAGTAGCATCTGTGTTAAAGGAATGGCAATAAAATGTACTGTTGTCCTGAACTGTTAAAACGGGTGTGTAAGCTTCAAAAACTTTGATATCGTTTATTCTAATAAGCAGCTGTATAGCCACGGAGGCAGCCATTTAAGCATGGTAATACACAAGTAAGCACTGTAGAATCCCATTGTACTATAGAGCTTATCGGTTATCTGATGTATGACCTGTGCCTTTTCTCCTTTTTCAAACTTAAATGGCTGCCCCCATGGCTACACAGCATTTTGTTTATTTAAATTATAGCAGAGTTACTGAAGCTAACACACCAATTGTACCAGTGCAGAGCAACATTATATTATATTTTCATTACTTTAAAACACTTAAATTTTTTGCATTGACATTGTGTATTAGATAATAATCAATTATCATTATGTCAACTAGAAAAAACATTATTTAATGTATTGAATAAAAACATCATAGCACATACTGACTTACTAATGTGCAGGAACCCAGAGCAACTAATCCGATACCAGTGTTTACTGTTTTAACTGAACTGGACTAAACTGAACCGGGCTAAACATATGTTGAGTTGCTATGCATTATTACACCAATGTAAATGTAAATTAGTATATCAGGGTCCCTTCATGTTATGTATTAAATAATGTTTTTTCTAGTTGACATAATGATAATTGATTATTATCTAATACACAAAGTCAATGCAAAAAATTTAAGTGAGAAACACAAACACCCTATCGTAAAACACAAAATCGATGCATTATCAAAACAGTGTTTTTTTTAACCATTTCCATGTAGCAGGCAATTATCCTGTCTATAACATGTTATAATACACAAAAGCCATGAATATCTTGTAAATTATATCCTTATAAACGGTGAGTTCTGATGTCATCCGTTATAAACAGTGAGTTCTGATGTCATTTCTGTCACATAACTCACTGAAACGTGTGTATTATAATAAATAAAGTACCCCCAGTTGCAAAATATGAGGATATTAGAAGTTACCTCGGCGTTCCATGACCTGTATAAAAACACTCGGTCTTCGGCCTTGTGTTTTTATATGGTCATGAAAGTCCTTGGTAACTGATAATATCCTTATACTTTACAACAGGGGATACTTTATTCACTATATAATATATAAACAAAGATACCATAGATACTCTATCTGTGGAACCTTTGGGCAATATTTAGGGTTATACAATCTGGACATTCACTGTAAAGGTCTATGGAAAAATATATTGCAATTTCACCCAGTTAGTTAAGTCTTAGGTGATGCTTAAAGGAACAGTAAAACCAAAAAATGTGTTTTAAAGAAATGACAATGTAATTTATTGTTACCCTAGACTGGTAAAACTGAAGTGCTTGCTTCACAAACACAACTATAGTTTATATAAACAAGCTGCTGCAATAATTTTTATTGGTTTCTGTTAAGTATATAGGGAGGGGGTACAGAAAAGAAAATGGGGTGGGGGTGGGAAGGGGGAAGCCAAAGTACATAACACACAGTTCCATTATCATTACCTTTGAATTTACACACATTTAAAGCATTTCCATAAAAGCATCATAACAAAGAATCTCTAGCAAATCTTTAATAAATAGTATCATAAATTACGGTATATACTCTTGTTGTCAAGGTGAAAAGTATTAAAAGAGTAACTGAGGACGACCCTGTATGTCTGATAAGTCCTTAAGATTTTTAGCACATTACTTCAATCATACTTGGGGGTTCTGAATTTATCATGTTGTTTACCTGAAAAAGTGGATAGTTCCTTGAATTTAGCTACTTCATTTTTTATGCCCATTACCTGACTGTTGGGGATATAGGGGATTTCCAAAGCCTTGGAATAAGTATCTTAGCAGCACTAAGTAGGTGCCTTTCTAAGGTGGTGTCAGGGACTACTTCTGTATTTTCTACCTCCCATAACAATAGGACATGGGCGGGAGAATCTGGTAGTTTCCTGCCCAACACCTTTGAGCAAAGCTGCAAGACTGTTGGCCAGTAGCCTGCAAGGCTGGGACATTCCCAGAAGATATGGAGAAGGGTGCTGACTCCTGTTTTACACCTCCAACAAATGTTGCTTATAGTTGGATAGATCTGGTTCAATCTACATGGTGTGGAATACCATCTGCTTAGGATTTTATAATTGTATAACTTTGACAGACCATCATTGCATCTATGAATGCCTCAAGTGGTATACTTGTTGGATCTCCTGTATTGAAATGCAGTCTCATTCTGGATAGAAACATGCTTTCCATTTGCACATGACCTCTAAATAACAGAGGCCATTTCTCTCTTCCAATGAGATTGAAATTTGGTCTGTCAGCTAAAGATCTATGTGTTTGTCCAAACTGAGCATTGTCCCATTTTATGTTTTCCAAACTATGTCAGTTATTGGTTTATCACTGAAATCATAAAAAACTCTACAGGCACATAGCTTAATAATGGAGAGAGAAATTCTATAGAACAATAACATTAGCATAATGCACAAAGGAGGGAAACTAAAGGTCAAGATTCAAGGCCCTGACCTTTGTATAACACTGACCTCACTGGCAATTTGCTGAAAAGAAGTGAAGCCAAGTTGGTCTAGATGCGCCTCTATAAACAGACAACAGAATATTCATTCTCTGATTTTAAATTAAGGCATAACATTGCATAGGAAATATCAGGGCAGTAACCATTTCTTTGGAAATAAATGACATAGTATGAAGTGTTTTCTTTGTAACCATTACATAGTTAGATACAGAATTCACAAATACACCATTTCCACAAATCACTAACAAGGTTACAAAGAGAACATCAGAGTTACAAAGGTTACAAAGAGTCATCAGTTTTACTCATAAACTGGCCAAGCTTCTAAGTGAATTCCCCTGTGAGATAATTCTAGAGAATTACAACAAATACAAGAAAAATACAACAATGGTTATTTCCTACAAAAATAAAACAGATATAAGAGGTAAAGAGGTCCAGCTCAACAGAGCTTACTAAAATTGCTATTATCTCCTGTATCGTCAACGTATCCCCAACGTATCCCAGAGCACTATAAGATGGAGTAACACTAGCAAATGTAACATACAAGAAATAGGTGCTTTGCAAAGGAACCTGTAAAGTGAGGATCTGGTTATGGGTATTTAAGATTTGCACAAGTCACTATTTGTAATCCTTCATAAAAGTCCAAATGTGGACTAAAACACTGGGCACAAGTGGTATGTAAAATAAATAGTTTTATGAATACAAGAGATTTCTGGTCCTTATACATATATATTATATATGTTTGTATATATGTCTAGGGTGTATAACTGGTAATTGGTAAACCTTCATATAAACATAAGCACAATTTTGCATTCTTGCATGGTCAGAGGCTATTCCAATGTGCAGGGCTCGAACAGTAAAGGAAGGCAACATCTCTTAACAAAAGCCATTTAGTGCACAAGGTCAATAATGATTATACCTGTAACTGTTATTGGATTTATGCTAGCAATTTGCTGTGTTTAGATGTCCAGCTCGTTGGTTAGCCTATGAGCCACTGAACAGGTTATAGCTTGACCCCCAAAAGCTTTTAGTACACTGTGGGAGCATTGCAGCCAGCAGCAGTTAATTTTCATCTGTGAGTTCAACAGCAATCAAACTAGTTTGATTAATTTAGTGTTTGACTCAACAGCAGCAACACATTGCTACCCTGGAGATATGCCTCTGCAACTGTAAAATGCTTCTTGTTCAGTACTAAATGCATACATCTGTGCAGGGAGTATTTGCATTCTTAAAAAGAGAGAAATATTTTTACAGTGAATATTACAGTCTCACCTAACTCCCTCTCCTGTACCTCTCTGCCACTCTTCAAAGATTTTTTTTGGGGGGGGGGGGGCTGGCCAGGTATTGTTATGCCGCTTGACTGATTACTATGGTGTGTAGGCAGCCATCTCAGGTTCTTTTTTCCGGATCCTGTGCTTTCAGAAAGAGCCAGCACTTCAGGATGGAACTGCTTTCAGTTAAGCTATTGTTTCTCCCACTCAAGAGACAGTGGGACTTGGATTATTACTATTGAGTGCTATTCTTATATGTACCAGGGAGCTTTTATCTTGTGTCAGTGAACTGTTATCTGGTTACCTTCCCATTGTTCTGATGATGGTCTACTGGGAGGAAAGTGACTGAAGTTTATCAGAGCACAAGTCACATGACTGGGGCACATAGGAAACTGACAATATGTCTAGTCCCATGTTCGATTTCACATTGAAATATAAAAAAACAGCTGTTTTGAAAAACAGATTTCAGTGCAGAAATCTGCTGAAGCAGCTCTAGTAACTGATGCGTTTTGAAAAAAAACATGGTTTCCCATGACAGAATTCCTTTAAAGTCTCAACAGCTGCTCAAAGCTCACTTTTTTCTAGCCATATTCAGTTGTAGGGTTTAGTTCTCCTTTTAGGGGATTTAACATTAGAATTATTTTACCAGTGTGATTGATTATACAGTAACTCTGCTGAAAAAATGTAGTTGCCTGGTTTTTGGTTCACTCAAATTGTTATAAACACATTCCCTGTTTGCATACACTCTCTGTAAAGGAAATTGTAATATATGGAAAAAGAGATGTTTAACTGTGATCTGGCAGGAATATTGTAAAATAGCTATAAAGAAAATGATTGGATTTAGATAATTAAGTACAGATTTGTACTCCTGAAGTACTTTTGACTTGTAAAAGGTTGATAAAATTAGATAATCAGAGGAGTTTAGGTAACTAATCCAGTATAATTATTGCAGCTTCAACTCATTTATAGACTTTCTTATACTCCCTACTGTGCCCAGCCTCAACACACGCACAGAAATAGCTATGACACATGCCAACATGAAACCACCGAAGGGGAGTTTTACACAGTGAGTACAGAAATCAGCAGGACTCCCCACAGAATAGAGATGAAAGGTTACCTGAATCAATGGCTTATCTTAAAGTGGTCCACAGCATCCAGTGAGGGAGGACTAGGGCCTTTATACAGGCGCATCTAAAATACAAGATATATATATATATATATATATATATAAATATATATATATATATATATATATATATATATATATATATATAGCTTGTATTTTAGATGCGCCTGTATAAAGGCCCTAGTCCTATATATATATATATATATATATATATATATATATATATATATATATATATATATATATATATATATATATATATATATATCTCTATATATATATATATATCTCTATATATATATATATATATATATATATATATATCTCTATATATATATATATATATATATATATATATATATATATCTCTATATATATATATATATATATATATATATATATATATCTCTATATATATATATATATATATATAGATAGAACAGTCCTAGTCAGGTGCACTCTCTTCCAACAAACATCCGCCTGGGTGCAGGTAAAAATACCACTTTCCTGAAGACGGCTCACGAGTGAGAGCCGAAACGTTGAAATAAAGGCATTTTGATTTTGGACACCTTACAAGTCCTTGGAGTGCGGTTTGTTGAGAGGGTTTGAGATATAGATATATATATATATATATATATATATATATATATATATATATATATATATATATATATATATATATATATATATATATATATATAGTAATTTTTTTTTTTTTTTTTTTAAATGTAGTAGAACTTCCTTTATTTCAAACTTCATGTTTGCTGGGGTTATCATGCCCATAAATTGTAAAGGAGTGTTATCACTTCTTGCCCAGTAATGCCATGGTGCCATGATGAAGGAGTTGCTGATGCCTGCATCTGCGTTAGAGCCAGACAGAAACAGCATACAGCTATTTCAGGCCTCAACAGAATTTAAATAAAACTTTTCTCTTTGTGTTGTTTTCCTTATTTCCATAATAGCTTTTTCCTTATGTGTAAAAATGCACTGAAAAATCACTCATTTGTCGCGGTCCCTTTTTTAATGCAGGATAAATCTATAGGCAGTTGCATCTGGAACAAACTGTGCAATGACTAAACGTTTGACTGTGGCAAACTCTTTAAAAAAGAACAAATCCTCTGTGTCTGTACCACACAATTTATATGGATTGATAATATGAAATGTATGTAATGGTATGCATTACATAATTACTACAGGTAAATATATGTTTATGTAGATATATGTACAAAATACACCCACCAGATATATGGAACTGGTTTGGTGCATTTAGTGACAGTAGGTATGAATTATTTTCAGCAGATTTTTTTTTTATCATCCTCTATTTATATAGTGTTGAGAAATTCCACAGTAGATTTCAGAGATTATATATCAATCACTGCCCCAGTAGAGCTCACAATATACAGCCTCATTTACCCACACACACTATGCGCAATTTTATCAAGATCCAATTAAGCTTCCTATGTTTTTTGGAGTGTGGGAGGAAACCAAAGCATCCCAAACAAACTTACACAAGCACGGGGAGAACATACAAACTTCTTATAGAGGACACCCTGGCTGGGATTGAATCTAGGACCCCAAGCATTAAAAGTAATACTAATGAAATGCCTTTAAGTCTTTGCTTAAACGATGGTTTCAAGAAAACTCAGAAAAGTCCAGTTGCTTTAGACTTAATACTATTAGATACTGCATGGTTTAGTTGGTGAATCTGAAAGGTTTCTCAGTCTTTTATGTTGTATCAAGTCCCCTTAATTTTATATGCCTCCAAATATTTTTTAGTGGGGCCTGCCGACACAATATACTGTCCCACCAGGACATTACTGTTACAGAAAAAGCAGACAGTCCCATCCTTTTTCACTACAAATAACATACTGTATACAAAAGGATCATATCTAAGCAGTGGCAACCTATACAAATAACGCAATTCAGTTGACATGGTCCTCACCTTTTTGTACCTGTATTGATTGTGATGTTTGTTACTCCATATATTCTATATATGTAATTCGTTTGATGTAGTTGTATAATCACATTTACTTTACAGTGCTACACAATATGTTGGCGCTATATAAATACATGTTAACAATAATAAATAATAAGGTTTTATCATATTCCCTTCCAATGTAAAAATACAGTGAAATGTATGGCTCTTTCCAAGAATCATTAAAAGTAGATAACATTATGGGAACACAGGAACCACACTTATATTTCCCTATAAATCCACATGTCTCTTGTGAGTGGAGGCTCGTTGCAGCTTTGTTAGATAATTACATATGATTGCAGGTTGATAACTTTAATAGACAATATAATACATTTACTCTGCACCAGCTAGCCTATATATATATATATATATATATATATATATATATATATATATATATATATATATATATATATACACACCACCCTACACCATAAATAAACATATTTACAGCTAGGTCTTAAATTTCCATCTCCAAATCAACACAAACAAATCCTCCAGCTGCTGCACAAAATGTTGCTGCTATAATGCTTTGACAGCTGTCAAACACCTCTACTTAAATTCCTGCATGTTGCATCCCTTACCTATTCCTATCCAATCCACCTACTTGGCACTTAGCCCCCCCCCCCACTTCATGTACCTGTCTGTCTGTCTAGCAACTCCAATAACCGACCCACATGAACTATTCTCCAATGTTACCATGTGGCATAGGTGCTTATTTTAATTCTCTCTTTATTATTTTCCAGCCCACGTACAATGCTGTTAACAGCCTTAAGTGAATGGTAATGGGTACCAAATGTTCCCTTACTACTTTAGTTCAAGATAAATCTGGAATGTAATCCATACATAGCAACATTTCTGTCAGATTTCTACCCAAGTATAACGTATACATTAGCCAAGCTGGAACTGTTCACACTGGAGATATGCAAGAGGAAGGGGATCATTGGCACAAATATATATGGAGTCCATACAATAAGGGCTGTGGCAGCCATTTTAGCATAACATCTTCCTAGGGGGCACCACGCATCTCACAAATACAATGTATAACAATACATTAAAAACATTTTTTTAAATGCTAAAATGAATTACATACGATTCTGAGGTCATGCCAAAATTCCACCCTTGCACATAGATATTTGTTGAAATAATAAAAACACGTACTAAAGATCATTCCTACTAACATAAATGGGAAGCGTCACTTAGCACCCTCCACACTTCCACACCTTATACACAGATTATTTCCTGAATTATAAGAATTAGGGATTTGAGCTGAGACAAGGACTGATATTCCTGGAACCACTGCAAAGATAACTGATACAACAATGTGCTGATTAGGGATGCACCGAATCCAGGATTCGGTCTTTTTCAGCAGGATTCGGATTCGGCCGAATCCTTCTGCCAGTCTGAACCAAATCCGAATCCTAATTTGCATATGCAAATTAGGGGCAGGGAGGGGAATTGCATGACTTTTTGTCAGAAAACAAGGAAGTAAAAAATGTTTTCCCCTTCCCACTCCTAATTTGCATATGCAAATTAGGGTTCGGATTCGGTTCGGTATTCGGCCGAATCCTTCATGAAGGATTCGGGGGTTCGGCCGAATCCAAAAAAGTGGATTCGGTGCATCCCTAGTGCTGATATAGCTGCATCCTACTTATAAGCTTGGTGGGGGGCAGAACTGGAAGAGGAAGTTGAACCCAAAATGTCTGCAAAAGCAATGGTTTGGATATTAAATTGCACAGAATATTTATAGTGTAATTATCTTCAGGCCCTACTTTCTTTGATTATTCAATTTCCATAAAGCAGAAATGTCTCCTAAGGAAAGGTTAAAGTTGTTGGAAATGGATAGTTACTTATCCTCTGTACTGATCTGTATGGCACAGAAGCACTAACGCAGCCAGAAATAGCCACTCAATGCATAATCTTATCAGTCAGAGGCAGAGAGGAATCTGTAGGGACACATAAGAAGCATACACACATACTATGCTATATTGCATTTGAAATCTTGTTTTAAAAATTTACTTTCCAGTTGCTTGCATGAAATTTTTGTTGTCACCATAAGCGTCTGTTTCTATCTCCATTAACTGCTAAAATACCTTACTGCTAGACTAAGAAGTAATATTTCAATTGCACACCTTACTAGTAAATTGGTCAGTGACCTATCTTGCTTAAAGGGATTCTGTCATGATTTTTATGGTATAGTTTTATATTTCTAAATTACACCGTTTACACTGCAAATAATTCACTACCATGTAAAATGTAATTCCTAACCCAACAAGTGTATTTTTTTAGTTGTAATATTGGTGTGCAGACAGCCATCTCAGGTCTTTAGCCTGTTCATATTCATTTTGAAAGGGACAGAACTTCAGGATGTAACTACTTTCAGGCAGGCTATTGTTTCGCCTCCTCAATGTAACCGAGGTTGCAGTGGGACATGGATTTTACTAGAGATTGATTGCTGTTCTTACATCTACCAGGGAGCTGTTTTATGGTTACCTTCGCATTGTTCTGCTGATGGGCTGCTGGGGGGGGGGGGGAGGGAGGAGGGGGATATTACTCCAACTTGCAGTGCAGCAGTAAAGAGTGACTGAAGTTTATCAGAGCACAAGTGACATGACTGGGGCACCTGGGAAACGGACAATATGTCAGATTTCAAAATTAAATATTAAAACATCCATTTGCTCTTTTGAAAAATGAATTTTGGTGCAGAAGTCTGCTGGAGCAGTACTATTAACTTTGCATTTTGAAAGAAACATGTTTTCCCATGACCATATTACTTTAACACTATATACATTATATAGGTCATAGGGGGCCCGGACTATGTAATCTGCTATATGAAAATCCCCAGCCAGTTTCTAGTGGCAAAATTTGTATGCCTGCCACAGTGAACATGATTGCAAGTGAACATGGAGTTTTGGTAGTTGTGCGCACCAGGTGCCTCCAAATATTTTTTAGTGGGGCCTGCCGACACAATATACTGTCCCACCAGGACATTACTGTTACAGACAAAGCAGACAGTCCCATCCTTTTTCACTACAAATAACATACTGTATACAAAAGGATCATATCTAAGCAGTGGCAACCTATACAAATAACGCAATTCAGTTGACATGGGTTAATACTGGTTGTTTGTAAGCCAGTTAATTTGTCATCAGTGTGCTAGAACGGAATTTAAAATTCAGATTGTTCATGCATTTGTACTATAGTAAATCTGTGTCCAAAACAAATTGTGTTGTACACAAAACCAAGAAAGAAATCATCAATGCTCATTCTAACCCACACTGTTGCTGACTAGCTGTTAGAAGCATCATTTCACCAGAGCTCTGTCTAACCCACATTCTGGAGTTGGCCAGATGCTAGAAATGATTAAAAGCTATTATTTGTACACAAAAGAAGGAGAATGATTGTCAGCATATCCTTGTGTTTTTAAAAATTAGGTACCTTGATTTGTCATGTCTAGGCTCCTCATTATATACGAGTCCTACATGTTAAACATGCTAATTAACTGACAACTTACTCGCAGAAATATATATAGTGAATAAAGTACCCCCTCTTGTAAAATATAAGGATATTATAAGTTACCGAGGAGTTTCATGACCATATAAAAACACGAGGCCGAAGGCCGAGTGTTTTTATATAGGTCATGGAACTCCTAGGTCCATAGTATTATATATTATAGTATTTTATTAATCATTTCAATAACCCCCTAAACTTTGGGAATAAGAAATTATCGCTAAACTGCTTATGAACTGGTGTCCCACTGGGTTCCCTACAACCGGGCCCCACAGCAGTTACCGTATCTACTCTTGCTATGGTTACGACCCTGGCTTTAGGCCATGCTGCCCTATAAATTGCGGGATACCTTGTAAAATTCAAGTTTGTCCAAATGATCTACTTAAAAAGGACTTAACCTTTCATAAAGTGTTAGTGTGTAGACCGAGTTCAGTTTTATTTTGAGACTTTCTTTATTATTGTAATAGAATGTTTATTCCAACATCATTTTAAGGTTTGTGGTGAAAATACAAGCATTAAATGTGTTGCTCAGGCATAATAAGCTGGGCTAAGAATTTTGGATGGCTATACCACTGAAAACTGATCTTGAACAAAAAAATATCCCTATGCAATTGGGCCCTGGGAATTCTTTTTTTTTTTTTTTTTAGGTGTTGGTTTCCCTTCAATGAATTTTGGGGCATTGGGTGAGTAACCTATGATATGCTCCCTCTATTAGGTCTTTCTCTCTGAGGTACACTGTACTTCTTATCTGCAGGGTTAAACTATATCATCTGTGCTCATTTCAGTCGTGCCCATTTAATAGTTGAAATATGCATCTCAAACACTGTTAGCTGAATGTCCAGAAAGAAATATGTTTATTCTTTGCACAGCCTTTGATGCAGGCCATTGTGGGCACCCTGGAGCTATCTCCTGGTTTGGAGTTGGCAGTAGTAGGGTTAATGCAGTGTCCTGCTTCAGTGTATAACGTGCACATGTTGATTGCACTGAAGGTAAATAGCTCCTATTATGATGTATCCAAATATATAGCATGCAGTCACAAAAAGAAAAAAAGGCACTTCCTTCTTATTATTGATGGAAAATGGAATTGGAAATGGCTAACTGAGCTACAACCATCACTGCCACTATATACAAATACCTTTTTCATAATTCCATGATTTCTACTTTATTGTCAACAGTTTGGAAAAGTCTGTTTCAGTGCAATAATACCACAGTGTACCAATTGAGGTCTTTACAGAATGGGTTTGCATGGCAATGGAAGAACACGACTGGGCTTTACAGAGCCCTGACTTAAAGGAGAAGGAAAGGTTAAAATTAAGAAAGCTTTATCAAAAGGTTTATATGCCCACAAAGGTATCATAATATGTAATCCACAAATTTTCTAATGTTGGTTTATAAATGTCTTTTTCTGCTAAAACTAAGGGAAATACATGTCAATACATGTCTGGCGTACCTTCTCTTTCAGGGACTCCCCCCCCCCTTTTTTTCTTTATTTTTTTGTTGTGTAGAGAGACACCATCCTCTCTTATTTAATGGAGGGACCCACAAAGGTATTCTAAGCTGTAATCCACAAATGTTCTAATGTTGGTTTATAAATGTATTTTCTGCTAAAACTAAAGGAAATGCTTACTCAATACATGTCTGGCTTACCTTCAACCCCCCATTTTTTTTCTTCTCCTCTCTTATTTCTCTCTCTTTTTCACTCCCCCCCCCAGTGGCGTAACTAGACCCCTAAGGGCCCTGGTACATAAATCTACAACTGGGCCCCCCTACGTGAAACCAACCCCCCACCCCGTGCATTGGACTGGAACACAGTCTCCCATAGACTCTATTATAATCAAATAATTCAACTTTTTAAAACTGATTTACTTTTTCTGTGTAATAATAAAACAGTAGCTTGTACTTGATCCCAACTAAGATATAATTAATCCTTATTGGAAGCAAAACCAGCCTATTGGATTTATTTAATGTTTATGTGATTTTCTAGTAGACTTAAGGTATGAAGATCCAAATTACGGAAAGATCCATTATCTGGAAACCTCCAAGTCCTGAGCATTCTGGATAACAGGTCCCATACCTGTACTCAAAGCATATGAGCACAGAACTCTGAAATACATTTTTTACTGTGTTAATGACAACGGTTAATCAGTTTAGCATTAAAGGGGTTGTTCAAAGCTGGAAAGACTCAGTAGGAGAGAAATTAATAAATATTAAAAGAAAAAAATGAAGACCAATTGAAATGTTGGTTAGAATTTACCATTCTATAACATAATAAAAGTTAACCTGAAGGTGAACCACCAATTTAACACTATGGAGGGCATGTGCAAGGCCTCTGCCAGTTACATTACATTCACAACCTAGAGCAATAGGTAAATTGGTGCATGACTTTAGACACAGACTAAATGGAATTAAATATTTACACACAGAACCATGGCAAATATCTTAGACCTTTTAAGTTCACTAACGACATTAACAGAGAACTGGGGAACACCATAACAATAATAATAAATAAATGTTGTTAAATTAGGGAAAACAGGATATAAAATCAAGGAAAAGCAATGCGTTTTTTCAGACTGAGGGGATTGGGATAGTTTTTCGGTATCTCGCTGTACAGACTATAAGCAAACTTAGGGGCTGCTCCTGCTGAATTGTGCTTAGTACAGAGGAATACCTATGCTGTCATAGTTTTATGGGATCTCTCTGTACAGACTATGACCAAACTTAGGGGCTGTTCCTGCTGAATTGTGCTTAGTACAGGGAATACCTATGCTGCCATAGTTTTATGGGATCTCTCTGTACAGACTATGAGCAAATTTAGGGGACTGTTCCTGCTGAATTGTGCTTAGTACAGGGGAATACCAATGCTGCCATAGTTTTATGGGATCTCTCTGTACAAACTATGAGCAAACTTAGGGGGCTGTTCTTGCTGAATTGTGCTTAGTACAGGGGATACCTATGCTGCCATTGTTTTATGGGATCTCTCTGTACAGACTATGAGCAATTTAGGGACTGTTCCTGCTGAATTGTGCTTAGTTTAGGGGAATACCTAGGCTGCCATAGCTCTATAGAATCTCTCTGTAATGGCTATGAGCAAACTAAGGGGCTGTTACTGCAGATGTTAGACCATGCCCACAGGGCCAGATTTATGGGCAGGTGGCCAGAGGCCACTCGGTCCTGGTGCCGTGGTGCCAGTTATATCGGCTGCCCGTACACCCCCCTCTGGTGCTGGGGAGCTGTGTGTAGCTGAGCATCTATTTTAACTCTTTCTAAAGTATCTCAGTGTTCTGAAAAAAAAAGCCACTGATGCCCATAAATGTAAAATACCCCCAGAATTCATAGCAGGATGTCACAGTGGCCCTTCTATGTATACGTACCCCCAAAACTCATAGCAAGATGACACTATGGCAGATTAATAACTAGTAACAAAAACAGTTCAAGTCCTTACCAGCACTTGGCTCTTCTGCTGCTGCTCTGTTCTCAAACCCCCCCTTGCTCCCTCCCCCATGCAGCCTGGACAGTTCAAAAGCCCTGTGATCAGAGCCAGACCAGAGCTGCCAGAGAGGGGAGAGCAAGAAAAACATTTTCTTAGGGCGCTTCCTAATGAAACTGTCAGCAGGGAAAGTGGCAGAAATAAGGACGGTGCTTTAACCTGCACAACCCCGCCCAGCACCTCTTCATTCACTTATCGCTTAAGTTATTATTTATTTCCCACAGCGCACCCTGGAAGCTCTGGGCACCACGTGACGGCAGTCATGTGACTGCCTGATGTCACGCCTCCTTTTCTCTGCATGGAAACTCTGCTGTGTTGCTGTCGCTGCTACTGTTTTATTGCACGTATTGGCGGGGTTGTACCGGGTCTGTCTGGCAGCTCAGACACTTGCCAGGAGCAGACAAGTATACGCTCATTAACGTAACCCCCACCCCCTCGGTGCTGACTTACTTTGCGGCTGTAGCCGACTACAGCTGGCTACAGCGTGGCGCGATCTGCCGGGGGCCCTGCGGGGGGTGCGGGCCCTGGTCCAATTGCACCCCCTGCTCCCCCGGTAGTTACGCCACTGCCCCCCCCTCCTAGAGGTACCCACGTGATACCTGTGTTTATCATCGCTACTATGGTATTAAGTATGGGTCATGCCCATATGAACCTACTATACAACCTGTGAAATAATGTGACGGTGAAGCATGATAAATCTCTAGGTCACAATCAAGATAAAATACCTATCTTACATGCCTTCTCAAGATTCCACCTACTAAATCTTGAACACATACATTCACCCACAACACCCCCAACTAAAGGTAGCAGCATATTGACTAACCTCAATATTAGGAAGGCTCCACAACTTGCTTTACAACGACTCATACAATTCTTTGTTCAGCTTATAACACTCAAGTCTACTCTTTGAGGCTCCGAATACATCCCTCCGTTCAAAATGACTACCCGGGCATCCTCTATCCACACGCTTTAAGTTACCACCCACCCTGGCCCTTAATCCATGGGGGTCCGGGAAGCGGTACCTCCTTACCAGGATGAGAGAACCCGCCACACATACCCACCCTCCGTACCTGTGCTTATATAATTATCTACTCAGGGAATGCTTTACGCTTCCCTTGGGCAGAATCGCTTCTCTACCATCTTCCCTTCCCAACTCCCGTACAAGGAAGGGAACTTTTCTACTATCTACTTTCTACCTACTCTACCACCCTTGGTCTCCTACACTTGATACTATCTCTTATAACTTCCATCTTTGTGCAGCAGGAATTGGACATCTCCGCAACCTTATAGACTGACATTGCATAGACCTACATATCCGCATACATTATGCTAAATTGATTCATTCCAGATAGTGAGTATAAATGTGAATGGGCTAAATTCCCCTCAAAAATGGATCCTACTCTCCTCAGAACTACAAAAGAAGAAGGCAAGTGTAGCATTCATTCAAGAAACACACTTTAAAGAAGACTGCACCCCTAAATGGAATAACAGACACTTACCAGACTTGTACCACAGTAGACCTCAACCCACAAAGGTTAAAGGAGTAGCAATAGTAATAGCTTGCAATTTTGAGTTTTTGCTGAAAGACAAAAAAATCGACCCAAACGGCCGCTATATCTTCATAAAAGGCACTTTTCTCGGACGAGTATATACCTTGGCCAATCTGTACCTCCCTAACACGGACCAGGTAACTAAATTTACACGCATAGTAGACCAGCTACTCTCATTCTCCGAAGGCAACTCTCATTTTAGGAGGTGACTTCAACCTCCCAATGGATCCAACGCTCGACTGCTCTGCCAGCCATACTAGTATTCCTAGGTCACATATAACCAAAACCAAAAAACTCTTACACCAGCTACAGGTAGCCCACACGTGGCAAATTATTTTCCCAACCGTGAAAGACTATACGTTTTACTCCAGTCATAACATATACTCAACAAAATTGGCCACATATTTCTCTCGCATGAAGCCCTACCAGATGTACTTAATAGCCAAATACTGCCCAGGTCATGGTCCGACCATTCTATGATCACTCTCACACTTCGCACACCCTCCAATAGACGAAAAACCAACTCGTGGAGAATTAACGAATTCCTCCTGAAAGATGAACAGATAATTCAGGATATTTCTTCTAAAATAACAACGTATTTCATTGAAAACAACTTACCCGAAACTTCACCAGTGACTTGCTGGGAAGCGATAAATGCGTGATTAGAGGCTTCCTGATTCAAATAGGAGCTCAGAGGAAAAAAGAAAGAGAGCAAAAACATCCTACTAGATAAAATAGCCTCCCTGGAAACAACACACAAGAATTAACGCAAGCCAGAAAACAGTTAGCAGAGCATCTAGATTACTATACGAATAAAGTGATCATTATGACAAAACACCGCTTTTACGAGCATGGCAATAAATGTGGGAAATTGCTAGCCAGGGTTTTGAAGTCCACACAATCCAAGAATTTCATCCCCTCAATACGCAACAAACAAGGTTCAATTTAACACATTTCAGACAAAATAGCTACCGTATTTCGAGAGTTTTACATTTCACTATACCAATTACCTGGTCCGACACTGACTCAAATACCCTCATTCCGTGAAAATATCGAAAAATACCTTAAAGGGATCCTGTCATCGGAAAACATGTTTTTTTCAAAACACATCAGTTAATAGTGCTACTCCAGCAGAATTCTGCACTGAAATCCATTTCTCAAAAGAGCAAACCGATTTGTTTATATTCAATTTTGAAATCTGACATGGGGCTAGACATTTTGTCAATTTCCCAGCTGGCCCTGGTCATGTGACTTGTGCCTGCGCTTTAGGAGAGAAATGCTTTCTGGCAGGCTGCTGTTTTTCCTTAAATGTAACTGAATGTGTCTCAGTGGGACATGGGTTTTTATTATTGAATGTTGTTCTTAGATCTACCAGGCAGCTGTTATCTTGTGTTAGGGAGCTGCTATCTGGTTACCTTCCCATTGTTCTGTTGTTAGGCTGCTGGGGGGAAAAGGGAGGGGGGGTGATATCACTCCAACTTGCAGTACAGCAGTAAAGAGTGATTGAAGAGCACATGATTTGGGGCAGCTGGGAAATTGACAATCCCAATAGGAGCCAGCCTGATTGCCCAACATCAGTGTCCAACCTCACTAAAGCTCCTGTAAATTAATAGAAGCAACTCAAGCTAATGATCTTCAAACATTTCCTGTGGAGCTTTCCAAAAGAGTAGAAGCAAAAGGATGTTTAGGAAAAAAGAGAGGACTACCTTCATATTAATAGCTTTGGTTACAGAATAATATGTTGGAAAAGCATACATGTTAGATACTTGGCTCTGCTCCATGTACATGATAATCAACAGGATGGAGTGCCCATTGTCAAATGTGTATCATCAGTCCAACATACAGTTGCCTTGCTTGTAATATACCTCATTTAAGTTCATAATCTAATCTGATGATTTTGTCTTCAAAATAATGTTATGTTTTTTTCAACCTCAAAATGATTTTGAATACTGAACCGTATCAATGGAAAAGCAGTTTACATTTCTGACCTGCATGGAGAATAGTTGGTAGTAGAACTCCTGGTAGTCATGTCACCATTATTTTCTTTCATTCATAAAAAAGGACCTTACATGGGTTATAACCTAACCTCTAGATCTATTTATGGTTCAAATTCTCAATATTTTTACTAAAGAAATTGTCTAATACAATGAACTAAATGATGTGATAAAATGTATGCATGTATTAGACATATTATGATGATACCTTATAGACAACATTATCATAATTATTACCAGCAGAGCCTCCCCATTTGAGTTGATAAAACCAATACATGAAAAAAGGCATCTAATTCATTATCTCCAAACCATATTTCTTTTGAAGACCAGCAGAAGTCACAGAGAAATCAAAACAAGTTGGAATGTCACCCACACAATACAAAACATTGATATAAATTATGAATCTCATTTCTTCTAATCTCTGGGCATCCCTTTACATTTTGAGAATAAGTTTACAGTATATCAAGATTACTGTGTAAATCAAATATATATTTATATATATATATAAAGAAGGGGAAAGTTTAAAACATTAAGTGGGGGTGCAATGAGGCTGTGACCACAAAATTCAGACAGACAATAAGTCCTCTGCACTCACCCCATTATTAATTCAGACAGAGGCATTCTGTGCATTAAGCTACTAAAAAATGCCTTCACCTTTAAAGTTTGTCCTTATATTGTAATCTATTTAAGCTGACTAACTATGTTAAATCCCTGGTCTGGCCAGTTTTACACTCAACTTTCATCTGCTAAAAAGTGAATAGAGAGCTGTGAATTTTTTCCTTTGACCAACTGTTAAAGTCTCTATTCTTTTACCTTGTTTTACCCTTTGATAAATATGCCTTTTAAAGTTGTGAATATTTAGCTAATTGCTGACTGCTTATTTTTCCCCTCCATACTGTCAAGGGGTGAGGCATTGCCCATTTAGTTTAACAGAACATGTCCATCCCTATTTCCTTGAGACTTGGAGGCCTACTTTTCAAAGGTTAACTTTTAGTGGTTTTAGAGTTTTTTTAGGTTTTTGAAACTACCCTTAAACTCCTCTATTCTATTCTGTTCTATTCCTCTAAAACTACCAATTCCATTGAAAATTATCAAAAGATCGGAATATAAAAAGTATGAATGGAAAAAAATGCTGAATGATGCTTTAAAAAGTAGGAAAACCTTTGAATTTTTAGGCCAAGTCCTAGCAGGAAAAAAAAAATGAAAACCTCTCAGCTACAAATTGATTAAAAATGGTCCAAATGGATCCCATTGACTTCTATCGGACAACTTTAAGTTGGTACAGTTTTGTATTAGGGTTGTCATAGTTTTTACATTTAAAATATCTTGAATTTTTCACATTTTAGATTAATAAAAAACACATTTTAGAGAAAGATATGATTTGTGAATTTTTTCTTAGTAAATCGTGCCTTGCAGCAATATTGTACGGAGTTTGATTCTGCATGTGTAATAGAGACCTTAAGCTGGCCATAGATGTTGAGATTTTTAAAAGATCCGATCCTCATCGCGAGACCACGATTTTCTCGGAACAATCGTACGAATTGACCATCAACTAAAAAGACCAATTTGCCAGGAAAACAAAGGGCTGCCTGCTTGTCCCTGCAAAAATAGATAGATTACACTGGGACCGACAAAGATTTTTTGACCTGGCTGATCAATTTCCTGACAGATGTCGGGCGAAAAATCGTAAGTTGTACGACCGTTCGAATCCCACTAACCGCACAATAATTTCGAAGGATTGGTTGGACTTCCTGAAAATCGGTTGTTCGGCAAGAAGAATCGTTGCGTCTATGGGGAGCTTTAGACTGTAAACTCCACTGGAGCAGGGACAGATGTTGTGGTGTTTATACAAATGTCCTGTAGATGTCACTCAAGACATACTGTGCATACTTCCTGGAGAGCTTAAAAGTGAAAGTTACTGTTGTGTAATGCCTGCATATAATCACTGTATAAGCTCTGTATACATACCAGCAAATTCATAAGACAACCTTACATACGGAGTCACCTAAAATATTAGATTTAGTTTCAATTTCAGCATAAAGCAGAATACAGTGCCTTATTATTAGTGCATGATTGCATAAATCTCTGAACTTGCTTACTATTTACTAAAAAACACACATGAGAGAATATATCATGTTTCAAGCACAGAAATTAGAATTGAAAATATGCCTGCATAAACTCTGTTAAAACTACAGTAGTGGAGTCTTTAATGCCCATAAAGCCTAGAGAAGAATTGCTTATAGCTTGGATATAAATTCCCCTTTTGCTTTTTAAGAAAACAAGCATGTGATAGTAATCAGAGAAAATGCTTGATAAAGAGTAAAGCTAGTTATAAATATTAATAGCTGGCCTTGTGAGGTATTTCCTGGAGCTAGTAGATTACAAACAAATATTTAGTGCCAGGCTGATGTCCTATCTTTTTAAAAACACAAGTAAATTACTCTGAAATGGTTCTGCCTGGATGAATTCATTCCATTATTATTCACTTCATCACAGCTAAGAGAAAGACTTGATTAAAAAAGAATTTCATTTTTTACACTTCTCAGAATTTTTTTTTAGCTATACACAGATAAATCCGCAGAATGCTACCTGGGGAATAAAGAGCTGAACTGTGTTGTCCACCCAGAGTGGAGAGAGACTGTGCTAGATGCTAGACAGAACCATGTTTCCCCAGTGTAGGAATATTATTGCATTGCACTGTTTAACCTATTCGTTCCTTTATTCTCTATATAAAGTTTCTCCTGGTTTTCTGCAAACTGTGTGTTTTATTTTCCTAGTGGAATTCCCCTGAGGTGTTATCCTCAGTGCTCACTAGGTGGAGGCACTGCACTGTAAATCCCAGTATTTTTCATATGCAAAGAGAACTTGGGGCCCTGGTTTGCAAAGGGTTATTTGCTGTTTTAGAGAGTGTGATCCTATATTGCAAGAAGTGTGGTAAGGAAAGGGTTACACACTATTACACACTATAATGTTGTGCCATGCATTCCCGTGTAAATGTTAAATGTTAATTTTAATTAATTTTAGCAGCTGAGTAGTAGTGGGTGGAGTAATAAGAAAGGTTATTGACAGAGGAAGGGGAAGTGAGAGGAGAGAAGTAGATAGCATGGAGAAAACAGCCAGGAATATAGCTGAGTTCTACAGTGCAGCCTAGCATCTCTGTGTTGCATACTTCCAGTTCCGCAACACCTGGCACTGGGTTATCAAACCCACCATGTCCTTCCCTGAATTAAGGGCATTACATTGTCTATACAGCTCCACAGGTAAATGACATATTCCACACAAAACCATTACAACCCACGATGCCACAATAAAGTGTATTGCAGAAACAATGCAATGCCCTGATATGTGTGTACATATTGATAAAATAATGGTGCTGCAACTGGTGCACAGTTTATCAACACTGAAACTAAGTTGCAACTGCATTGGTAATTTCTTTTATGGGCAACATCATTATGCAACAATAATGGGACATACATGGGTGAAAAACATGGCAAATTTTGCCGTGACTGGCTGCTATTTAGTTATGAGAATATATACAGTTCTAGCGCTCATAAATATGTATTGCCCATGGACAAAAATTAAAGTTCTGCTTTAAAACATAGGCCCAGCACTGTGCAGAAGATAATTCAGGTACTCTCATCACAATATTACCACACATTTTACATGCACAATATTACCACAAATTTTACATGCACAGAAAAGCATGGATTATATAGATAGCAAATGCAGCTTTCCTAAATGTATTTGTCTAGAGTAACACAGAAATACACCAACACTATTTCAAACTCAGACCTGTGCTACTCCCAGCAGATCACACGTTACAATCCGTTTTCTCAGTTGGGCCCTCGTTGATAAGAAGGAAAGGGTTTCCACAATACTTACACACATAGTTAGTGCTCTCAATAATTTGTGCACCGGTGGTTCTTAAAATAACAGTTAACTGCTTCATTGCTTACCAGCCAGGAAGGGCTAGAACTCACACACAGGTGCCCAGTCTCATATTAAAGACCCTCATTGGATTTTTTTAAGTGAGTTATGCTGACTTCTGAGTTACTAACTCTTCTGCACACTGAACACTGTGCATGTTAGTTGCCAGTGGCATAACTATATGTTACTACAGCAAATGCAATTTAGCACCCAAAAGCATTTGCACCTTTTTTTTTTACCAAAATATATTGCAACTGCTCATTATTTAGGGCCTTACTGGACCATCCTCAGCTTGGAACCGTCCACTGTAGTTCACAAAGTAAATTTGAAAGAGGCCTAAAATGGATACAAAACTAACGCAACATGGTCTGGCATTCCTTGGTGCCACTTTTTTTCTCCCCTACCCAAGTATTAATAAGTGTTTTAAAGTGTGATAAAATTATATTATTACAATTAATAAATTAATTTATTATAAAATATAGCGTATCTAGAGGTACAGTGCTGTACGGAAAAACTATTATATATTTACTGTACATGAACAAATCATGGAGAAATGGGTTAAAAAGGTTTTGCTTGCATGGGCTTTCTATTTTCTAGTCTCTTCCCAAAGAAAATTGTTTAGGTCCATAGAAGTGCTTAGTGGAACTGTAAAGCAGGACACACAATTGCTATTCCTTTGAACATACAATATGCACTACTCTATTCCACGAACACATTACTACTACCAGAAAATGAATGGTGTCAATGCACGGCCTAAAGTCAAGAGGTACATTTGTGGTTCAAAACTGAGCCAATGAAAGAAGGGGGTTATAGGATCTATTATCTGCAAACATGTTATCCAGAAATCAACAAACGACAGTATTTCCATTTTGTTCTATTTAAATAGAAAATATTTGTTTGTCCAATTAGCGTTGTCTTTTAAAAAAACAAGACCGTAGCTCATGCTGAATGATAACTAAGCTATAAACCCTTGTTGATGGAAGTCAGCCTATTGGTTATTTAATGCATAGATGTTTTCACGGAGCATCAAGACATGGTGCTTCGCATTACATAAAGACCCATTATCCAGGAAACACCAGGTCGCTTTCCCATATATCCCTGTAAATATAAGTAAAGGAAATAGGGGACTAAACTTTGGGGTCCTTTTGCTGCTCAATACAAAAGTATTTATTCTTTGACCAGCCTTATGGTCTTCAGTGACCTTCATAGAGGTCTTACTTCAGACCGGTGATCATTTAATAGAAGCTTTTGCATTGGCTTTGAAAAAGATTTGAGAGTGTTGTTACATATGCTTTTATTGTTAGAAGAACAGTCCTATATATGTATACAGTATATGCATGTGTAAGTGTGTTATTTATTATGCACAGGAGCCTAGTACCATATGAACAAAACAAAAAAAACAAAATGTGTGTGTATATATATATGTGTATATATATATGTGTATATATATATGTGTATATATATATATATATATATATATATATATATATATATATATATATATATATATATATATATATATATATATTTTTTTTAAATTATTTGTCTAAGATATAATAAGCAACTGTCACATGTGGTGGATATAACCTGCCTTTCTACTTTGCTCTATGAGTTATAATGGTCTTGTAATCACTGCCTAATGATAGATTGCCAGTTTATGGCCTTGACTATATTGCTTCACAGATACGGACTTTGCAATTCGGAAGAATTCATTCTAGTCAAAAATTATGCAGTTCTGCTTCAAGGCTGAATGAAGGGGTTCCCTATACACTCAATGCTATCAACTCTATTGAAAAAAGAAACACACACTTCCAAAAGATACTGAGAACTGTAAGTGTAAAATTCTCTCTAATGCGTTTTTTGCCCCTTACGTTTTAGTCTTTGGTAAAGCAGGAAAGCAAATAACGAATACAAAACCAAAAATGTAAGTGATCTAAAATGATAGGAAGCTTTAACGCACCCCCCTTCCCCCATCATTTATGAGCAAATTGCAGGTCCATTTGACTTTTTATGGGTAGTTGGAAGAATCCACAGGGAATAACACCACTTAACTGTATAAAGAGAGTCCTATTTCTTGCAATGCCTGGGAGGCCAAGGAGATGTCAAGATTCTTTTCATGTAATACAAATTGTCCTCTTGCTGGACAAGGCCCCATCCCTACTAAATCACTGTCAATTTTTGGATTCAGTAGAATGTTGTGGTGCTGTAACGTTAAAACACGCAACAATATGGAACGATCCCTTATGGTCACAGTTTTATATATTTATCTCAAGGTGAGGATGTGGCTTCATCAAGATTATGTACTGTATGGAGGACATTAAATTGAAACCTTTGGCCTTTCCTTAGTAAACAATATCTCATGTCATTTTCCACTGGGAACATATTTTATGTATATACTTCCCTGTGAGGAAGAAAGTAATAGTCATAATAAGTATCAGTTCATGCTGTCTAGTCAGGCACAAGACTAATTAGTGTAATTATATGCTTACATGATGCAAATGATGCAGCTTTCTGTAATCAATCTCTAGGCTTTCCTGATGGTTTATTACCTGAAGTCACTGTAAGGGTGAATAATCCAAAATCCTGCTGACTTTACACGATCCTGTTCCCTTTCTACTGCCTTCTGGCTTCCAAACATCCTCAAGGAGAATTTGTTTACCCCAGGTTGCAGTAGTGCCCCAAACGGTCTGTGCATAAAGCTTGCCTGATCATCTTCCCCATCAGCCAAAGTCTGCTCTCTTCCATCCAGCTTGCCAGGATTGCTGAGCTGCTCATCTTCCTGACATTGGGAGGATGTCTGAGTGTTTTGGGAGAGATGAATATTTGATTCACCTACAGCTGGATCTAGGGTGGGGGAGCACTCTTCAGTAGGGCTAATGTCACCATCAGAAATTAGCCTTCTCCCCTCACTAGGGTCTGCATCGTGAAGGTGCCGGCCACAGCTGGTGATGGAAGAAAGGCTGCCAGTGAATCTCCTGCAATCTCCATTGCTGCTGGTTCTTTGGACTTTGCCCACCTCAGTTTCCATAACTATATGGGTTTCCTTGGCTCCCTGGCGGGGGTCAAGGACTCTAAAGGCAGAAGGTGAAGGCAATGGCTTGAGTTTGATGCTTTTTCTCCAGGTGTCCCTTTCTTCATCTTCTGCTTCATCCATTGTTGAGGCTTTGAATCCGATGTGCTGGGGGAGGCTGTACAAACGTTTCCTCATAGAGGGGTGCAACCTGTCCATTGTCTATTGGGATACTCTTCCACTGTGAGCTTCTCTTAGTACTAGCAAATGTCACTCACTCTCTGCAACCGCTAAGGGCATGACAGCAGCTTCTTTTCCTTCCTGCACACACACTGGATGACAAGTCTAGTCTTTAAAGCAGCAACAGCAGCAACAGCATCCCAGCAGCATTGAAGGTGCCAGGAGGAGCTTGTGGTCCATGTTTGTCAGTTTGTTATCAGATGCTATGTACTGGGATAATGAGGACTTTACAGGAGGGAACGAAATGCAACAGACTGACAGAACCTGTCAGTCAGTAGCCGGCCAGGGGTGGGACTGTGCTAGAGCTGCCCAGTAGAACAAAAGGAACAAATCATAATAAAAAGGCAAAATTAGTTCCCTCCCTCTTTCCTCCCTCCTTGACTCTGGCTGCTGCCCATACTAAACAGCCTGACAGAAGCTGCAGCATCAGTGGCTGCTGACATCAGACTGATCACTTATTCCTCATGCAGCCCCTGTGTTACTGGCAATATTCATGATGCTATCTGATCTATTGTGTTGCCATAGGAGCATGGACTACACACAAGCTCGGTCTCCTTGATCCCCCCCCCCCCCCCGTCCATTTTATTAGCTCCCTTCCAAAGTAATGAGTGACCTCTTTGTTAGGGACAGCGTGTGAGGTCAGATGCATATTATGCTGTTAGGACTTATTATTTATATGTGAAAACACTTTAAAATGATCCACTGTAATGTTCATTTAAACATGGACATGCAAACATATGAATATCTCCTACACAAATAAAAATTGCTAGACACAAATATTACATATTACATGCATTTAAATCTCTTCTCTGTACAGCCCAAATATTCTGATAAGCTCTTATGTCACTAACTGTAACCATTCTGTCATTCTATATTTTTGCCCGCAGTGCAACTTGCCCCCATTCATTTTGTTGCGGTTTTGTATGACTTATCTTTCATTTCAGTCTCTCTACTATTGATCTTCAATTTTGACTTCCAAATTGCTGCTTGATTATGAGGGTTATTAAGCCCTAATAACCAGATTGCAATTCCAAGGATGAAAACGGTAGTACAAAAAATGTTTATAACTCAACAACACACACAAAGGAGACTAACTGCAGCTCATCTTTGAATATTGCTACCTACATTATTAATTTCCTTTTAAGGAAAAACACTATTTAATTTAATAATCAGAATATCTATCCTGAGGATGCTACAACTCCCAGCATCCCCTAATAGCCAAGGGTCTACTTCCAGTCACCCAAGTACAGCCAACCAAATGTTAGGAAAGTCACTTATCAAACCCTGGTGGTCCAAGAGTGATTGAAAAGAGTTCCCACCAGATGCTCGGAAAAGCAGGACAGGCAGTGGTGATGGTGCCAGCATTCCCTAGAGATATGTCAAGTTTTTTTCACTTGATTAGGAACTTGTCACTTTTTATCTAGAGACCAGCATCTCCTGACAGCTGTTCACTGCCAGAGGGCCATGGACTGGGCATTCTTAATGGTAAATTGACCAAAATGAGCCTTTCTGGTGCAGTCACTGTGGTGTTCCAGGGACAAGAAAATACTATACAGTTCTGTTTACAGTGAGCAAGTAAAGCTGCCAGTCAGCAGGAGTGGCATCTATTATCTAACTTAAACTCTGACACTCTCTATTATTGTTTGTTATGGGATACAGCCTTGCATTCCATTTGAAGATGTGCTTGCAAATATAAAACTAGCCATTATTATTCCACGTCTTGTGTATTTATGATACCAGAAATACATGACAGCAAACACCTATGGCAGGAAAGTATTTATACCAAATGTTACCCTATATGGCCCTCCAGAAGCAACTCAGAGAGCAAATAATGGTTCTCTCACATCTCATCTTAAAGGGATACTGTCATGGGAACCAAAATGTTTTTTCAAAAAACGTCAGTTAATAGTGTTGCTCCAGCAGAATTCTGCTCTGAAATCCATTTCTAAAAAGAGCAAACAGATTTTTTTATATTTAATTTTGAAATCTGACATGGGGCTAGACATATTGTCACTTTCCCAGATGCCCTAGTCATGTGACTTGTGCTCTGATAAACTTTAATCGCTCTTTACTGCTATACTGCAAGTTGGTGTGATATCACCCCCATCAGCCTAACAGAACAATGGGAAGTTAACCAGATAGAAGCTTCCTAACACAAGATAACAACTGCCAGGTAGATCTAAGAACAGCACTCAGTAGTAAAATCCAGGTCCCACTGACACATTCAGCTACATGGAAAAAACAGCCTGCCAGAAAGCAGTTCCGTCCTAAAGTGCTATATCTTTCTGAAAACACATGACCAGGGAAAATGACCTGAGCTGGCTGCCTACACACCAATATTACAACAAAAAAAAAATACACTTGCTGGTTCAGAAATTACATTTTATATGGTAAAGTGAATTACTTGCAGTGTAAACAGTGTAATTTAGAAGTAAAAACTGCATCATAAAAACATGAAAGAATCCCTTTAACTGGCCTTCAGGGTGGGTGCTGGCCTCTCTAGAGTGGTCAATTCAATAATTTGGGAAGCAATGCGTTACACAGACCAGTTCTAGTATGTCCATTAGAAACTAAACACATCTGTAGCAATTACCTTAGACGTTTGGGTCAACATTGTAATATGGGCATTAATATAACACATGCAGGGAAAGGTCATTATAATAAAGCATAGTTTTTACAGAGACCAGGATGAGTACTGATATGTGATCCATTCCCATCCACTCCTTCTTACAAGTGTATTTGTAAAAAGGATCACACTGTGTCAGCCTGTGTGCACAAATGGAGTTCATCTCCAACTCCCTATCATACAGCAGTCCTGAAAGGAAATAATGGGGATATAGATATCTGCTAGACAGAAAACAGTGTGATTGGGGGGGGGCATCAAGGAGAGACATTGGTTATTTGGAATAGCAGCTTATACACTATACGGTCATTGACACCTTTCATTCATCTATTTGTTTTACTGGGTTTTTCAAGTACAAACATTTATTTGTACTAATAATATTATTTAATATAAAAAGGTCTGTGTTTATTGAAAGTAGGTTGGATAAAGGTGGGAGAACAGGAAAATGAAGCATACTGGTATGTAGGATACTGGGTACTAGGGTAATTCAATGGCACACAGTAGGCTGAAACAGTAGGGTGAATTTTACAATTTTATTTGCAGAAAGTGTGAGGGGGGCAAACAAAACAGACAGTTATAGTCTTTAGATTATTTTTCTCATTTATATACAGGTTTGGGACCTGTTATGTTCAGGACCTATGGTATTCAGGACAATGGGTCTTTCTGTAATTTGGATCTCCATTCTAGTCTACTAGAAAATCATGTAAACATTAAATAAACTCAAGAGGCTAGTGCGCATGCGCCTGCCCAAGGAAATTTTAAGAAAGATTGGGAAGTTGCTTATAATTGTGTTTTCTTTTATTAGGCAAAAAAATTTTTTTTGGGGTTGACATGTTCTTCAATTGAATTGATTAAGTATTTACTGCCAACTTTATCTTGAAAAATAAGGAAAGCAAGGCAATTTTATACACAAAGACCTATTACCTAATACTTAATGACCTGTATATCTGCTTCTTTAACTTGAGTTGAAATAGGGCTTTGCCTGTTGCAAAAAAAAAAATCTAAAAAGTAAACAGAGCATGGTAGACAATTTGAATGCTACTGTACAGCTAATCCCCCTGCAAATGGGCTTCTTTCTATCTGTAAGATAAAAGAATCACCTCAAAGGGTGAAGGGAAATTTACTGATAATCTAATTATCTACCTCACAAGAAGCAAACACAGAGTAGGTTTGGTATCCTTGTTTGACTTGTTTTTTGTGATTAAAATAGGTTAAAAGTATGGTCAGCAGAAGCCATATTGATTGAACTCAAGTTAAAGGGAATCTTGCATTTTTATAAAAAACACACATCCATAAACACTGTCTGGCAAATAAAATGTTAATCCACAAATCCATGCATAAGTTATTTTAGTTTGTATTTTGTCATGGGGGCTTCCATTTCTGTAAAAAGAAAGACTTACACTCGCACACCCTGGCCGTCCAGACTTCAGCGACTCCCAGGTGCTCGATGTCAGAGGGAATGGGCAACCTCAAAAACAACGTAGGAACAGGACACACCGGCACAGCATGGGTAAGTTCAGCAGGTTAAACCTTGCTCATTTATTGCGGATGCAACGTTTCGGGGCGTGACCCCTTTCTCAAGCATGGCTTCCATTTCTGCTCATTACACATTCATCCTGTGCTGCTCTAACAGCAGGCACAGCATTACCTGTGTGCTTGGAGGCAGCCACTCTGTAATGAAAAGCCAGGTCGCACTAGGACATGAGAATCTAGCTGTACACTCCCCCTCCCCTCTCTGCCCATGCGTGTGATGTTTGGAGGAGAGCGGTCACATGGTTTGCAGGGAAGCTATTACTTTCACTTTCCTACATTCTGCTCTACAGCTGCACTAGCAGCCCCATCTCCCACAGACACTATCAAAGCTCCTGCACTTCTGCAAGTTTGTTCTTTGCTTTCCTTTGGAGGGGGGAGCTTTCTCTCCTTGCTGCCTTCCTAGTTAGTTTTACTGGTTACTAGATGAGGTAAAGGAGCTGTGAGTTCCCTTTGCTATCCACCTCACACAGACCTTGCTCCTTTCCTGCCTGCAATACTTCTTTTTTCATTAACTACTTACTGCCTCCTTTCTCCTGAGCTATTTTAACCCTTCCTAGACTTCCTCTTAAGTTTTCCTGGTTTTCAAGTATGTCCTCCTTATTTTATCCTTTTTTTCTATTCCCTGTCATCAGTGTACTCCTGTGTTTCTGCCATTCATTTTTGTATATAAATAAACTATCTGTATAAAATATTTTTCCAGTGCTCAAAATGAATTGTGTGTGTGTGTGTGTATGTATGTATGTATGTATATATATATATATATATATATATATATATATATATATATACTGTACACACAAACATATAAATAATAAGATAGTCCTGTGATCACTGCCCCCACTTACGTTTCCAAATAAAAAAAAAATAAAATAAATATATATATATATATATATATATATATATATATATATAATATATATATATATATATATATATATATAATATATATATATATATTTTTTTGGAAACGTAAGTGGAGGCAGTGATCACAGGACTATCTTATTTCAGTCTTTCTGAAGTGGTGTCAGTGAGAGCTTATCTTGATACCTGCCTATTGTTCAACTGACAGGCTCAGCAGACAAGGCTCTATTTACATTACAGCAGTTTGTAGGAGGGAGGGGTAATGACATCACTCCAACTTGCAGTGCAGCAGTAAAGTGTGACTGAAGTTTATCAGAGCACAAGTCACATGACCTGAGGGCAGCTGGGAGATGTCAAAATGTCTAGCCCCATAGCAAATTTTAAAATTAGATATAAAAAAATCCATTTCTTGTTTTGAAAAACGGATTTCAATGCAGGATTCTGCTGTAGTAGCACTATTAACTGATACATTTAGTAAAAAACATGTTTTTCCACGACAGTATCCCTTTAAAAAAGGGGGTATACTGCCATATTAAACATATTATAGACTGAGAGGAGAACTAGATACTATTGAACTTAAATTTTAGCAATACAGAATTTACCTTAATGAACATTTATGCCCCAAATGGAAAGTATGGTAATTTTGTACTAATATATTACATACCCTAGCCAACAGAATGCACAAGAATCATATAATTCTTGTATACAATTTGCTATACAAGATCAGAATGCATTTCCAGATGAGATCTAAGGAAATCTGAGACAAAACTATACAGCAGCTGGAGCACTTCAATAGACAAAGAATGCACCTGTCATTCAAAATTACATCATGAGATGTCCTGCATAGATTTCCTTCTGGTAAGACCACACACTATGCCATTGATCTCTGCTATGGGATTGAGAATGTAGTTATTTCTGATCATGCTACTACATGGATTCACTTACAACTGCCACATCAAATTAACCAGCATAAATTGTATTGATTTCATAGATTTGTGCTAACCTGACAGGATATAAATACTGTTTAAAAATGGTGGCAAGCATACCAATTTGCTTACATTGTCTAATAAACATATGCTCAATATAATAAAATACAAATAAGGCCATCAATAAAACACATTAGGAATAACAATTTTTAGTGAAAAGAGAAGTTCAAAATGCCAGGATTCAAACCAGGGTCTCTAACTGTCAAGGCCGCCGGGAGCATGAAGGGACGCGTCTGCTCCCGGCGGTGAAGAATCCAAAATGGTGGCGCCCACGTGGACGCTGGGACACCAGCGCCGCAACGCCGACGCATGCGTAAACATGCCGGCGCAAGGACGCCAGTGACGTCACTATGGCGCCAAACTCAACTATAAAAGGGCGCCCAGGACACCAGAAGGGCGCCCAAGAATAGGTTTTGCTACCCTGAACCTGGGTTCCTGTATTCCTGATTCCTGTTTCCTGTTTCCTGATTCCTGCTCCTGCCTTGGTTTTGACCCCCTGCCTGGGCTCTTGTTATTTGATCCTGATCTGCTTGCTATTGAACTCTTGCCTGGACTTTGACCTTGTATCTTGCTTAACCCCTTGGATACCACAACCTTGCACCCTCAAGAGGGCTTCCTCCTTGATCCTGACTACCTCCCTGGAGGGAGCTCCCGGCTCCCTGACACTAGCATAAGATGGATCACACATCAAAAGCTGATCATTTAACCTCTAGGCCCGCTCCTTCTCTTTACTAACACCCCATATAAATTTGGAGAAACAACAAATCTTCGGAGACAAAATGTAAGTATCCCAAAATAGCCCTTGAATATGATTACGCATGGACACAGTTTCTTCAAGATATCCCCTTCCATCCGTAACTTAACAGTGTTTAATTTCCTATTGGTACCTGACCATGTGGTGTGGGCAAAATTTTAAAATATAAACCCCTCTATGTAATATAAGGCACTACGTTTGCCCAGGAGCAGTGACCAATGGCAAGATGGTCAGGTGAATGCTACCTGCTGATTGGTTGCTATAGGTTACTACACCTGGGCAAATTTAGGGCATTTTATTACATAACCCCCAGTTATATGAAAAACAGGTATTTAAATCATATGACACACTGTCCACAGATTATAGGTTTCCTAATAACATGCTTTATCACAGCCACTCAAGCTGAGCACATCAGAATACAAGTGTAATATAAGGGCTGGTAGGGCAAGAGAATTTGTTTCACGTATGTATTCAATGCTTGTTTGCGGGTTGCTATTCAAAGTGGGCTACTAGCATACCCCCCAGTTAAACAATGACAAAGGCTATTATGTATTTACCTAAATTCTCAGTAAGAAGGTAAAGAAGTACCCCGTTTGACCTTTAATACATAGGATTTCCAAATTGTAATCAGTCTATAATGACCTATAGGTGAGGAATCAACACTCTCTAATTATCACCAACTAAACCCTCAATCAAATCTATAAAGTGCAAGTGCTTAGGATCCAATAACCCAATAAAGACAATACTACTCAGATTAAATATTTACGTATTTAATCTGAGTAGTATTGTTTTTATTGGGTTATTACTGAGAATTATATCTATTCAAGTTACATCCCTGCCTTGATTTTTGGTTATTAAAGTAGACAATCAAGGTGTCATATCTTCACTTTGTACTTACCTAAATTGCTAATCCACAGAAAAAACCTCATGCCACAAATCTCCACTCTATATACCTTCAACCAAACTATTTATTCTTTAGGAGTTGGGAGCCTGGTGGACATCCATTCATGTCTTCTGAACTTGCCACAGTAGAGCTAAATTCTCCAGTGATTATAACTTTCCCTCTGCTTTAAAAAAATATATAATTCTGTAGGATATTACCTCTATGCCAATTCATTATGATCGGGCTACAGGTCTACGTGAAACTCTTTATAGCAGGAATCAAACTCCTGACTGCTTTCCTTGCCACTGACAGAAGTTGGAGGTGACTGCAGCAAATTGCAAGGTTTTTGGTTGGGACGTTGCTTTTGACAGAGAAAAAATATTTGAAGCGATCAAAACAATGCATTTTACAAAGAATTAGACACAGTTGTTGTCTAAATACTCAGTTATAGAGATAGTAAGAATCTCCATAATACATCATATACGGTTTCTTCATGGCATTAGGTCGTGGCATGAAGTCTTCATTAGGGTAATGAAACACAGGACTGTATTTTAGGTATTCCAAAAACAAGGCACCAAAATGTCTAACACCCTCCCCATACACTTGAATTTTAATCGCAGGACAAGTGATTGTACTAGAGCTTTCTGGCTAAAACACTCTTAATACACAATTTCAGTTTCAGTCTATGGGGGGACAGTTTTAGGTACTACATTTTAAGCCACCAAAAAAACAGCTCTCCATGGGCTTGAAACAGATCCATGTATCCATTATACTATTGTGTTTTTGGATTTACATTTTAGTGCAGTTGCAATATCTCTTCTACATCAGCTATAAAGAAGTTAAAATGTTGGGAAGCCATCCAACCTGATATAGCAATTCCAATGATTTGCAGTTATATTTAGTTTGAAGCTGAAGTATCTGTGTTCCTTTATAAATTGTAGAAGCTTGCTGTAAAGGTCTTGGCTATAATTACTCACTGGGTACATTTTGTAGGTAGAGGCAAACTGGGTAGGAAGGGTATAGAAATGAAAGCTATAGCCTTTAGCTGGCTCTGATAATGAGGAGTTCTGTAATTGTTAGTCTCAAACATTTATATAGACATTGCATTCTTTTAAGTCCTTCCATGTACATGATATTAAGGACTTTTCCTAATGATTTACGTGAAAGAGCAGTAGTTCTCATATCTAACACCTGCCCACTCTCTTGTAAAGGAGAAAATAGGGGATTGTTTCAGAGGCAGAATTTGTGCGGGTGCTTTGAGTGTGTAGGGAATGGCAACAGCATGAATATTTAGCAGCATTGCTTCCCCCGCACCCAAACAGCTCCCATCAACCAGCCAACTTTCTAATTACACCTCTTCCTTGTCAAGCTTATGCGTGCGGTCTCTAATTAAAATGATTCCAAAGGGATAAAAGGAAGTGATAGAAAAAAGTGACACTGTTTTCAAACGTGTCTGAAACTTCACAGATTTGGCAAACAGGCATCCGATGCAGGCTGAGTAATTGGATCATTAACTGTCTTGAAAAAAAAGTGAAGGCTTCATTGTAAGAAGCATGTGTTGATCTTGCATGCGATGGTCAGCAAAACACTGATGCCTCTAATAGTACAGACCTTGAATTGAAATCCAGTTAACAAATTATGTGCTAGTGTATTTTTCCAAAGTTTAATATGAAAAATAAGCACATTGAGTTTGTGCTTTACAAAATCCTATGTTCTTCATCTTTTCTGCCTAGCAACAACATGATAAAAGGGTGTAATTAAAACTAATATTTTTGTTTTTTTATGGATTTTAATAGATCATTCTTTTCTGCCTAGCAACAACATGATAAAAGGGTGTAATTAAAACTATTATTTTTATTTTTTATGGATTTTAATAGATCATTCCCCTCATGTGTTTCTAAGGAAGTATGTGGTGGTGATATCTCCTTGCGGCCCATTTTGGCTCTGTAAATCTACCGTGTGATTCCACTTTCTGTGCTAGTTGGGGATGACATTCTTGATAGCAGAGATGTTTTACCATGGGCATGTGTGAGTTTCTGGTCTTCACTGACACATGCGCTAACAAAAAAGGTTCCTACACAACTTATTGGCATATCCCATTGGAGAAAGGCCACCAAGTGAATTAAAGGACCAGTAACATCAATTTTTTAAAAAAAAGAAAAATGTGTTTGTATACTAACGAAAAAAAAAAAACCACAAAGACAAAATGAACTTTAAAATTGCAAAGCCTTTTATTAAGAAATACTTAACCGAAACTCCACTTCCGCTCCTCTTCAGAAAAGGCGACAGGATCCAGGATGCGGCTCTCGATTTCTCCTCCCTGGCTATCTCCTACAAGGAGGAGAAATTGAGCGCCGCACGATGGATTGCCCAATCACTTTTTCTGAAGAGGAGTGCAAAAGGAGTTTCTTTCTTAATAAAGACTTTGCGATTTTAAAGTTTAATTTATCTTGGTGTTTTTTTTCAATGTATACTAACAATTTTTTTGATGTTACTGTTCCTTTAAGTAGACTTTCAGGGTTAATTTACAATATTTATAGTCATGTGGCTATAAAGAAGACATCTTGCCTTTTTTTTTAGTTCTCTAGTTACTGCTTTCCCATCAAGTGCTTCTTTGTTACCTGTTTCCTCCTCTCCAGAAGTGCTCATTCCACAAATGGCCATCATGCTAGGTATCCATTTTCAGTCAGTGTTCTTCACAGAGAGAATTCTACAACTTCACATCCATCCTTATAATTGTAAAAAAACAACAAGGAGGAGACACTGGTGAAGTAAATTGCACTTCTAATCAGTGAGTCGTAGTGGACCACAAATAATTATAATTTTTAAAGAGTTTTTTTCTCAGTAATAATAAAACAGTACCTTGAACTAAGCCAAGCTAATCTGCACGAATCCCTGTTGGTAGCAATACAACTGTAATGGGTTTATTTAACGTTTATATGATTTTTAGTAGACTTGAGGTATTCAGATCCAAATTACAGAAAGATCTGGATCTGGAAAGATCTGGAAATCCCAGGTCCTGAGAAATCCAGATAATAGATCCTGCATTTGGATATATCACACTACAGGCTCCTGCAAGCCCTGAACAGATTGTATACCTCCTAACATTTGAAAAATGTGAAAAGGTACAAAAACATCAGCTGTGCATAGCATGGCAACATTTTTGGACCACACCCATTTTATGGCCACACCCCCTAATGACCATGTCCATTTTCCAAAATTTGGCAGGTTATGAAAGTTTATATATATTTCTGAGAATTTTAGGGCCATTTTTAAATGTTATAACAGTTTTGCTATTGAAGGTGAAATTGCCCTTAAGATGTGAGTCACAGTTTCTCCAAGAGACTTGCTTATCTTAAATAGTTACAATTGTTTCTTTGTTTATCTTAAATTGTTATAAATGTATCGACGTGCAGGTGCTGAGTGTTTTGGGCTCTCTGCCAAAAAGCCTTTTATTTTAATAACGTTTCTTGTATGTATTTTTGGTGTCAGTGCAGGAAAAACATGGGACTGAGCTGTCAAAATCAGGACTGTCATACAGAAAACAGGACAGCTGGGAGGTGAGATTGCATTTATTACTCCCAGGAGTTCTATACAAATCAGATTGCTCTTCTTCAGCTGCTCACTAAGAAGCCAGTACTAATTCTCTTGCAGCCCCATTTCACCCAAGTACAGTCCCTCTGCAGCCTTCACTTCCCTATATCCCCCTCACAGATAGGGGATGGAAAGAACTGTCCTAAATGGAGGAAAGTGGGAGTTTAAACAATATGGGAGACTCAAGGAAGCAGGGCAGAGTGAAGAGACTGCATCTTGGAAAGTGAGACAATTCATTCAATCCCTGAATGCTGATTTCTTCCCGTGGAATGGCATGAGGCACAGTATTTGTGCTCTCTGGGTGGGCCTGCCCATATTCTTGTGGTGCTTACCTCAACTGCATTCAGAATAATTAAGTTACAGAGTACACAGAAAAAGCAAAATGTCTGAACACACGTATATACACACACACATGCACTCAAACTCAAGGGGAGTTTATAAGCTAGTTAAAGGAGAATGGGGGGTGTCTAAGAAATTGGCAGCTCAGTCAAAGTTTTGCTTTCTACAGAAGATGTTGCCACTTTTTAAGATCCCATGGACAAGGGAGTGGATTCTGATGTGACAATGTCTTTTCTCTATGTGCGAGAAATATAAAGCTGGCATTTCTGTGGATTACAACATGTATGTCTGGCTGAAGTATTTGGTCAACTAGCGAATACATATTTTTCGGATTTGTCCAAACCACAAATCTTTCAGGTAAAAGTTCGGTCGAATCCAAACTCTAATTTGCTAATTAAGGTACATAAGGACATGGCATGGCAGTGTTGGGCAAACATTTTCAATTGCCTTAGTCACATGACCTAAAGTAACATGGTTTTATGGGTTTGGCTTTGGTTCTTTCTTGGTGAATGCCTGTGTTGATAGCACATGCCAGAGCTCTAGATCTTTAACACTCTCCATCTCAAAGAGTATTGTGTTTAAGATCCTGGGAAGTGGACACACCTTCTAATTCAGCTCTTTTCAGGGGCAGATGAGGGACTTAATTTCTAAGGCATCTGGTGAGCAGAGCAATTTTTACTGCAGAAGAAGCATAAACAGCAAACAATATTTAAAGCAGCATTTATGGCACAATTTTTTCTTTGAAGCAATTTTCTCTTTTCTATTCCCCCTTCTCTTCTGCCCCCTGCTGCTCTTCTGTACAACTCCCTTCTTAACTGCCCTTTCACTCTTCTTCTTCTTGGCTGTCTGCCTCTCCATTTCACTTTTGAAAGCATATTTACTGAGGCTAATGGAACATGTGGCATATTCTTTGCCAATGTTTTCCAGCCTGTGGAGAAATTACTGAATATATCCACGTCGCCTGCTATTTGTTCTAATGGAAACCACCTTCCTGAAAACATGTATATCAGTATTTACATGGTGCTAAATAGCATAGAACGATCGTGAAAATAATAAGAGCAGGTCTGCTAGGGCCTAGGCTCCAGCACTATTGAACCTGAGAGACAGACAAACTAGGAGGTTTATCAATCGGAGAACACATTTTCTTTCAAACTGCCTAAGCCAGAGTCTTCTTTACTTTACTTCATATTAATAAAGAAGTAATGAAATATTCCAAAACAACATATATGAAGCATGGTTTATATAGGGACAGGTATATGTATTTTGATATTTGTTTTCAGGACCTGAAAAAAGGGCACAGCAGGGACCCCTTTGACTGATCCTCTTGCACCCCCCCAATGACTGCTCTGAGATGATCTGCTTCATACAAATGCCAGATTTTTGCATTACTCTGTTTTTCAATGTTGCTAAAACTAAAATACATTTGTGCAAAACTAATCCCTTAGGATTTGATAGTCTGTGATCTCTGATCTTTCGTTATTCAAATTAAATTCTCATGGCAACAACGAGTGGGCTTTACATACTGATGCCTGGCTGATTTAGTAGCTTTGTGGATCTGATTCTTTTTCCTTTTATATATCAGATGTTTAGGGTCTAAAATCAAAACTTGAAGGACAATTTAACTAAAATAACAGTTCCCAGTTTTAAGTACAGCATTCTGCACAGGCAGAACCTTTGATAGGTTTCAGCATATCAGACACTCTTACAAACAACTTTGACAACATGGGTTTTACATGCTACAACTACTAATCTTGGCACATAATGAACACATTACTGGTATTCACCAAATCTGAACAAGAACAAGTCAGTATATCTTCATTATGATACTTGGGATTACTTTATAAACTAACACCTTGTTTCCCCAGAGCACCACCTCACTCACTATGTAGGCCAGTGGTACCAAAACCAATGCTGGGTTTTGGGGGTGGACAGGGCAAAGACTGAGTTAAAGAACCAGTTGTTTTTATTTTAGAATTGGTTCAAAAATGTAACAAATCTATAGTTCAAATGATTTGTTCTGCAATGCCAGCAATATTTTGCTGGCCATAAAAAAAAAAAAAAAAGCAGTAAAGCATTTAAAGCAGTGTTACCATACCTCCTAATGAAACTGTTTTTTAAAGGATGATCCAGAATCATGGACCCAAAAAAGGGATGACATATCTTGGAAAACAGGCAGGGTCTGAGGCATATGAGAAGTGCCATGGCATTACGGGGAATGGTCAAGACATGCATGTTCTATTTTGTCCTGCAGTTGATAATTTCAGAAATACTTTACCCTCTACTGCCGCATTATTTCAGTTACTTCTAGACTATATAAAATATATTTGTGACTCTTTGTAGTCATACAAGGGAGACAAAATAAAATGCATGGTTCAAAGAACACATTGATTTTTTTATTGAGCTGTTATTTATCTTTATGTACATATTCATTTTTGAATTTTATTTTAGATCTTTCAGTCCAGTGAGGAATCTGGTAGGCTCACATTGACGATCTTAAACACAGGTCATTTTTTCATTTCTCAGGAGCATGCAATGCTGGTAAGAAACATACATTATTCTTTCATTTAACTTCAGGCTGTTCATACAAGGTTGTACTTGACAGCATTTCAAGCTTCATGGTTGGGTGAACTGCATTCCTTTAAATGTCATGTGATTTTAATGTCCTGGTTAAGAAGCATTTGCAAATTGTTTGTTTACATATTATACCAGTTTGCTCATATTATTCAGCATTGTGTATTCAAATTAAGGTTCAGATTTAGTTTGGTATTTGACTAAATCTTTTTGTGAAGGATTCAGTAAAAGCAATAAATTATGTGTGTGGTGCACCCCTGATAAAAACCATAGTCCATTTGGTTAAAAATAAAATGCATAGACATATGAATTTAAAATGTCAAAAACAAGCATTTCTAGTACAAGAGAAGAAAATGCAAAGTTCAAACTATACAATTAATCAATAGGGGGAAACCTATTCTGGCACACCCAATGAGGCTATCAAATACCACTGCAACTGCCACAAAAATCAAGGTTGTAGAAAAGAACACCTTTTTATCCTAAATGTTGGCACAGATAGGATATGATCCTAGATAGGAAATTGCTTAAATACAAGTCCATTACACTCAAGCTGGGCCCTCATATTTGGTAAATTGTATTATGTGTATAAATGGTAATAATGATGTATGTTGGGAATCATCTTTTACAAAGTTATTGTGCACCAAAAATAACATTTATTTAAGAGACTGATATTTTAATACCATAGTTCCCATCACTGAATACTATCGCCCCACTTTCCTTGACCCTAGGTGTAAATGTACAAGAGTGCTCGGCGACCCAGATGCCCCTAGAACTATTAAAGCTGTTGTAGCCCTGATAATACAGATATCCAGAAACGTATTATCCAGAAAGATATACAGTACAGACAGGCCATCTTCTATAGAGTCTGTTTTGAGAATTTTGGTTTTGTCAGGCATAGATTATTCTCTTTCCTGCTCATGGCGGGTATAATACCACGTAAGGTATTATAAAGTATTACTTCCTGTAAACTCTTATGATGAGAATGATTGCAGTGCAATCTGCTGTACAATGCTGCATATAAAAGTAGTGCTATAGAGATACAAATATATACAAACATACAGGGAGTTTATGTTGGAGGGTTTACAGAGTATGACAGGATTATAGGGCCCTACTTGCAAGCGTTTATAAACTAAAGGGTTAGGGTACTATTGAGACATAAGGATTTTTTTACAAAAATTGTGATTTATAATACATTTATGACTGATTAATTGAGCTTCACTCAACAGGTGGGTCTTAAGGGAGTGTTTAAAAGTTTGAAAGGAAGGAGAAAGACTGACAGCTCGAGGCAGACAATTCCAGAGAAAGGCAGAGGCTTAAGAGAAGTCTTGTAGATATTAATGGGCAGAAGTGATGAGAGGAGAAGAAAGGTGAATGTCAGAAGCAGAGCGAAGGTTGGGTGTATTTTGAGATCAGAGATTAAATATGGGGAGGGGCTTAATTTTAAGGGCCTTTAATGTAATGGGGAGTATTTGAATTTGGGGAGATTGGGAGCCAGTGGAGGGATATGCATAGGGAGCAACTGATGTTGAGTGGTGAGATAGATGAATGAGCGGCAGCATTTAGAACAGATTGGATGTGTGAAAGGCAA
Source organism: Xenopus petersii (assembly GCA_038501925.1). Lineage (NCBI taxonomy): Eukaryota > Metazoa > Chordata > Amphibia > Anura > Pipidae > Xenopus > Xenopus petersii. The sequence continues at coordinate 74,931,488 of CM076677.1, forward strand.
CTTGCAAGAATACCTGCGAGGAGCAAGTAGCAGTAGTAAAGATGGGAGATAATAAGAGAATGGATAAGTGTTTTGGTTGTATCTGAACTGAGAAACGGTCATATTCTTCAATGTTGCATAGTTAATATGACAAGATTTTTCAAGTGTTTGGATGTGTGGTTAAAAAGCCATATAAGAGTCTAAGATGATTCCTAGGCAGCATTCCTGCGTGGTCAAATGAAAGATGATGTTATTAACTGTGAGTGAGATCTGAGGGACAGGGGAAGATCTTTTAGAAAATATGATGAGTTCTGCTTTAGAAAGATTGCATTTCAGGTGTCGCTGAGACATCCAGGAGGAGACTACAGAGAGGCAGTCTGTAACTTGGTCAAGGACAGAAGGAGAGAGGTCAGGAGTGTCATGAGTATTATGAGTATAAAGGTGATACTGAAGCCCATACGACAGAATACGTTTTCCTATACGACCGAATACGTTTTCCTAGCAAAGTAGTATAGAGCATGAACACTTAAGGGCTTAAGACAGAGCCTTGAGAAACTACTGTTGAAGTACTGTTGTTAAGCTATTGATAGAGCTTGATTGTAGCAAGAGAGCATGAACTTGGATGAAGTCAGGATCAGTTTGTGACTTTCTCCACTGTTGTTCAGCTGATCTACTTCATCATCTGAGCTAAACTACTGTGCCAGGGTTGGGGTTTAGCTGGTCAACTGTGGCAGGTAGTAGAAGGAGCAAGGTAGTCGAGCTGTTGAAAAAGCATTTTAGTAGAGAGAAGCTGCCATATTCAGACAGGAAATGTTGTTAATATGAGAGATTTGTTGTGCTGCTACTGTTTTTTGTTTTCTGGATCCAAGATGTTGCTCATTTACTGGTGTGTTTAGGGTCGTTGTCTTGTGGTCATTTCCTCTTCGACATAAGGCAACATGATCTTTTCAAATATTTTGATGTATTGATACGATTCATGATCCCTGGTATGTGATAAATAGGTCCAACACCATAATATGAGAAACATTCCCATATCATGATGCTTGAGCCACCATGTTTCACTGTCTTCACATTGTACTGTGGCTTCAATTCAGTTTTTGGGGTCGTCTGACAAACTGTCTGTGGCCCCTAGACCCAAAAATAACAATCTTGCTTTCATCAGTCCACAAAATGTTACTCCGTTTCTCTTTAGGCCAGTCAATGTGTTCTTTAGCAAATTGTAACCTCTTCGTCACATCTTTTTTTCAACAATGGGACTGTGGGGGCTTATAATTGTAACATTACTCACATCTAACTTTAGACTTCTTTGATCTTCTTTAAACTGATCATTTGCTGAGTCTTTGTCATTTTGGCTATTTTTCTATCAATTTAAATGGTTGTTTTCTGTCTTTCAGGTATTGGTTGACATTTTAAAGCATTTCAGATTATTTTAGCAGAGCATCCTATAATTTTTTGCACGTTTTCCCATCATTTATATTATTTTTGCCAAAGTGCATAACCTTGCATTTATCAACATTGAACCTCATTTTCCAGTTTGCTGCCCAGTTTTCCAGTTTAGACAAATCACTCTGCAAAGTGGCAGCATCCTGCATTGAACCTATAGTTCAACCTATAGTGCACAATTTAGTATCATTTGCAAAAATAGAAACAGTACTTTCAATGCCCACCTCCAGGTCATTAATAAACAAGTTGAAAAGCAAGGGACCTAGTACAGAGCCAATTAGAAAATGAGAAAATGTATTCAGATCAACTGCCCTGTAAAAACTGTTGACTAATATTGAAATCAAGCTGTTAAGTAGCATAGCCCAAAAGGAATCTGCTTCTTCTACATGGCTGTAGCTTCTGTTACTTTTTAAATCTGTTTAAAATGGCAACATTTTACATTTCAGCTGCTTTTGTTACTTCATTCCATGTCAAGGTAACCTCCTTTTATATTGCTCTTTCTCCCTGGCTTCTAATAAATATTATAATATTAAACAATAAACAAAATGGCAATACTAAGCATGTTATTTGCCTTACAACATGTAACCTGTTAATAGAGCATATCTGAGCAGATATCTTTACTTAAAGAAAGGAACAAATGTGGCATGCCATAATTTGACATTTATTTTTCGTTGCAATGGCAGCCTTGAATTCTTATGGGTATCTGGTACCGACAGTCTTAAATTGTAGAGAATGTAACTTATTCAATCTATTATGTAGAAGAGAAGACAAATAGGTTTTCACCTTACAAACTAGATATCCCAGTGCTTTCAAGTAATAATTTGATGTAACCTGCTATTTCAATCATTATTACATTTGCTTACCCTTCTATTTTGCTAGGTCATTAGCATTTATCAATATAGCAAAAGAAAAAAAATGACTAATTTCTTTCAGAAATGTGTAAAGTTGTTCCTTCTAATAGGTGCTAATTACTATAATTTCATTGACAGCAGCTGCCAAACCTTAAAGGGATACTGTCATGGGAAAAAAATTTTTTTCAAAAATGAATCAGTTTATAGTGCTGCTCCAGCAGAATTCTGCACTGAAATCCATTTTTCAAAACCTTTTTTTTTATATTCAATTTTGAAATCTGACATGGGGCTAGACATATTGTCAATGTCCCAGCTGCCCCAAGTCATGTGACTTGTACTCTGATAAACTTTAATCGCTCTTTACTGCTGTACTGCAAGTTGGAGTGATATCACCCCCTCCCGTTTCCCCCCAGCAGCCAAACAAAAGAACAATGGGAAGGTAACCAGATAGCAGCTCCCTAACACAAGATAACAGCTGCCTGGTAGATCTAAGAACAACACTCAATAGTATAAACCCATGTCCCACTGAGACACATTCAGTTACATTGAGAAAAAAAAAACAGCAGCCTGCCAGAAAGCATTTCTCTCCTAAAGTGCAGGCACTTACCTTATATGCAGCCTACCCCTAGTCTGGCAAGTGTTACCACACTGAAAAGTGGGTGCCCTCTGTGAAGTCGAAGTGCTTTGTGCACTACCTCGCACGCGCACCCTCGGCTGCACACGGTTGAGCACAATTATACACGCGCGTCCTCGGTTACACACGATTGCGCACGTGTGTCCTCAGTTATGCATGGCTATGCACGTGAGTCCTCGTTTGCGCACAGCTGTGGTGGGAACCTAAGTTGCCAACAGCCAGACAGACCTGGCCCGGCACTATCTGTCCGATCGGCCAAACGACCAATCTCCACCGGACGAAAAATGTCGCATCTCTCCGCACACGGTCCGAAAATCGGACGAATCCTCAATCGTACGATTGGATCTTTGCGTCTATGGCCAGCTTTAGTTTCTCACTGGAGTCCCAGTTAAATAATCTACACATTAATCTTAGTGCATTGATACTGATGGAATAGGATTTGTTGGGTCAATGGCCATTCAAACCTCAAGCAGAATGGCTCTGCATTATGATATGTCATTTTGAGGGACAGCGAGTTCCAAGATAGTCTTATACATGAAATCCTATCTTGCATCCTAAACCTTTACTCTATCAACAACACTTCATTAGAGAGCGTTTCCAGTCAGCAACAATCACTGACAACTAGTTTAAGATAACAAGCCTGATCTGCTGAATTAGTTTAAAAATGCTAGGACATTCCAGATGCCAACAACTTCAGGATCAACTCAGAAATGGCCAGTCTTGCAATGAAGCACAATGTTTTCGATTAATTTCTTAACCTTTCTTTAATTTCTTAATATATAACTGGCTCATTCCCCCCCCCCCTCATTAAAAGACTTCACCAAACTGCAGCTGATCTGGTATGCATTAACAGAGCCTACTATTTGAAACAATTATATTTCCTAATATAACAAAACACAAGTCTCCATAAAGACTACAGTCCCAGATGTCTTTATTAAAAAAAACTCCACTGGAAATCATTTTATTCAGACATATTTTTTTTTGAGAGCTAATATGTAGGATGCACACGATCTTCCTCATATCTAAGTACATTTTATCTTCATGCAGTATTTGCATTGCAGGTTGTATGTCACTAATAAAACTCGCATCTAAAATGCTCCATAAAGGCCTCCCACCTTGGTAAATACAAGCCCACTTATAATTTGCAGGGAACACGATAATTTCTGTATGGCATGGTTCCTCCTAGGGAGCAAGTGGTCTAAGACCTTCTTGGAGGGTTACACCATCATGGATCGTAACATCATATGAGATTTATATTAAGTACTATTTGTGTAGCTGAATAGCCTTAGTTTAGTCTAATATAAGGGAATTGCAAACTATAATGCTTTTCTACTTTATATATCATTGGCTTTAGCACTGAAATTAAGGATTAGGGAGGGACTCCTATGTGAGTTCCTCACAACTTCAGAATGTCAAAGCAATACATGTTTTTCCAGTGGCAATTTACATTATAACCGGTGGAAAAACATGTTCAGGAAATGAGTCACCCACTGTAGAGCAGATTTATCATGGTATGAACCTGAGGAATTACGTTTGTGGTTCAAAACACGTAGTGCTTCAATAAATGAACACTAACTTTATTTGAAGGCTCACCAGTTTTTTCTTTCTACGTCTGATTGAGATGAGTGCATGGTACCTGCTTGGAGAAGATCAGACAGCCATCACCAAACTGACACATCTTAGATATCTCAGGTGCACACCACACTCACCTTGCAATGTCTGGCTGCCTAATCTTCTCCCAGCTGATACTGACCAGACCCAGGCCCAGCAGATCATAGAAAGGGGGCCTTTGGAAAGTACAGCTTAGGGTCCTCACATCTCATTAACCTGCCACTGCTCAGAGGGAGGTAATGTATGTATATATGTATATTTTTATTTCTATAGGGCTCCTTGAGGGCAAAGCACTGTACAGCAAAACAATAAATTAGTAGAAACAAACCAGGGGTCACCGCAATAATAAGTAACAATAAGTGCATTATTACTTAGAGATTAGAGTTTATATGCCGAGAACTTCCCACACCAGTCAGTTGAACTGAAGAAGCTGCTCAGATGAGTAGTGAAACGTCTTCATTGATTACTCAGCAAGTCCAGTTATTTTTAGATTTACCTATACTAGATATACCATGACCCGGATGAATGAAAATCTCCATAGTCATATTATTAGAAATACAATTCACAAAATATAATTACACTCTGTGTCAAGGAGACAAAAGGATGGAGGACCCTATCCCAAAGGGCTTACAGTCTAAATGGTTATAATGAGGTAATGTGTTTGTGGCCAGTCTGCACTTAGGCAATTTTTGGGGGTCTATGCCACACAGAGCATCCAGCAGCAGGAAAATGTCAGCAGACAAAACACACCTCTACTCCAGACATAACTCCTAATACTTGCCAAAGAAGTGAGTGTTTTGGTGCTGAGGCCTGCCTGTCTCTGCTCAATGTATGTGTCAAATGTAGCTTTTTTTAAAATTTGCTGCAGTTTTCTGCCAGTTGGCAGTGGAATACAAAACATCTATGTGTCCCAAAATTGAAGACTGAGCCAGAAGCAGCAACACCACAGAATCTTTTGAGACACAAATCAAATGAAAATAAATACATATTCATGGTAAGGTGAACATATAATAAAAAGCCACAGAGAATATTAAAAAGAATGAATGTATACTTGACCTTTTAATACATAATTTGTGATCACAAGTTGGAAAGACAGAACAATCATCACAAAATGAAAAACATTTTCTGCTATGTTCTGAAAAATACACAAGAATGTAAAATGAATATTTCCCCAGGGGGCAGAAAGTACCAATAACACCAAATGTGTGCTTGTATATATTAAAAGGGCAAGTTTTTTTATATAGTGTGCTTATTATTAGCGGTGTCAAGCCACTCTTTATTTGTACATTGTGTTCATTGCAGTGTTTAATTGCCACAAAATAGCCCGATCAAAAACACTAGAGAATCAACACTATGATTTCTATTTGTAATAAAATGTAAATCTTAATATTTATTTTTAATATACATCTTGGCACTGGGTGGAGTAAGAAGAAAGGTTGTGGAAGGGGAGGATCAGATAGAGAGGAGAGAGCAGCCAGGAATAAAGTTCTGTTCTACCCTGCAATCTGGCATCTGTGTTTCTTCCAGGAAGGCTTTTCCTTAATTTCAGCACAAACATGTCTAAAGGTGTTTAGAAAATCTGATTTGCTTCTGCTCGAATCAAATGCAAGGGTATGTTTTACTAACATACTCTAATCAGTCATAGAATAACAAACATTCTCAGTATTATCGACTTTATCAAAATGACTTACAATTTTCTTTGTCAGTGTCTAACTATGACATTATCATTTTAATATAATCTGGCCTATGAAAAAACGTAATATGAGTGGTTTACAATGTGGCTGGTGGCACACGTTCAGATTTAGGGAGATTATTAGGCCAGGGACAAATCCCCTCTTCTTCGGGCAACTAAACTCCCCAAAATTCCTTCCCGCTGGCAAGAATGGGAATCTCCGGCAGGATGGCACTCGGATCTCTTCGTTTTTCCGAGTTGGCGTGCGACTTTGGAAAATGAAGCCATCAGAGTGCCATCCTGCAGGAAATTCACGTTCTTGCTGGCGGAAATGCATTTCGGGGAGATTAGTTACCTGAAGAGGATATTTGTCGCTGGGCGAATAATCACTCTAGAATTTTCACATCTGCCACCAACCTTGGGGTGCAAGGGATTAAGCATTAACCATTGTACTGTACAACTCTACATAGTAAAATCTTTTTTGCAACAATGTGTACATGCACCCTGTCTAGTAACCCAAAATACACTTAAATCCCATTCCCTTCTAGCAAATAATATCCAATGAGAAACAGATTCAAAGTATACAAATTATAGAAAAAACACATACCTTCTTCCTCTTGTGGGCATGCCGGGGGCCAGGGAGGGAGGTCAGAAGCCGTAAAAAAATATTTATGCAGGGAGTGGGTCTGGCCTTTCAGGAAAAGAACCATAATGAAAAATAGTGATGCTATCCCTATCTATTAAAGCATGACATAGAAGTGTCCCTTGCCCCCATAATGTTATATTAAGCCATAGGCTCGTTAGCACTTTTATTTCAATCTAATCTCAATATTGTCAGGGGTGCATCATAAGATTCATCTTTTTGCTGACAAACTGTCCGATATTATTGCCAGACCTTTGACCTCTTTACCCAACTTATACCAAATTCCAGAAAAATGTAAAGGCTCATTTATAACTGAAATGGTTCCATGATGGATGCAAAGTCATGTTTTTAATTAAAGGTATTTGCATTACAGGATCCTTGTGTCCACATAGTGGTTTTTAACCTCCAATGCATCTGTACCTGCCTCTTCAGATGAACCCTGTGCAAGTGTGTCCATTCATGCTGGAGAACACTAGAATTACTGTCACTCTGGACCTGGTAGTTATTTCAGGCTTCCCACAGTGCATTGTGATAATAAAAGCTACAGACTTGTATGAATTGAATACTAATGCCATATTGACATGAGCCAGAAGTGACCCAGTCGCCACTGTGAAAATGCTAGCTGCAACTTGCTCTGGGATAATGAAGACGTATACATGCAACAGTGCTTGTTTTGGCACATCCAGAGCAATTGGGGTGTCTGCAACTTTCTGGCAAAAATGTTGGCATTGTGGAAGGGAAAATTTGAATCCCAAAATTGCATTTTGTATACTGCACCTCATAAGCAAATGCACCTTTAGGTATTTTCTCAGGATCTGGATGGTATTGCAATTAATGAGCAATTGTTTCCTTTTCTTAAAGGGGTTGTTCACCTTCAAACACTTTTTTCAGTTTAGTTGGTTTCAGATTGTTCACCAGAAATAAAGACTTTTTCCAGTTATTTTCTATTTGTGACGGTTTTTCTAATATTGAAATGTAAAGTTGAACTTTTTTACCTTCTAAAGCAGCTCTGGGAGGGCGAATCACCAACTCTTTAACTGTTCTAAATTCATACATTTAATTGATACATTTGTTATCTTTGTTCCTGCTGAGCAGAATCCCTGAGTTCCATTAATGCATGAAAGGCAACTGTTAGAATTCATACAGCCTGTCCAGTTTTCTGCGGGATGTTCCTGTTTTTGACAGCTCAACCCGCAGTCCCTTGTACTGGAAAGTCACGATTTTCTCTGCACTGAACAGCCAGAAAAATAAACTAAGTTTCTAACTTAATTGGCTTCTGGCAGAGAGCCCAGCTACAGCTAAGATACTTTTGTTACAATTTCTAGATAAGCAAATAAGTAACTGTAACAATATAAGCTAACCGGTCCCTTCGGGAAAAAAAACCACAGAAATATGTTCAAACTTTCATAACCTTCCACATTTTGTAAAATGAACACGGTAATTAGGGGGTGTGGCCACAAAAATGGGCGTGGTCAACTTTTTTGTACCTCTTTTTGTTTCCAAAATGGTAAGATACAATAATATTCCACAGATACTGCTGATAAATGTATCAACTAAATGTAGAAAGTTACAGTTCAGAATCTGCTCCTGGATCACTGAGTTGCCAAACTTTAACACCAGAGAAAGAAACATTAAACTTTTAACTTACATTTTGGGAAAACTGTAAAAAATAAAAGATGGAAAGCAAATGAAAAAAAGTCTTTGTTTATGGTGAACAATCTGAAAACAACTGAACTGAAAAAACTGTTTGGAAAGTGAACAGACCCTTTAAGCGTAAACTGAATTAGTAGATTTAGATACTTGTGGTTAGAGTGGGAAATTCTTATTTTGTGTTATTGGTAGAATTGTCACTTTATTTGAGGATTAGTAGTTGAAGATGCAACATAATACATGGAGAGTGCTATCCTGCACTGTGGATACACATGATAATATAATTCTGAATACAGGCATGACAGGTTCACTGGGGAGGTTAATCTCTGCTTTATAAAGTGAACCTTCTGTCCAAGAACACAGTGCTATAACAAATGATGATCTCCATTACTGATATAAAGGATTAAGAATTCCATTAACATTTTTTAAAAAGCCCTCTTCTACCCTTTGTCTAATATACCAGCCAAATGGATGCAAGTGATGCTGACAGTGAGCAGGTTAAAGACAATCTGGGCTCCTTTTCAGCATTTGTGTGACATTCCACACCACTGAGAGGCCTTGGGCCACTGGGAATGTGCCACAGATACTAACTGATCGCTAATGTATTGCTATACTAAGCCTTTTTGCTGGTGATTACAGATGATATGATTGAGAAGGATGCTTTACAGCAGGCCAGACACACAGTAATGCACCTACTTTGTCTTATTCTAGTGATATGGTTCCTGGGAAAAAGTAAAGGGCAAAAGAAAAACTATGCCAAAGTTAAGTGTGCCTTAATCAGGTATAATTATGTATAATCAAACTACCAAATACATGTGTATAGAGGTCCATCTAGTGGACTGCACCAATACCTGCACTTACATACAACTGACATTCTCTGTGGTATTCTGAAGTGCAAATGAGCTTCCCTTCTCATTGATGGCTTTTATTGAAAGGAAATATTTACCCAATAAATAGAGTAAACTCTGGTACCATTAGATACAGTCTGCTGTATATAAATGATTCTGACATAGTATATGAGTCTTATGCTCTCATTATGAATTATAATGCTTATGATTTTTTTTTGTGGAATATATATAAAGGAAAAATATTCTTGTTTTTATAGGACACCAGCACCCATACTGCAAGTCACAAATGGTTAGTACTATTATTTATTTATAATGTATGGTTATGTTATTTTTATCAATTATGATGGATATCTGACATATACAATTATATGGCTGCTGTCACTTTAACAGTGGATGTATGTTTGTTTGAAATACTGGGCATATAAGCGTTTGTTTGGGAGGGGGTATTTCACCTCTGATGAAGTGACTAGAAGGGAATGAAACGCGTTAAAAATCTGCTTGTGTGTGGGCAACTTTAGTTAGAAGTGCAAGGGTTGGTCTGTGTATTCTGGGTACTAGTTCCCTTAGCTTGCACTCAAATAATAAAGGACAGGCAAATATACAGAGACGTTGTACTTTACTATTAAAATGTCCCCTTTCTTGTTTGTAATAAAGAATAATTGTTACATGAGCACATGCACTCCAAATTATTACAGACACTTTATCTGTCACAACATTTCTTCTGGGCACTTTTGCATTTTATGTGAATTTTCTATTTTTATATGCTAAAAACATTACCAGTTATCTACTGCCAAACTGGGTCCTGCCACTTAACAGCTCTAAGGGGTGCTGAGCCAGCAGTCCCAGGTTTGATTGAATGTGCAGCCACTCTTTCTAATGAAACACCGCTCTGCATAGCCCTCTCTGTTTCCCCCGGCACTTTTGTACTTCACAGACTACCATAAGGAAGATTTTGCATGACTTGGATCTAAAGAACCCACTCACATCCCTCATCTGAAGGGATATTATCTCTACTGAAACACGCGTCTGTGCCCACCAATATGTTATAGTCATAATTATTATTAGTGTTATTATTAGTGTGTCATAGTGAAGTCATAGGTGTGCACCTGCTCATTAGCCCCATATGCAGCAGCACTGAGCTGCTACTAATACTGTACCTTCAACATTCAATCTAACTGGATACAATGAAACATTTTTAATACTTAACCTATAGCTGCCCCTATCCTACACACTGCAACCAATATCAGACAAGAGGTTCTGTGTAAGAATATATAGTTGGCTTTGCACTGTACCTAAAATGTATTAGCGGCTGCAGCTCTACCCACTGTGGTGACACTAATTACATCACTTTGAGGGGACAGAGTCAAGTGCTTCTCCGCAGGATTAAATAAAACACCAAAGGAAATGCCCCTGTGTGTCCAACCTATGAGGTTTATTCAGTTACTGCAAAGACAAGCAGAAGAATGAAACTAAAAGCACCAGAGCCCAGGATGGAGGTAAATAAATAAAAACTACAAATAGCAAGTAATCTGCAAAATAGGGCAAATCAGGGGAACTGTCATGTGTGATATTTAATAGCTTGGCACCAAATTCCCCTCATTTCTTGCTATGGCAATTGACAGAAAGAGCGATCACAATGGGTTGTCAGGGATAGTCACTTGGAGACACAGGATTCCGCTTGCACAAATATTTTCAGAATGGTGTCATAGCAGCTATGATTCTCTCTCTCTCTCTCTTTTAGTTTTTTTCACTGTTTGTCTTTCAACTGTGTCCCAAACAAAGATACAGTGCCACACAGGTTACTGGTTAAATTAAAGAATGTTGGCCTGGAACATAGTATTTGTACCTGGACAGAGAACTGGCTAAAAAATAGACTACAAGTCTGTAGTGGTGGTAAATACATTTTGGAACATTTTCTAATTGGACCAGTGTTGTTAGTGGAGTACCGCAGGGCTCTGTACTAGGTCCTTTGCTTTTCAACTTGTTTATTAATGACCTGGAGGTGGGCATTGAAAGTACTGTTTCTATTTTTGCAGATGATACTAAATTGTGCAGAACTATAGGTTCCATGCAGGATGCTGCCACTTTGCAGAGTGATTTGTCTAAACTGGAAAACTGGGCAGCAAACTGGAAAATGAGGTTCAATGTTGATAAATGCAAGGTTATGCACTTTGGCAAAAATAATATAAATGCAAGTTATACACTAAATGGCAGTGTGTTGGGAGTTTCCTTAAATGAGAAGGATCTAGGGGTCTTTGTAGATAACACGTTGTCTAATTCTGGGCAGTGTCATTCTGTGGCTACTAAAGCAAATAAAGTTCTGTCTTGCATAAAAAAGGGCATTAACTCAAGGGATGAAAACATAATTATGCCTCTTTATAGGTCCCTGGTGAGGCCTCATCTGGAGTATGCAGTGCAGTTTTGGACTCCAGTCCTTAAGAGGGATATAAATGAGCTGGAGAGAGTACAGAGACGTGCAACTAAATTGGTTAGAGGGATGGAAGACTTAAATTATGAGGGTAGACTGTCAAGGTTGGGGTTGTTTTCTCTGGAAAAAAGGCGCTTGCGAGGGGACATGATTACACTTTACAAGTGCATTAGAGGACATTATAGACAAATGGCAGGGGACCTTTTTACCCATAAAGAGGATCACCGTACCAGAGGCCACCCCTTTAGACTAGAAGAAAAGAACTTTCATTTGAAGCAGCGTAGAGGGTTCTTCACAGTCAGGACAGTGAGGTTGTGGAATGCACTGCCGGGTGATGTTGTGATGGCTGATTCAGTTAATGCCTTTAAGAATGGCTTGGATGATTTTTTGGACAGACATAATATCAAAGGCTATTGTGATACTAAGCTCTATAGTTAGTATAGGTATAGGTATGGGTATATAGAATTTATGTGAAAGTAGGGAGGGGTGTGTGTGTGTGGATGCTGGGTTTTCACTTGAACTTGATGGACTTTGTCTTTTTTCAACCCGATTTAACTATGTCCTTGGCCTTACAGCAAAAATCCCATATGTTCAAGATCCAGTTCAGTGGGGTATCAAAAGGAAAAATCAATGGAAAATTGTCATAGCTGCATACAGAATTTACAGCTGTATGTGGATGTTCAGGTACATAACCATCAAAACATGTTATAACCTATGTATATACATGCTTATTTATCAAAAATCTAATTTGAATAATCTCATGAATTTAAAAAAATGATTACTTATGAAAAATTCTGAATGTAAAAAACAATTGAAACCTTGAAAATCTCGAATGTTTTGTTTATAGGCTTAAAAACTGCAAATACCTAAAATTTTCCTCATTTATAGGCTTTAAAAACTTGAATTTGTGAGTTTTCAAACTCAAACATCTGGAATTAAAAATGGCTTGAATTTTTCCTTAGCCAACTCCCATCGAAGTCTACATGACCTCGCCAGCTTTTAGATACCGATGTCTATTTTAGATACCCAAAGTGCAGAATAAATACAGCTCCTCTTAAAGTCACGCTGTTCCAATTGTTTGGACTTGTGGCCAGAACAATACAAATGGGTCATTATCATGTAGGGCTTCTCAGCCGATTGAACAGATTCCGTACAAGATTGGTTTGGGTAATCCACTTTAAATGGACAGGTAACATGTCCGTTCTTCTTGGCACTATAGCTGATCCACCAATGTTATCTTATGACCCATAGGGACCCTGACTAAAGGTTCGCTCTCCAAAGGGGTATCGTGCTTACCTTTATGCCAAAACAGTCACAACAAAGGGGGAAAGGAGGAGGTGTTTACCAATAATATCCTCATCTACCTCACAAGGACCATAAATGGAGCAGCTTTAGAGTGTAAACCGTTTGGTTATTTTTCTTGTAATAAAACAGGAGACTATTTTGTGATTAAAACAATAGGAAAAAGTATGTTCTGCACAAACCCTATTTATGGTGTATTTATTAAGCTGCATCCTCACTGGCCAACTTCACTTTCATCAAAGAGGATATACATTGATACAGTCCTGCTATTAATAATTTTCTTTCCTACAGAATGGCTCTTTGATGGAGTCATCAGAAAGATATACAGAAGGGAGATTGACAATCAAGCAAATAGCACAGGTAATGGAAGGTACTGTAGGTATGTTTCTAATAAATATTCTGTGGGCAGTTATTCCCAGAATTTTTAGGAAATCAATTGCATTGTTATGGTTTTGATAAATACAAATGGGTAATGTTAACAATATTAAAGGCCATGTAAAGGGTATTTCATTGGGGTACTGGAATGAAAGGCACCCACAGGAGAAATAAATCACCAATGCTCCTATTTGGAAAAAAAAATGCACGGGCCCTGGGAAAAAAAAGTTCTGTGTTGTCATTTTACTTACCTTTTTCCCAGTGTCTCAAAGGAACAATACCACCAAAAAAATTAAGCGGTTTAAAGAAGTGAAAATATAATATACTGCTGCGCTGGTAGCAGCGGTTTTTTTTTTTTTTTACAAAAACTACAGCTGTGATTCTTTAAACACACCAGTTTAACCAGTGGAAAGCACAGTACATTAGATTGCCATTCTTTTAAAACACCTTCATTTTTAGGTGTTACTGTTCCTTTAAGGTGGCCATAGACAAGCTTATCCTGGAACGATAGTTTTAAATGTACGATTTGTCCATCAACTAAAAAGACCATTTCAATTGATATCGTCTAGTTGAAGCCAGGAAAACTGTGGGAAGCTGCCTGCTTGTCCCTGCAAACAATTGGACAATGGATACATTTCACTGTGAATGATGAACCTGCCCATTGATTTTCTGACCCATGTCCGATAAAAATCGTTAGGTGCCCACGAACCTTACAATAATTTGTCAAATTGCACTAATTTGGTTGTTAGGGAGAGAAAACTCTTGGTGTCTGTGGTCACCTTAAGGCAGATCTACTAAAGATTCTTTATTACTAACTTAGCTGCTTTATCTTTTGTGAAATGTCAGAACCTAAAGATTACATTTATAAAGTGCACATCTAAGAGTAAATGCAAATTATGCCAGGTGGTATTTGAGAATGTTTGAGGCATAAAACAATTCTGTATGGAAAGAAGGATATAAATGCATGTACCCATACTGGTTAGGACAGAATTTCCATGCCCATAACAAGAGACCAACTGAAAATTGTGTTCAAAATAAACAAAATTATGCTTCCTGCTTACATTTTTTTTTAAACAAAGTAGTTAAAACAATGTTTACAAACAGTAAAATGATGGCTAAAGCAGCAGAATTTAAACCTGTAAAGGTGGAAGCAATTTATTCATGCAGAGAAAATACAAAGCCATTTTTACTCATCCCGAATTGTGTTTCAATGGTTTAAGATTACAGCTTGCCTTTGATCCCACCTGTGATTAGTTTGTGCGTATTTCTTATGCAAGCTGTAAGGCTAAATGTTAATACTGCAATGTAAGCATTTTCTGCAGATCATTCTTCAATGTTGTACTGAACAAACACAGAAAGGAGCTGGACAAATCTGAGAATCTTGTGTTGAGCTCAGAAGAGTTAGGGATTTTCATCAAACTGTGCCTTCTGGACCAGCACTTTCCTGCATTTGCTGAGTCTGTAGAAAAAGAGCTGCACAAAGTGGCAGAGAACTGATATTTAACCGTCCGAGAAGAAGAAGATGCAAATAAGTATTTAGTTTGGTTTTATTGAAGTTATGTTTAACAGGTGTATTTACTGCACACTTTATCACACTGCAAATACAGAATAATCCACAGGATCATGCAACTAGAAGAGCCCCTCTACCCCATAAGATATTTTAGCATTGATATACACACACATATAAATCTAGTTGCATAGAATAAACATGCTATGACCGAAAAAAAAAAAAAGGAAAATTATCTTTAAAACAATCCAAATTAAACCACAAACCCTGTTAAGAAGAAAAATATATATATATTAATTATAAAAGATTTTCTGCATGAATGTACATGTTGGGCATAACAGTGCAAAAAAGACTTCAGAATATACATGATTTAACTAGAAGACCAATTCTAAAGCATCCTGCCTAATATAGTCGCTGCCTTTTCTTCACTAGCTGCGAGGATTATGTTATGATCACCAACGAAACAAGCAAAATCAGTAGACTAAACCAGAATAAAAGGAATGGTTTTACCTGCCTAGAAAGACTAGCCAAAGATGCTGAACTTTTGTGGGTAGAAAATGGGCAACCGCAACCTGCCGCTAGAGAGCATAAGCCCAAGGCTCTCAGAAAGGGGGAGGTTTGTTAATTCCTTGCTGTGCAAAAGTGCTGGAAATCTGGAAAAGGGAATTTCTTCACAACTTAAATGTAAACTACCAAAAAGCATATGGTTCTATCAGGTGGCACATACATGAAGCAATATGAGCCACACTATATAAATAAAAGTGATTCTATCAGTAGTCAAAGCTGCTATAAGCACAATCTGTGCATGCAGTTAAGGACTTTGTGCATTGAAATTCCGATTGGGATAAAGCATCAGTATACATTAAGAGTTTCGGAAATTCAGCACAACTACGTTAAGAAAATTAAAAATGCAGACAAAAATCATACAAACATAACTAATGCTGCATGCAGAACATTTCAATTGTCCCCAAGCACATGTTTGGAAGGCTCATATAGGTCTATCAAGTTGAAGTGGAATAATTTGATTCAGCACAGAGCTGCAGATCTTCTCAAAGCTTCATCCATTCGGTCATCTCAGAGGCGGTATAAGGCATGCTTAAGAAATGGTTTGGTAACTTCAGTTGCGATACAACTTATACAAAAAGGGATACTGAAGAAATCTAAAGTCTGACTTCAGAATCAGTCTGGTAGTCTGGTCAAATCCATAATGCTCGGAATAGTAGGAGGGAAGCAGCATTAAAGGAGCAGACCCATACAGGAACAAGCAGATTAAATTGTAGAGCAATGTTCTTCTTTTCGTGAACCCAGGCAAATTAATACAGAAACCTTCACAGCCTGAAGAAGTCATTAAATCCCTCTCTTGTTTCAAGGGATCAATGCAGTAGGTGAAGATTAAAATCTGATGGTGTTCCTCTAAAAAGCCAACAAACAGTTAGATAAGACTTAATGAAGTTACAGCCTGGAAACCATGCACTACACAAATACATGTTTGCAGAAGCTGCCAAGATACGTACTGAAAAAGAAAAAAAAAAACTAACTGGTGTATATTAGCAGAGGTACACTCAATATTGTACAGCTCTCATTTATTTTGCATTCTTACTATGATATGGCAAAAACCCCATGCATCATAAAATACTGGGATCAGTTTGGCACCAAAGGGAAACAGTTAGCTATATGCCTGAAAGTGCTCATTAGAACATATTGACACCAAGTAGTAAGACTAATTGTACCACCAGTGTAAGGCCGTTTCCAATCAAGACAATGGCACAGATATGGTGCAGGTAGTTTAGGATATCTGTGCATCAGCTGATATGCACCAGTGGAGAATAGCATGTACTAAATAGCTTTTTTAACTCAACAGTACTATAGAGTCAAAATACCCTTGCCTGCCAGCACTGCTACTGATTGAGAAGTACATTGTGTGAACTACAGAGTTAAGTGAGTGTTGTGTTGAGGTCCTCCTGTTACTACTCTGTATTCTCCTTACACACAGAACTTCTAATGGATCAGTATTCCTATGCTATTAGAACGGACATGTAATGATCTTCTTAAAGCTGCCAGTAAAGACAAAGTCTGTAGTTGTCTGTTGTAGTTGTTGTTGGTTCAGTCAAAAACTGAGCTTGAACTGCTATAAGGCACTGGCAGCTCCTCCTGACTGATATATAAATGAAGAGCAACCTTCTTTTTACAGCAAAGCCTGGAAGAGTTGTAACAGATCCTCTTCAGTTCCTACAGTTTGTCATTTGTGCTGCTCATAGACAGTTCAGTTAGAAATTTAACTTTGAGTTCATACAGTCTCTGGTCAGACTTACATGGGAATAGAGCTGTATCATTCAAAGATTTCACTATATTCTGAATTGCAATCCTTATTTGGAAATAATGTCATCCTTTTGGGCTATGGGGTCACACAGAACATCAGTAAGATGATTGCAGTGTTAAAGCCAAATGCCAGAACCTATGCAGGACCTAAGCCACCTCATCTCTGCCCACCAACACTATGTATGATTAGCTCGTGTCTGCTTCTCACGGATATTGCAATAAGAGACCATAGCTTAGAATATTATAGACTAAAGTTTACTTACAGAGTTGTCTAATTTGTGTTCCTTTGCCTCAGGTTCTTATCTTTGTGGTTGTTTGTAGAGTTGCTCTTCCTTAACAAAGGAAATATAATAATTTAGTATTTACAAATTATATACACACACACTGTATTTACAAATAGAGTAGAACACCCATTTTACGTGTTTTCAGGGGACCAGACAGTCATTAAAGCTGGCAATACATTACATGATCCACTGGTTTGGTGAAGTAGCCACATGACTGGATATTTCACTGACATATCCACCTTGAGGTGGCCAATATCAGGCTGGTCCCATAGTTTGGCCCTCAGGTCACTAATCAGATCATAATTGGCAATATGATGGCGTCTGATTGAAAACTGCAAACCACAGAGCTGACATTTGCTGGGTTGGCGAGGCATAGGGCCCCATAAAGGGCAGATAAGCCACTGAATTGCCATCTTAAATGTGCCTGTGTATGGCCACCTTTTCACCTACATCTTTACCTGCAACTACAGTTGAGTTCCCTTTATGACCAATACTCCTCATTGAGGGTACCATTAACAACTTAACGATTTTTACCAATTAACAGTGCTAATTGACACACACACACTAGATATGGAAAAATGTATTCTTGAACGAGAGACAGCACAGAGATATGGAGGAAGGGTCTATCTTGTGTTTTCTGAAAAGGAATCATGAACCAGCTCTTGTATGTTTTGACATTGACAGATTAATACATCGGGCAAGGTCTACATAATGTTCCACCCTTCTAGCTATGCGAAGATTCCTATGAACAAGAGTTTGGATGTTTATTACAAATTATTTGAGACATAAAATGATGACATTGTGAAATTTGTTTAATTACCTGATCTAAATATTGGTGTTGTTGTAGTTTGACTATCTCCCTGAGTAACAATTTGCCAGCATTACTACTCATGCAGCACTACATCATTTGTATTTGTACCAAACCTGTCACTGCCCCAGCCCAGTGATGTGGAGAGCACGCTGGCTTGGAAGAGGTACAATAGGCCATAGTACCAATGTAAACAGTACTCCAGTCTATGCAAGCACCAATGTCAGACAAGTGTTTCTCTACACTGCTGGGCTGTACCTTTTGTTCATGTCAAAATTTATGGACAAGTTTGGCACAAACAAAGGGCACAGTAATGAGTAGTAACACCAACTTACTTTATAGTTATAGGATAGTGTCAGTATCACTTTCATGTTGTAATTAGATCTTCCTTTATGCAGTATAGCTGTTGTCTTGTACTCGCTCTAATACACATGTTATGTGCCTAGGAGATGCATGTTGCTTCTTTTAGTCCTTTAGCCTTCCCATGGTAAAAGTAGAAAGATCTAGTCACATCCAGACAAACTAAAAAACATGCCACTGAGCATGAGTTGTAAGAATGTGACCAAAGCACAACTGCATTTTTAGTGATATACAGATATGGAGCTCCAAAAGGAAAAAACATATAGGACCCCTCCATTGATAACACCTATTGCCATTCCCTGTCCATATTAGAGAACTGTACACAGCGCAGTCACATGGAGCTAGCCAAATCCTAAATAGAATAGAATACTGTTTTTGCTGAATGTAATGAATTACATGTACAGTTTGACATTGGCATATGGAGGAATATGGCATCACGAGTAAACATAAGGGAATATAAAGCATGAAATAGAAATAAGGATGATATAGGCACTGAAGACAAAATGAGATCGTAGTAAGCAAAAGGACACACATCCTAATTTTGGAGATAATCAATACTAAAACAAATATCCTTGTGTTATTTTAGCCCAGGAGTATATTATATCTACACAAACATAAAGGCCTCCTTTTGATCATGCTACTTACCTTTTAAATGAACAAACTGTACAGAAAAGGATAAACATGTTAAAATAAAAGTACAAAATGTAAGAGCAAGAAGGATTTACTTACATTGGTCCAGCTGGTTCATCATCTGCAAATAACCAATCCAAAAGACAGAAAACAGGGGCGAAAAGAAATAGGAGAGAGTCAGTACTGGAATTATTACAGAGAGGTTTATACTGGGACAAGTGGAACACACCCAGTAAATCATAGAGGCGTCACGGTCAAATCTTATCAAATGGTTGTTTGTCACTAAGAATGACGCTTTGTATCGGCCATGAAGGACTGCAACTGTAGCGGACAGACTGCTTTGGTTTATTTCAACCATCATGTCCCCTAGTTCCAGTGGTTCACTCTCAGAAGATTCATGACAAGACAAACCCAACATTTCAGTTGTAAAATCCTGCTGCTTGTTTTCTTGGAGGGGGTTATAATGACCGTAGAATATACACTTGTCTAATCCTGCAATCTACACTTACAGTGCGGACAACAAATCTTCTCTAGGAAAAAGTGTTATTTGGCTACAAAAATACGACCTTCAGAGGGGTAAGTATATGCGTTGGGTTCTACTCATATAAACCATGCCACAAGCTCTTCCCCGTCAGACTTCAGCCACTTAAAGAATAAGGCATCAGAATTAGTAACTTATGGCAGTGCTATCCAACTCAATGCAAATATTTGATATTTCGACATTTGGTCGCTTATAATGACCAGGCTGGAGAGCACTGAATTGTAGCATTCGTGTTGCACTTATCAGTTGAATCAGCTGTAAATAAATGCCTTTGCATCTGACGGAGAACACTGAAGTATTATGTCTTGTTGTATCCTAAATGTACATCCCCTGCTGGCTGCGGTTTACTTTTGTAATTCTTTGTGCTGCTTATGGAGTTCTAATTTTCACTCAAGTCTTGAAGAAACGTACAGCAGGATTCCACAAGAAGACTAGTGCACATGAAGCAAAAAGATGGAAACAAGTCACAGTCTCTGAAACAATTATTAGCACCTGCATGAGCACAAACAAGAATAAACTACCTTCAGAAAACAAACAAAAAACTTGAAAACAATATGAAAAGATTCCCAAAATATCAATTGTTCTCCACAGTTGGCAAAATGCATTTTAAAATGGGACAGAATAATCAGACTGAGGATGCAGGTAGGTGGCTTCTGCGTGCTGTTTTATTAATGCACAGGAAAATTACAGGTACACACAGGCCTGAATGACGACAACATATATAGTGTACACACACACACAAACAGGCAAAATCCAAACCATTCATTGGAAGAAAAACATTACTTCTGGAAGGTGTTAGAGTTTGCACAGGGTTGGAGCTTACACACAGCTTGCCATTGCTACTGTAATACAGCACATGGATTACAGAGATTTTATTGGCCTCAACTTTGCACACAACTATTCCTACAAAATCAATTGCTTCCCCTCTATGGGTCTAAACTGAAGCAATACTGGACAGTTTGGAAAAGAGTAAATATCCCTGTTTCTTTAAACAATTCTTTCCCCTGAAATGATAAACTACAAGTGCCTGTATATTAATATGCTTACTAGTCTCAGAAGACATGACAAAGTTGCTACAGCTGGACCCTCTGACAATTTCAAGGCATAGAACAAAGTCAAAATAAAACAACCACGGGTAAATATGAAGTGTGTGCTCATACAGAGCAATATATTTGCTGGCTTTATGCAGGTTGTTTTTTTGGTTGTTGGGGGGAGGCTGCAGTTACATTAGAACTTTTGGCTATAAGTGGTTTGAAAATTACATGGAAAAGGCAAAATGACTGGCACACTGCAATCTCATTTTAAAAGGGAATACATATTGTAAGATGCACAATATATACTCAGAAAGGTAATGACTAACTTATTCTATGCTGCAAACTATATAGTGACTAAAAGAACACTAATTCTTCCCATAAAACAAAGGGTGTGTGCCTGGTACTCTGCTCCATCTGCATTAGAAATATCATTGGGAAAAAAAAGGTCTAAAGTGCAGAAAGCAAGAATGCAACCCAAAAAAAAAAAAAGACTTACTGCTCTGGTTGGACCTCTGCAGTTAATGTGGCTAAATAAAAACCTACTGTTCTTATTCAAGTACTTTAAAAACATTAAAGGAATATTAACGTCAACAAATGAAAGTGTTTTAAAGAAATGACAATATAATGTAGTGTTGCCCTGTTAAAACGAAAAACCTTTATTTCAAAATGTTAAAACCAAAATAATGTCTTGACGCGTTTCATATACACAATACGTAGTCATCGCTCCTACCCTACAAACAATGCAGTGATGTCCGCTCCCTTATACTGAAGGCTTGGGGCAGAGCACCCGAGACTCCTAATTCACGTGGTGATTCTCTCTCTAAAAAGAAATGTTTTGGTGATGAAGCTGCTGTGTAGCCATGGGGCCAGCCATTCAAGCACAGGATACACAGTAGATAACCGATAAGTTCTGAAGGATCCAATTGTATACTACAGTGCTCATCTGTTATCTACTATATATCCTGTGCCTTTTCTTCTTTTTCAGCTTGAATGGCTGACCCCCATGGCTACACAGCAGCTAAGTTCTATAAAATATTTCTGAAGCAAGCACACCAGTTGTACCAGGGCAGCACAACAGTACATTACATTTTTATTTCTTCAAAACACTTTCAATTTTGTGATGTTACGGTAATGTTCCTAATGATATGATAGGGTTAAGTTCTATGGGACTGTATAGGTTAACAGCCTACAAGCTAACCAGGTTTACCTTATATTACCTTTTAGAATGCTACAGATGGACTTAAGCAAAGCAGCTTTTCATTGCATCTTGATTATTTGTTTTTATAATTAGTGTTCCTATAATGCTTATTTCTAGCTTACCATCTGGCTGTCAGGGTTTAATGTTATTGTGAATTATGTATTGTGCAATGGATAACTAATTTTCATGCAAAATCCGACTTCTAAACTTCTGCTTGCTATGGTAATTAAGCCCTAGCAATCAGATCAGTTGAGCTTATGTCTGCTATCTTAAAGGAACAGCAACAGAAAAAAATATAAGTGTTTAAAAGAAATGACAATATAATGTAGTATTGCCCTGCACTGGTAAATCTAGTGTGTTTGCTTCAGAACACTACTATAGTTTATATAAACAAGCTGCTGTGTAGCCATGGAGGTAGCCATTCAAGCAAAGAAAACAGATAAGTTTTAAGGAATCCCATTATATACTACAGAGCTTATCCGTTATCTGCTGTATAACCTGTACCTATAGCTGCCCCGTGGCTACACAGCAGCTCATTTATATAAACTTCATAAGGCTATAATTTGGAAGGCGCACACCCAAAAGCTAAATGCTAAGGTGCCAATCCTATGGGGGCCGCCCAAATGAAGCCTCCTGATTTATAGCCGACAAAAAAGATATAAAGATTTCACACTCAGTCAATATAAAAAGTCAAAATTTATTATATCAAACACTTACAAATTAGCAGAACGCCCTACGCGTTTCGACCACAATGGTGGTCTTCATCAGGGAAAAACACATATCAAGTACAAAAAAAGGATGAAAGATTGTATACATTGTGCAGTTTAAAGGAGAAGGAAAGGTTAAAACTAAGTAAGCCTTATCAGAAAGGTCCATCTAAATATACCAGTAAACCCCCAAAGTAATGTTGCTCTGAGTCCCCTGTCAAAAGAAATACTGCATTTCTTTCCTTCTATTGTGTACACATGGGCTTCTGTATCAGACTTCCTGCCTTCAGCTTAAACCTCATTGCCCTGGGCAAGAGCATGCTCAGTTTGCTCCTCTTCACCACCCCTCCCTTCTCTACTGTAAGCTGAGCCCAGAGCAGGGAGAGACTCAGGCAGGAAGTGATGTCACACCATGTTAATACTGTAGCTCCTATTCTAAACAAACAGAGAGTTTCTAGAGCTTTTTACTCAGGTATGGTAAAACATTCTACAGAATAAATATAGCATTCTAGTTTGCACTATTGCAGCTAATCTATTGGCAATAAAATGCCTCTGTAGCTTTCCTTCTCCTTTAAATACCTTTGAACCTAGCATATTTCCTCCAAACCAACCATTCATTAGCGCGTGACACCATCTCCGCCTATTGCATGGCGATAAATTGGCGGAAGTGTCATCACGAAGTGGGGGGAAGTGTTGTGCATTGGGTAGTGGTGTTGGAACGCAGTTGCGCTCCACTTGAGTATTATGCACAAATTCCCTGTTACTGCCTTGGAATAGGTGGAGATGAAGTCAGGACAATGAACGGTTGGTTGGGAGGCAATATGCTAGGTTCAAGGGTATTTAAACTGCACAATGTATACAATCTTTCTGCCTTTTTATCCTTTTTTGTACTTGAAATTTGTTTTGCCCTGATGAAGACCACCATTGTGGTCGAAACGCGTAGGGCATTCTGCGAATATGTAAGTGTTTGATATAATAAATTTTGACTTTTTATATAGACTGAGTGTCTTTGTATTTACTTCATATACTCTACTATAGTTTATATAAATAAAAAAAGATATACCAGTTTTACCAGTATAGATCAACACTACATTATATTGATATCCTTTTATTAAAACACTCATTTTTTGTTGTTACTGTTCCTTTAATTGTAAATTTAACCTCCCTTTGCACTTCTACTTTTCACTATCTCAGGCTCAGTTTGGAGACTGTATCATGTACTTAGGAAGGCTTTGCCTCTAAAGCTGGCCATAGATGTTGAGATTTTAAAAAGATCCGATCCTCATCGGATCGTACGAATTGACCATCAACTAAAAGACCACTTTGCCAGGAAAAAAACCCCAAAAAACCTGCAAACATAGATAGATTGCAGTGGGACCGACAGATTTTTTAAGCTGGCCGATCAATTTCCTGACAGATGTCGACTGAAAAATCGCAAGATGTACGATTGTTCGAATCCCACTAACCGCACGATAATTTCGAAGGATTGGTCGGACTTGCCTAAAATCGGTCGTTCGGCAAGAAGAATCGTCACGTCTATGGGGAGCTTTACACAAGGATCTTTTGGTTTCTTAGTAAATTTTCTTTAGCCGCATTATGACTCATTTGTATTTGTGGTGATTTCCTGGGGTGCATTCTAGTTTTCTGCACTTCAGATGATTTATCTTTCATTGTGACAAGCACATATACATTTGGATAGCTCTGAAGCCTCGATTGCTTTTAAGATACCGTATATACTCGTGTATAAGCCGACCCGTGTATAAGCCGAGGTACCTAATTTTACCTACAAAAACTGGGAAAACTTATTGACTCGCGTATAAGCCTAGACACAACTACAGCCGTCTCCCAGCAGCGCACATTCTGCCAAAGCAGAATATTTATATTAATTAGAAAGGTAGCGTTAGCATATGTACTGTATGTATACTGAGGATCTCCTCCATAGTTGTGCAGAGTATGCAGCTGTACGATCGTTCTGTGCAACTATTGGGTCCTGAAGTTTCTGTGCATTTAGCGTGTGGAGGCAATGGGGCTCTCCTCCGTGGTTGTTCCTAATGGAAAAAACTGTTCATAGTGATATAGAGACAAGGTCTTCAGCCGGCCCGAACTGGACTTGTACTTACAGGATATGCAGCTTTACGATCGCTCTATACAGATAAATCTCGGGTGTGCAGATTTATGATCACTTTGTACAGCTGATACAAAACTGCTCTCACGGAACCAGGTTCCCCAAAGTTCAAACGGCAGCGTATGGAATTTAAGTAATCAGAGACTGAAAGTGCGGGGAAAGAAACTCCACGAGGCAGACAACCCCCTCCCTGTAAAGAAGGAGCAGCAGCCTTCACGCGCTGAACATACTGAGCCACAGAAACTGCAGGACCCGGGATTCAGCTGTACAAAGTGATCATAAATCTGCATACCCGAGATTTATCTGTATAGAGCGATCGTAAAGCTGCAGTGCGGGCCGGCTGAAGACCTTGTCTCTATATCACTATGCACAGTTTTTTCCATTAGGAACAAACACGGAGGAGATCGCCATTGCCTCCACACGCTAAATGCACAGAAACTTCAGGACCCGATAGTTGCAGAGCGATCGTACAGCTGCATACAATGCACAACTACAGAGGGGATCCCCAGTATACATACAGTACATATGCCAACGCTACCTTTCTAATTAAATGTGAGTAGAGCCAATTGTATCAACGGTATTACATGATATCACATTTTTTTTTTTTTTTGCAGATATATGACTCGCGTATAAGCCGAGGTAGACTTTTTCAGCACATTTTTGGTGCTGAAAAACTCGGCTTATACACGAGTATATACGGTAATAAATAACTGTATTTAGCAATAGTTCATGTAAAATGGGGAATGAAGCCATCAGCACTATCACAAATTAAGAAAAACTATGCAGCAGTAAATGTATGTGTATTTTTGCCCATATTTTATACATTATTAGGAAAAGACTTGTATCAACAAAGGGCAAGATTGAAAAGCAAATCAGAACAACGTCCCCGTTTGCTCCATTCAGATAGCACAGCTTACTTATTCCTCCCAGATCTTTCAGGATTATTGCAGTTTGTTCCAGAAAAGGCAGCCATGAAATACACTGTATGCCATAGTGGTAGCAATGCTCACACATTTACCAAATTAATCTAATTCATTGGAGAGGCCATTTTTTTTCCAAAATCCTAAGAGAATTTATTGGAAGTTTGTAAGGTAGTAAATAATAAGGTAGTAAATATTTCACAAGTACCCTTTTGGAACAAAGGTTAAGTACATCAGCATGCACCAATGAGCTGTAATATCAACAATCCAAGGTTTTAGGAAACAGGCAGTTGCAAGTATTTATAAATATAATGTATATGTGGCTTTTAAGCTAGAGCAACATAAATTTGATTTCTTTCTCTACATATTGAATGACGCTAAGAACCCTAAGCCTATTATTGTTGGCTACCATATCAATTGCACTATAAAGGCTAAGATCCTGCATTATGTGAAAAGAAATGAGAAGATAGAGGAAGCAGGGTGAAAGGGTCATAAAAACAAATTTGATTATAAAGGAAAAAAAAATTGCAAACTAAAAATGAGTTGTGATACGTTGATGAGGGAGATTTCTGAGTGTTAACATCATGGGCTTGAGCAACCCCAACAACGGAAGCAAGATTAGACAAACTGGAAAAGCATGCAGAACTCGAACTTACCACCATAATATTTAGGGATTGATGCAATTGAAGGGGGGAAAAAAAAGTCACAGTAACCGACAAATATCATTAGAGAAGATGCTGCCCTGGATTCCCCCCCCCCCCTAAAAACATAATATAAAATAGACAAAAAAAACCCTTGGGAGGAAAGAAGCAGGCAAAAAGATCCAATCTGAGCTGCTGAGAGAGGAGACAAGCAAAATGTGAGGAGAAGAGGAAAAAATGGTGCAAGGAAGAGTAGAATACAGTGGCAATGCTAACTCTAAATAGCAGGATAGATAATGCCTACTACTGAGGAACCTTTCTATTGCCAGTGAGTGCTGTATTGCATCCTCTTCAAACTAACTACTTGTAATCTTTTTTTTTTTTTCTGGATTTCAAACACACACACACATACAATGTCCATATGGCAGGACTGCCTATTAGTGGATACAAACGCAAAATATGTTAACATTATGTTATGAAACAAAAGTATTAAATAAAATTGACCACACTGTTGCGGTCTTATATAAAACAATATAAATTGCAATAAATTACCTTGCAATCCCATGTGCTAGAATACACAGAAATGTTACGTGTCATATAAAGTAAAGCCCTTGTTTTCAAACAGATGGGATGAAGTTTAAGCCAGACCTTCACAGCTTCATGCTCAACGCACACCACACAGGTAACCACCTTTGTATCATTACATAACAAACAACATTTGAGAAAAGGGATCTCTATAAAGTCATCCAGTTTTTCTCTTGGAATTCATTTAAAGGAACAGAAACATAAAAAAAAATTAAGTTTTTTTAAAGGAATGACAATATAATATAATGTTGCCCTGCACTGGTACAACCAGTTTGTTTGCTTCAAAAACTCTACACTCGTTTATACAAACAAGCTGTTGTGTAGCCACGGGGGCAGCCTTCAAAGCTGGAAAAGGAGAAAAGGCACAGGTTACACAGCAACAGATAACAGATACGCCCTATAATGGGATTCTTCAGAACGTATCTGTTATCTACTGTGTATCCTATTCTTTAATGGCTGCCCCCTTGGCTACATAGCAGCTTTTTTATATAAACTATAGTTGTGTTTTTGAAGCAAACACACCTGTTTTATCAGTGCATGGCAACAATACATTGTAGTGTCCTTCCTTTAAAACGCTTTCATGTTTTTGGTTGTTACTGTTCTTTTAACGAATACCACTATAACAAAGAAACCATATTAGTAGCGGTAAGAACATCTGCCGTTCGCATGCTTTTTATTGAGCCGTGCACTCAGAAGAACTGGCTGCTGAAAAGCCATGTTGAGTCACTTGAATCAGTAGTGTTTGCTGCACTTAAGGTCACAATGTTGGGCTAACAGCAATGCTTTTCAAAACAAAGCCTTTCAAATTGAAAGAATGGGTTGCAGGTCAACTTAAACATATTAAAGATGCAAAGGGTAACTAGAGAAGCAGCAAGTCATAGCCAGCAGGAACAAACCTTAGTCGTGTTGGTTGGCTTGAAATGCACTGCTGTACTGAAGGATTTTGAGCAATTATACTGGAGATTAACCCTAGTGCAATTAGTAAAGCCTTGAAAGGTTTCCTTGGTGGAGGACTTTGACGAGAACATTCATATTTCAAAGTGCTGTGCAAATCCTTCACATAAAGCTTATGAGTACCTGTATTTCATTACAATGCAGATTTTTATTTGTTTTTAACTGAAAATCCAAAATGGTTTAAAGATTTAATAATGAACTATAATGAAAACACAGGCAGACATGTCAGCAGTGTGTTCCATGCCAACAGCAAGACGGCATTCATATCTCAGACTGGATGGGATTATACACAGGCCTAGTGGTTAGAAACAAAAGCATGAGAACATGAACATCTGGGTGACGTTAGTCCCGGACACGAGATTTTCAAGAAGCGGAGCATTCAGGACTGGCACTTACCTTACAAACAAAGGAAGGGAAGAAACTTGAGAGGGATGTGTTAAGCCCAACAAACAATGTATTGCTTATGTTAACATACATACGGTCTACTAAAGGCTACCGGAACATCTATCTTTTACTTGCACTCAACAGAACATTTTGCTTTTTCTGGTCAATCTGATTATAGTACAGTTTAGAAAGGAAATCAAGGGAGGTGACTGTGTAGATATGTAGCCCTGTATCACACACAACTAAAATGAGTTGAAAGCTGCTCAGGTTTCAGAGATATTATAGTTATTTTTTTTTAATTAAGCTCTGTGGGTGGCTGCAAAACTGGGAATTATTTCCCATTTATTGCAATCGCAAAAACCCGTCACATGGAAAAGCCAACAGCTGCCTGGAATCTCTGTGCCTTTACCTTATCTGTAAACAAATGTTCACTAAAAATAAGCAGAAAATGCATTTATTTACATTCTATATGGCATTTAATTGGGATATAGAAGGTGTGTCTTGTGTAAGTATGCATGTGCCATGTTATGGAGCAGGACAGTATGGCATCAAGCACTCACAAATACTGTAGGTCGTTTATTACACCGAATTACTACTCAAAACAATTCCCTCTAGTACTTAAATGTCCACACGAGTGAAACCACTGTAGTTATTACAAGTACAAGCTTTAGGTGATGTTTACCTTTACAGAGTGCCAAATACACTGCTCTGTTACCCCCGTTTTGGGCAATTAACTTTAGTTTAATCACAACTGTACTTGCTTTAATGATTATTTTGGCATTTGTAAAAACACATACACAGCACTGTACATTTTAACTTGTTTTTGTGTTTGAAAATGGCAAGTTGGAGGAATGAATTCAGACATAAGGGAATAGAAACGCATCTGAAAATTCAGAAAAAAGTAGTGTATTCTGTCTCACGGTTGCCGTTTTCCTGCTTAGTCATATTTTTGTTGGAAGTAAGGAATCATTTCTTCTATAGGAGTTTTGCTACAGATCTGGTTCCCTTTAATGTGATGTGTTTTTATACCTACAGTTGCGTTTAAAATTATAGCAGCCCAACATCACTTACCTGATCACCATTTTTGGTAGAATTTATATTTCTACATGGCAAATAATTTACTAGTAGGTGTGGTAGAGTAATAGAAAACCAACACACCAAACAGTCATGACATGCATATTGTTGATTCTGTGTCATTAAACCATTAATTGAGGCTTGTTCCAAATAATAGCAGTGTGGAGTTCAATTAGTGAGGTCAATTATTCTGTGAAAAAACAGGTGCCAATTACGGCCCTTATTTAAGGAAGGCAACAAATGTTGTGCATGCTGATTATAGTGCATTTCTCTCTGAAAATCTGAGTAAAATGGGTTGTTGTAGACATTGTTCAGAAGGACAGTGTACTTTAAAAGAGGGGAAAACATAAAGAAGGGCAGAAAATGATAGGCTGTTCAGCTAAACAATTTCAAATGCTTTAAAATGGCAACCAAAACCTGATGTGGAAGAAAATGGAAAACTAGCCAAAATGGCAAAGACTCAAAGGTCTAAAGCTATTGGCAAGAAGCCCCCACAAAGTCCCACTGTTGAAAAAAGACATGTGCTGAAGAGGTTACAATTTGCCAAAAAACACACATGGACTGGCCTAAAGAGAAATGACACACAATTTTGTGGACTGATGAAAGCAAGATTGTTCTTTTGGGGTCTAGGGACTGCAGACAGTTTGTCAGGCGACCCCCAAACACTGAATTGAAGCCACAGTACAGTGTGAAGACAGTGAAACATGGTGGCACAAGTATCATGATATGGGGATGTTTCTCACACTATGGTGTTGGGCCTATTTATCACATACCAGGGATCATGGATCAGTTTCAATACATCAAAATACTTGAAGAGGTCATGTTGCTTATGCCGAAGAGGAAATGTCCTTGACATGGGTGGGCCAACAAGACAATGTCCCCAAACACACCAGTAAATGAGCAACATCTTGATTCTAGACCAACAAGATTGACGTTATAGAGTGACCAGCCCAATCCCTGGACCGTAATCCAATAGAAAGTTTATGGGGTGACATAAAAAATGTTGTTTCTGAGGCAAAACCAAGAAATGCAGAAGAATTGTGGAATGTAACAGGTGCCAGAAGTTGGTGGACTCCATGTAACACAGATGTGCAGCAGTTCTCAGAAACACTGATTATACAACTAAATATTAGTTCAGTGAACTGAAGGGAAAGCAAAATCTTGAAACATTTTTCAGTTTATACAGTGAATGTTTCAGTTTGTAAAGAAGAATTCAGACACTGATATTATTTGGAACTGCCTAATATTCCATTTTTTTTCACTTTCTGTAAAAAGGATAAAACTAATTTGATACATTTTTTGTTCATGTTTTGATTTGGAATAGAATGTGCAGTGTTCCCAATACATTAGTGTGTATGGAAATAAAAGCTATTATAAGGATTTGGAGCTTTATTGACTTTTTTTTTAACACACTGCTATTATTCTGAACAAACTTGTATATGTATAATTAATCTTAAGGGAAGCCTCAGCCTTTTATGTTGGTCACTGAGCACAAGGCTGATTCAATGTCTGATGGCTTCACAATGGTTAGCTATGCTCTGGACTTTCATTTAACAGTAGGCAAAATTGAAAATCCTCTAATGACACTGGCACACTGATTTCACATACAGTCAATCACAGATAATATCTCCAGGTTTTTCCACCAGAGGAAGAGAGCAGTCAGGGAAATGCCATGAGTCCTAACTTATTCAGGGACTGTTCTCTTTAAACCCAAGTGATTTTTCCAGTTTTAGAAACAAATTAAAAACATCCCTTTCCCCAGCTCTTACCGTCTGGCACCTCGTCCGGCCTCCTGCGCTTTTCATACACCACAATAACAACAGCCAGGATAACAATCTCTGCAACAATGCCCAAGAAGGGCCAGAGAGGTGCTAAATTACTGCGCACACGCAAAATGGTGGTGGTGTTGTCTGAGCCAATAGTGTTGGAGGCATTGCAAAGGTAAGTGCCAGGGTCATTAGTGATATCCACATTAATGATTTTCAGCTCTGTATAGTTATCTTTGCTAGTGATAAATATGCGTCCACTTCCATTGTTAAGCTCCTGTAAAATAATAAAAGGAGAAAAATAAGCACTCTAACCAGACCAGAGACTTTATTTTTAAATGATTACAGCTGTCAAAAAGTCTATGAACAAAGGGAAATCTTATGGATTCTAAAGCTGGGTATAATTTTATTTACACAGAATATACATTATATTTATCAGCATTTTTGCAGTATGCATATCTCAGTGATAACAACTTAAATATAAGTGGGTGATGTAGTCAATTTCCAATCAAAGTGAGAGCTTTTCCCACAACCATGAAACACTAAAATGCTCCCAAATTTAACTGTCTGCTGTTTCCAGAGACACCTATGACTAAGTACCGGAGGGTATGAAACGCATGAGGTGGGCCATGCGGGGTCAGTGTGTACTGTTTTTAATGTGATTTGTAATAAAACATTTTTTGTAACTAAGAATTTAGCCTTGTGACGTATATCTTGGATATAAACATTTATAGCACATTGTGGGTGCCTTGGAACCACTGCAAGTCCCTCTGGCTTATCCTTGATTCACAGGAATCAGTCACATAGACTCCCCATCAAGGATAGAAAACGTTTGCTGTTTCCCTTGGGTCCAAGTCGGCTGATTTACAAAGCTGGGTACTAAACTCCACCAGTGCAGTTGCCTACAGCAACTACCCAGCCATTAGTGTTGAGGAGACTACTACTGGCTTCTCTTTGTAAAAGTGCATATTATTTCCCACTGTGCATTTAATAGGGCACATCTGAATTTCAACTAGGAAGGGTTCATAGGATTTGTGGTGGGAGCTGACACAATGTTTTACTGTAGGAGAAACAGGTGCATTTTAATCAAGCAACACAGTATCTTGTTAAGTTCAAAGATAAAACTGATTTTCATTATGTCTAATGCTATACTAAAACCTCAGGTCAATGATAACCTGGATGTATTTGGGGGGGGGGGGGGGGAAGGGGTAAATGAGTTATGTTCACAGAGCCCCCTCCCCCTGCAAAAGAATAGAACTGGCCTTCTTCAAGCTCTTATGGCCAGGACCTTACATTTTATAGTTATGCACTGAATTAGTCAAAATGGCAAGAAAACATATAAAAGGAACATTTTTCCTTTTGGATAATAGTTTGAATTTGAACAACCCCTCTCCTGCTTCATTGCATATCATTGATACAATTGCTAGCCAATCGTATTGAAGATATACAAATCATGCAGGAGAGGGAGGGCACGATCAGCACAGATACAGTCCTGAAGCCCCTTGTTTCGTTTCCTGCACGTCTTAAGCTGGCCATAGATGTTGAGATTTTTAAAAGATCCGATCCTCATCGTGAGACCACGATTTTCTCAGAACGATCATACGAATTGACCATCAACTAAAAAGACCAATTTGCCAGGAAAACAAAGGGAAGCTGTCTGCTTGGCCCTGCAAACACAGATAGATTGCACTGGGACCGACAAAGATTTTTTGACCTGGCCGATCAATTTCCTGATAGATGTCGGCCGAAAAATTGTAAGATGTACAATCGTTCGAATCCCAATAACCGCACAATAATTTCGAAGGATTGGTCGGACTTCCCTAAAATCGGTCGTTCAGCAAGAAGAATCTCCGCGCCTATGGGGAGCTTTACACTGTGTTGTTAATTGCAATAAATTCTTTGGTACCCCTCAAGAAAATACAAATATATAGAATGTCATTTACTGTATGCTTACCGCTAGGCCTCCATCAGTTACTTTATACCACGTCCAATCTGGTGGGGGGTATCCAACACATTTGCAGAACAGCACAGCCTCTTCACCTTCATTTTTGTTTTCACTTTTTTTATGACTGCTAATTTCTGGAATAGCTTGGAAAAAAAAAAAGGAATTTGCATTTCTCATTTTCCACCTACGTTCCATGACCCTATCATACTACACCATATGATGTGTCAAAGTCAAGGAGCGTGTTTATGCTATTGTAGGTCTGTGCTAGATTTGTTTGCAAATACTGATCATCAAATATGCTCATGGGTATATTAAAACAAAGCATCCAGCCATAAAAATTACTAAGAGACCAATGACTGGGACGGGACATTTTGTTGAGGCGATAAAACGCACAGAAATTACACAAAAATTCCTACTGACAAATGTATGTGTATTACACTATTTTTGATTTTTACCTCCAGCGACTTAGACTTTCTGATATGGGAAGGAATTTTTGAGAGTTTTGTTGCTGCAACACAATGGTCTGTCTCTCATTGTATAGGCATTTTATATGATTTAGGAATTTTTAACCCCAAATAAGGATGAAAGTTAATTAATTAATATCTGGATTCGTGGAGCTAATGCCATTTCCTACCTGTGTGTGTTTTGAAATCTGAACTAGGAGCAACTAGGAGTGGTAAGATGGTTTAAATATCAGTTTGCCATACTTGCTCCACACAGTTCTCTGAAACCTAATAAATTATTCCAAATTCCACTGTGTACCTGACTGTGTGCTTATAATATTTTGCGTATAAGGAACTATGCATGGTTCTAGTTTTATCCAGAGTCGCACAAGCGTAAAGGGGTGGTCAAATATTTTTTCCTCTGAACATCACCTATATATAGAAGCATTTTTCAGTAGTTTTTACTTTTTTTGCCCCGATGTGATAATAAAGGGCTTTGAAAATGACAATCAAACTGGTCATTCATCTCACCTATGTTGCTAAAGCGAAGTCACCAACCATGGAACTAATGTTAACATCATAAATTGGTAAAATTCTTATTAGAAAGCTAAAGAGAGCAGCAAGAATTCTATAGCACTAATTTGCATTATAATCCTCAAATGCAATAAAAGTGATTTTGTTAATAATGTTATATGTTACAATATAAAAGGCTGGTATCATTTATACCCATTTTCTTTCTGGTCATTTGCCTAAGATCCTAACAGATGGCTCTGCAAGCTAAACAAAACTTAACCTTTGAAATTTCTTCTTGTCTTAACTTGGTTAAACTTATCTGTAATCCTCTGAGTTTCCATAGTCTAACCTAGCAACAGTTGTACAATAAGCAACATCCCGGAAGTATCCATAATAGCTAACAATTCCACTATCACCCCATCTCCCCAGGCCCGGTGCCTTGGGGTTATCCTAGATTCTGCCCTGTCATTCACTCCTCATATCCAGTCACTTATTAAATCATGTCACTTCAACCTAAGGAACATATCCAAAATAAGATCATTTATCACCCAAGATGCTGCCAAATTCTTATTCACTCTCTCTTCATATCACTTCTAAACTTCTGTAACTCTTTTAATTGGCCTTCCTCTCCAGAGACTGTCACCTCTCCAGTCCATAATGAACATTGCCGCAAGGCTTATGCACCTAAACAACCTCTCCAGCTCCTCTCCCATGTCACTCCATGCCAAACCCTACACTGGCTTCCACTACCTTTCAGAAATAGATTCAAATTAATGACCCCGACATTCAAAGCAGTTCATAATTCTGCCCCACCCTACATCTCTGATCTCTATCTCTATATACTCACCCAACCGCTTCCTACGCTCCTCTACTGACCTGCTACTCAACTCTTCTCTCATTACTCCCCTCTCACACATCCACATCATACATACTTGTATATTTGCTACATACAAGTATGAGACCTTTTATCCAGAATGCTCGGGACCAGGGGTTTTCAAAATAAGGAGTCTTTCCATAATTTAGATCTCCATACATTAATTCTACTAAAATGTAATTTAAATATGAATTAAAACTGGCAGTTTGCCTCCGATAAGGATTAATTATATCTTAGCTACGATTAAGTACAAGGTACAGTTTTAATATTACAGAGACAAAAACAATTAAATTATTAGCAACATCTTGGTTTCAGACCAACAAGATTGACATTATGGAGTGACCAGCACAATCCCTGGACCTTAACCCAATAGAAAACTTGTGGGGTGACATGAAAAATGCTGTTTCTGAGGAAAAAACAAGAAAAGCAGAAGAATTGTGGAATGTAACAGGTGGCAGAAGTTGGTGGACTCCATGTAACACAGATGTGCAGCAGTTCTCAGAAACACTGTTTATACAACTTAATATTAGTTCAGTGATTCAAAGGAAAGCAAAATCTTAAAACATTTTCAGTTTATACAGTGAATGAGTTTGTAAAGCAGAATTCAGACACTGCTATTTCTAAGAACAGCCTAATATTCCATTTTCTTAACTTTCCGTAAAGGAATAACACAAATTTGATACATTTTTCTTCGTTTTGATTTGGAATAGAACGTGCAGTGTTGTCAAAGCATGTGTGTATGGAAATAAAAGCTATTACAAAGATTTTGAGCTTTATCAACTTTTTAAAACACACTGCTATTGTTCTGAATGGCCCTTTTACAACTTTTTGCTTCAGCCCCCATTTTATGATATTCTCTGTACTGCCTCAGAGATCAGAAATACTGCAGCTCTAACTGTATAGGGTAGACATGTGGAAGCAAAAGAGAAAACTCTGTTAATTGGGTCATATGACCTAAAATGAAGTTTGTTTGATTTTGTCAACAGACAATTGTGTTATATTCAATTTTGAAATCTGACATGAGGCTAGACATATTCTCAATTTCCCAGCTGCCTCCAGTCATGTGACTTGTGCTCTGATAAACTTCAGTCACTCTTTACTGCAAGTTGGAGTGGTACCCCCCCCCCCCCCAGCAGCCTAACAACAGAACAATGGGAAGGTAACCAGATAGCAGCTCCCTAACACAAGATAACAGCTGATTCGAAAATCTAAGAACAGCACAAAATAGTAAAAGCCAAGTCCCACTGAGACTGACTCAGTTACATTAAGTAGGGGAAATAGCCTGCCAGAAAGTAGTTCCATCAAAAAGTGCAGGCACAAGTCACATGACTGGGGCAGCTGG
>CM076677.1:76472877-76497877 GCA_038501925.1 Xenopus petersii
TAAAGGAAGGCAAGGCTTTTAAATGATTAATCTCCTTTCATAGGCTACCTCCAGTGGTGTCATCTGTGAAAAAAAAAACGAGTTAACATAGAAATACCCATAATCCACCGCTCCTTCATAAAGACCAAGGAGCATGCACATTTGTTAGAATCAGCAGGAAGTGCATGCGCATTCAAAAGAGTATGGGTGGTCCTCAACGACAATACTAAGTTATTTTGCCAAGATTCTGTGTGTTAGAGTGTTAGTGCTCATTGATGGAGGAATGCATGGCATCAGGCCATGGGTGGGATAAGGAAAAGCACAATTACTAACAAGAAGAGATTATGAGCAAGAAAAAAAACATTGCTATCAATAAAAAATTCTGTCTTTATTTTTTGTTTGTTACAGATCTGCCAGAATGTCCTGTAGACTTGGTCATTAACTGCTTGGATTGCAATGAAAACGCCTTCTTGTGTGACCAACCCTGGTACCGAGCAGCTGTAGACTGGGCCAACCACAACCGGGCTCCTGTGCTAAATATTGACCCTCCTGTGGGTGACCATGTGCAGGGCATTCATGCCAAGTGGTCCCTGGAGCTGGGCTTGCCACTTGCTTTAGGGGAACAGGCTGGGCGCATCTACTTATGTGACATTGGCATACCACAGAAGGTTTTTAGGGAGGTGGGCATTAGCTACCACTCCCCTTTTGGCTGCAAGTTTGTGATCCCATTACATTCCATGTAGGTAAAGAATGGACAGTCATCCTGTGCCAGCTTTTCATTAGAACTACATTTCTGATGCCTTAACAGGATGGGCACAGCTGTCGTACAATTTGGTCAGTAACAAATCCAGCATTTAATGGTCATAAATGCATCCGAGGAATTCTGGGAAATCAGGTATATATTGCCCTTCCCACCAAACCCATCAATTCACATTTTCTATGAAGAATTCATCTTACCCAGATATGAATCTTACCAATGTATTGCTCTCTCGCTTGCTGCGCCTCTACATTTTCATCTGCCCAGCTCCACCTAAAGCTCCAGCTATAAATCAGCCTGTTTGCAAAGAAGCACTTTTTTCTCTTTTTCTTAAATCCTAGAAACATAAAAATCAGTTTTGTGTTTTTATACCAGTGTTCATCTGTCATTAAGTGGTTAAAGCCATGTCAATGTTTGGATGTTAAAGCTAAAAACACACAGTGCTACATTGTTATGTGTAATTATTTCCCACTCAACAGTGGAAAGACCAAAATGTAGTCAGACCAAATGTATTTTCTTTTAAATCTGCAGGTATTCAACTCTTGATTAATCCATAAGGTTAGTGATTGGGTTATAAGTAGGGTTGCCACCTGGCCGGTATTGAATTGAAAATGATGGTTGATCCCAATGTTATTAATAGGGAAAAAAGGATAAACGTATAGGAAGGTGGGTATTTTTTTCCAGAAAAGCTGGCAACCCTAGCCATAAGGCATGTAAAAGTGCAAGGAATGTTTAAAGTGCAGCTTTAGGGAGATTTGTGGATCGCTTTGTGTTTTTTGGTCTGTTTGGATGCACCAAACCCTGCAGCAATTTTTTTTTTTTTTTTTTTTTTTTTTTTTTTTTTAAGAATTTTGTCCGGCTTTGACAGAATCCCACATTTCGTGCATCCTTAGTCTGTTCCAGAACTTCTTTAGTAGCCCCGAACCCCCTTTTATAAAACTTCTTGAACTCTAATGGGTTTTTCATTTAACGAGAGACTTAAAAATACGTTGAGCATGTCAATATGTGGTGTTCATACAGTATGTGCTTTTTTAAACACAAAACCTCCCTGTGTGTAAGAGAGCGAGACTCCATTCTTGTGGCTATCTGTGTTAGAGAGGCATTGCTCTAAAATCTGCTTCTAGCATCAGCCTTGCCATAAATCTGGGCCTGACTACAGAAGGAGCTGTATATTGTGCCTTTGTTGCTGCCTCCCTGCATGACAACTGAACATGAGCCCCCTTATCATTTTGTGTCATTGCTTAGCCACATGGCAAACTGCTGAGTGTGGGAGGTTATTAAAATTGCCTCAGCTTGACACTGTGTACCTCAGTGAGATGCAGTTAAACACCACCTTTTCTATTATTATTTTTTTTTTATACATAGTCATGTTCAACCTGTGCCTGTATTCTGTTTAACATCATTTATACGACCCATTGCCAGCTGTCTGTATGCAAGCAAACCCGAGCAACAATTCCCCTTCCATGGCAAATGGACCTGCATGTGATGAGCTCCGAATCCTCTCCCACAAATTGTTTGCTTTCAACACAGCCAGCCAGCTGGTGTACAGTATTGTACCATTTATCTGTGTTATGGTTTACAAATCTCTGAGTTCTAATGTACATTTAGAGGTGAAATAAAAATACCCAGGGAATTTTTTTGATGGGTCTACTTTAATTTTAAGGATCAATAAAAGCAGCAGCACTCCAGTATTATCTGATAAAGTGAGAAAACTTTACTTAAAGTGCCTTCGGCAATGTTTCGGGCCATTATGGCCCTTTATCAATTATATATATAATTTCAAAGTTAAAATGAAGGTATTCTTTGTGTATTACAGATATGTAACCCTACACCCAATATCTGCTTCAGGATACTGTCTGTTTAGTTTTTCTCTGGAAACACTTGGGGCAAATTCGCTAAAGCACGAAGTGACAAATTTGCCAGCGTGATGTCATTTCGTTACTTCGCCGATTTACTAACGGGTGCTGGTGTAAATTCGCTCGCAAAGTGGACCTACTCTAGTTCTACTTTACGCCTGGCGAAGTTGCGCTATGGCAAAGGGACGTAACCACGCTAATTCACTAACTTGTGTATTTTACTGAACGTTACCTCTTGCGCCAGACTTGTCTTCACCACCTCAGACCAAGCGAAGTGCAATAGAGTAGATAGGAATTGCTTCAAAAAAAGTTGACATTTTTTCCAAGTCCCAAAAAACACTGGTGTCTCTTACTTTTTTATGGGTGATAGACTGAAAAAGATTGTACATTTTTTGGGGGTACCCTCCTTTCCCCCCCTACAATTCCTAACATATGGCACCAAAACTATACAGTGGGCACATGTGTAGGGCAATATAACAACTCTATTTTATTTTATGAAGCTTTCCCAGGCTTGTGTAGTGTAATGTATTTGCTGCTACATATACGTCCATTCTACTTTAACTTGGCGCTGTATGCAAATTAGGCATCGCTAGCGTAACTTCGCTTTGCTTGTTGAATTAACACTAGCGCAACTTCTCTACCTTTCGCCTCCCTGAGTTCAACTTTGCATTTTAGTGAATTAGCGGCGCCCTGGCAAAACTTCTCCTGGCAAAGTGCAGCGAAGGCAACTCCACAGATTAGTGAATTTGCCCCTTGGAATGATCTCCAGTTACTTCTATTGTGAACTTCTGGAATTGCAACAAGCATGGCACTATAATGATTTCAATGAAATTAATTGTGAGGGCACTTAAGTAATGTTGGTACACGGTTATTCTGATGTGGAAAGCGCTAATATCGTTCTAATTTGTGTACAGAGGCATTGTATGTGCTTTAGTCATGTTGCAGTATGGTTCGATAGAGCAGGGGCTTTAGGGCTTGGCTAGAAAATCTACATTCACAAAGTCCAGCCAGTGTGTGTAGTGACAAGTACATTCCCCTTCTTACATACAGAGCACTTTGTACCCCTATCTGATCCTTCTCACCAGTAGAGAGAAGCCATTTTGTGTGTAGGCCTTAATGTGTTCTTTGGCCTTGTTCATAATTTAGCCCAGAAGGTTTCACATGTATAATCTATC
Source organism: Xenopus petersii (assembly GCA_038501925.1). Taxonomy (NCBI): domain Eukaryota; kingdom Metazoa; phylum Chordata; class Amphibia; order Anura; family Pipidae; genus Xenopus; species Xenopus petersii. The sequence goes on from CM076677.1 coordinate 76,476,645, forward strand.
TATAGCTCTATCTATCTATCTGTCTGTCTATCTATCTGCCTATATATCATCTATCTGTCTATCTATCTGCCTATATATCATCTATCTGTCTAATCTATCCCACGGGGATACCAGAAAAACTCCCACAGAGCCCAGGTGGGCCCTCCTGCTTCTAAAAATGTGGCCTATTTCATTGCCATTCCCTATTTCTATGAGAACAAAGAGTCTAAATAGATGGAATAATCGTTTATAGTATGTAAAGAAAAGAGAGTAGGAGAATAGAGGTTGAGTGACGAGAGGAAGAACAATAGTACTGACAGTTGGCTCCTGGTCTATGGTTTTTGGGTGGGCTCCTGGTGTCCCAGTCTGAAACTGTCATTTCTCTTTCCTTCTATTCCTGTACTACAGCCAATAACAATTCACTGTTGGTATATTGTAAACATATAGTAAAACAAAGCATTTTTCCAACTAATTTTTCTTTATTGTAAAGCCTTTCCTCATCTTGGAATTTAAATGTCTATATGATTTCTTGGATTATTTTCCTTTAGTACCTGGTATTATTTTTAACAGCAAAAAACCAGAAACCAATAACATTGTCGTTGACAGTCAACCTGCTTTCTGGTTGCTATGGTCACTGATTATAATAACCACCATGCAGTTTACATTCGAGTTAAAGAAGAAAGAGCGAGGAAAAGAAACCAGCTGTACTGTACATTTGCTGAATTCTGAACACTAAAATATTAGAATTGTATAAAAACTTGCTTTAATGACACATGGGAACACTTTTTTTCCCCCCAATTATTTTTCATTTTGTGATAGTTGAATGGGGAAGAGAGGAGGCATATATACGTCGTGCTGCAGTTCGCCTAATTTTTATAGCTCTCTTGCCATCGCTGTTAAATGTGGTGGTTTTTCTCCATCACAAAGTTTCAAATCTCCAGTGAAAGTCCCTGTGCAATTTGAAATATTGCGATATTCCAATACAAAAGACTCACAGGGCTGTATTGCCATTGCCATCTGGAATGTGGGTTAGAAGAGAAGGGACAGTAATGGTGGAGGGCAGTTAGTTCTAGAGGGGACACAAACTGCCTGCTTCTAGTCCTTACTCAGAGACAATACACTGGCGTGTGACTATTCCAGCACTCCAGCTGTGAATCTTTTGGGAAGAGCTCAAATCAGAAATACTGGTGCTGGTGTTCAGTATATTTTGCAGTTTATCTTAAACGGGAACTCCACACAAACATAACTTGTGGTTTTTGAAGAGGAAACATCATTTCAATCAACTTTGCAATTTACAACAATTAAAAAAAAAAATATACTGACTTTTTGTGATTTTTAATTGTTTAGAACAGTTTCCTAAGTCTAGCCCCCTTCTCTCCTGCTGATCTGTCTGACTACTTTGCTGAGCTGACTGACTACTGTTACTTTGTATCAACAGCCAATGTCCTCAGACTGCATCCTCCAAACCCCACAATTCCCTGCACATGTGATTTCAATAAAGAATGGAACATCATAGTGCAATGCATTGTGGGTTATGTAGTTCCTGCATGCTGTCTGTGAGCTGTGGAGTAGTTTTTTTAGTCCCTCCTTCCCTGCCAGGATTTCAAATGATGCAGAAAGAGAACAGTTAACCAGCTGGATTTCAGCAAAGAAAATGGCATGTATTCATACTTTTTAAGAAACATGTAACTGTGATGGGTATATTAGGGATTTCTGTGTTATGTGGGCTTCTATCAGATTTTGATTTGGAAGTACCCCTTTAACATATGTCAGAGGGCACTTTCCTACTCCTAGTTGTGGCTGTGTAAAATAGAATCATTTACTGTGCTGTTAAATCATGTCAATGGGGCATTGATATCCCATTACTCCTGAGCACGCTCTATCATTTTGTTTGGCTACACAATTTGTTACTCCAATGTGCAATGTACTACAGTCAGCTGTGGCAGACACTGGATCTCCTCACTGAAGCGCACACACAAAGCGGCACATTTATGTGCTGCACCCACGCATCTTACACACACCATGTTAGATATACACACAGCGATAGTTACTTCAGCTAGTGATAAACTGCCACATGTGTGTTACTGGGCTCACCTGCTAACATTGAGCAGAAATGCCCAGTCAATAACCCATAGACTCTATTTAGCAACCAGACTACTGCACATTGAATAATGATGCGACTTCCCTAGGACAAATCTGCCACTGTAACTGAATGGGCCCCATGTTTAATTGAAGAGCAGCATCCAGAAGTGAAAACACTGGTATGGGATTTGCTTGGGTTTTCTACTGTGGCCATTGCTGTCCCAGTATTATTTTTGTAAGAAATAATTCAACCATACTGTGTATTTATAGTTAGTAATTCAATTCTTCAGTGCTATAGGGTTTCACATACACACACACTCCATATTGGAAGGTGCTCTGCAAGCCTCCTGATGGTGCCAGATTTAATGTGTACTACTAGTGTGTTACTTCTGTATACAAATATAATGTATGCCAGGAGTTAGTTTCAAAGGAACGTGAACTTTTTTTTTTTTTAGGGTGGGGGGTGAATATATGGAAGTGCAAATAAAATTGTAAAGTGAACCTGCCAAAGTTGCTTGTAGCATTTCTTTCATGATTGTGTCAATTTGTGTGTTGCTGTTTTAATAAATTACTTGGCATTCTTGGTTTTATTGAAATTTGTTGTAATTGTGAAATTGAGAATGTTTATGTATGGGTCTCTATAAGCACCAAATCCAGTGTCACTGACAACTTGGGTTGAGCCTCAGCTGAACTCCTCAATTGTATGTATTTTCTACTGTAACTAAAATATCGACATTTTTGAATGGAGCCACTCAACCCACATCTTTTTACTACTGATAAACTATTTGGGATTAGTCTTTGGTTGGGATGCAATTAGTTCCTTGTTTTTTTCTTCCTTTCTTCCTAATTGCTGCTTTAAACTATAGGTTCTAAAAGAATGGTTTTACATGCCTTCTTCCTCAGTCCTATTAACTTCCTTCATTTTTTTTTTGGCGTGTCATATATATTACATGCCAACCATTTCCGTAATGTGTTTTTAATTTAAAACATTTTGTTCCAATATACCCAGTAATGTTTTAGGGTGCTACATTTGGCTTTGCTGCAATGAACTTACATACTGCAAACTTTATGAAAAAAACGCCCTTTTAAATTTATTAATACAATAAACCTTTAGTAACAAAGACAGAAACACGTTAAGGTCCTCCCTATAATATTTGCACATCAGTGGCACACCAGTAAAAGGGATGAGTGATTATAGTGATTTAGACCTTGCTACTTCTTCCCCAACTAAAACTCAGCTGAGCACTGAAGAATGATAGTCCTCTACATCCCTGAGTGCACCCATATATACATTTATATGTATTATTCACCACTTAGAAATGCAACATTTTTTTTACATGTTTGTAGCTTCCCACAATGCTCTGCACCATAACTTAAAGGTAGACTGGCAGGAGGACTAACAATGAACTAAGTATCCTCCTTGATCACATTAAAGAGAGGTATTTAATCAGCTGAGTGGAAGACTTTTTCCACCAGGTTGTTCTTAATGGCCCTTGCATCAAGCAACTGACAAATGCCTGTATTGAGCAACTTCCATGGGAGATCACTATTGACCAAACTGGGCATGTATGAGTAGCACTGGTCCTCTTAACTATAAGCCAATAATATTACAGATATATTGTGAAATATGTTCAGAGCAAGAAGCATGCAACAGTGCAATGATACAAATAACTGCAAGATGCTTGCTAAAGTGTCCAGTCAACTTTTTGCTTTGTCATCTGCAGAGGTCTGAAAAAGGGGTGTTCAAGGGCTTCTTTTAGCGTGATGCGCAGAGCAGGCCTCAACTCCAACATTCTGTTCAGCAAGTCAAACAGCTGCATGTGTTCTGCACAATCACTGCTCTTGTACTTCTAGGAGGAATCCAAACATGAAACAAGTGTTAAGATTGGGGGGATGAAACACCAAGGAGGGATGAGAAGGAAAAGAAAGCAGTAACTTGCCATAAGTTGGTGACAGTTTTTGCTGACATATTGCCCATCTGAAGAATTGTCGTCCCAGATCAAGGAGCCATGGCAGAAGTACTTTTGCTTCCTGATGAGAAAAAAAACAAGAAATTGAATGTATTTTCCATATTTCTACCAAAATCAGCAGCTGGATCACAAAGACCAACCTAACCCAACTGTTATTATTCCACACTTATCTCTTTTGTACTGAAGAAATAAATAGCTTCTCTGAACATAAACCAGTCTAAAGTTAAGTGTGTGTTCCATTTCTCCCCTCAAGTACAGTGAGCTAAGCAGGACACACATAAAAGGCTGAATATTTTTTTTACTGGGAGAGCAACAGCTTAGAGTGTAGTTGACTATTTTAAGGTACCCATTAAAATGCAGTGCAAACATGTTTAAAACCTTCTTGAAAATACAGTTAAATAATGTGTGTGATGCATTTATGAGGTCTGCTTCAACTGTACTACAGGATAAACTCCCTATACAAAAGTGAAACGATCCTAAAGATATGGCAGTTAATATAATTAAAAACACCAAACAGAGCACTTGCCAAAAAAAAAAAAAAAGACTTTTCTCACCTAGTTTTATACACCATGCGGCGTGGAAGTGGTCCAAGGATTCTCTCCATCATTACTAAATGCTCCCGGTTATCATGTGTCTGGCAGAAATAATAAAGAACAGCACACGGTCATTCAACTTTTCACCTGCACTTGTGGGGTTCCTGTAGTAGCAGATCCAAGGAGAGGAAGAAAAACAAGACATACACATGGCTGTACCTTGAACTTATCTGCCAGATTAAAACTTTACTGCACTTTAAACCACAGTATCAGCTTGAATATGCTGTAACCCTCTAAACCTGAAGTCTGAAACCTCAAAGTTGTTTCCTGAAGCTCCTTGTTCTCAAGGAACCAGAGAAACCACAGCTGTGGGCATACAAGTTCATGCCATGCTGCAATTGAGAATGCCCATTGATCACTATCGGCTTTCCAGATGTGCTGCGCTGTAAAGTAAATGTGTTTATACAACTAAATCAAATGAATTACATACTATGTAGAACATATGAAGTTACATACATGACAACCAATAAAGGTAAAACAGGGGAGGAAGGCCCTGTGCAAAAGGGCTTACAATCTAAAGGGAAGGGAATAAGACAGAAGTTTTCAGCATAAACCTCCAGGGCTAGGGCTTGAGCATGCTCAGTTTGCTCCTCCCCTCCCTGCTGTAATCTGAGCCCAGAGCTATGAGTGAGCAGGGAGAGACTCATGCAGGAAGTGATGTCACAGCAAGCTAATATGGCAGCTGCTATCCTAAACAAACAGAGAGCTTCTAGAGCTGTTTACTCAGGTATGGTAAAGCATTCTACAGAATAAATACAGTACAAAAACTTGCACTATTGTGGCTAATCTATTGGCAATAAACTGCTTTGGTAGCTTTCCTTCTCCTTTAAATGCCACCACACTTCTAAGATAAGCCACTATTTTTGGAGGACAATGATAACTGTAGGTATCAGATTTACCTTTACAGTCAAACTCAACCTATGGACACAAAACTCAATAAGCACTTGGTTTGTACTATAACTGCACTCATCTAATAAATTGCTTCTAAAGGTGGAACCAACTAGTATGCAATGTTATTGAAGGGTTCATTATGGAAATATTTACTCATTTCTAAAACTAAACATGGTGCACACATAAACCACTCTATATTTCAATCATACTTTTTGCTGATGATGGATTCTGATAAAATAATATTCAAAAAAACACCACCAAACTGGGCCTCAAGCAGGGCTCTTGTTGGCTCTATGCAGTCCTGTACCTAGCCACATTGTTTAATCTCACTGGGGGTTTAACACGAATTGTAAATAAATTGTCCCTTTCTGGTATCTAAAGGGATGTACACCCAATTTTAAAATGATGTCTATGAAATAGTAAATAAAGTGGTTTTGAAGCCGTGTTTGTCCCTTATTATTCTCTGCACTGCTGGTTCTAACATTGGCTGTAGCAGACAAAACAGGTTAACACAAGGCACTGTGGGAAATGAGAGGCAAGATAGAGGAATTTAGAATGTTTGAACTAACTTTTAGTATGATGTAGAGTGATATTATGAAACAATTTGCAATTGGTTTTCATTTTTTATTATTTGTGGTTTTTGGGTTATTTAGTTCTTTATTCAGCAGCTCTCCAGTTTGCAATTTCAGCAATCTGGTTGCTAGGGTCCAAATTACCCTAGCAACCATGCACTGATTTGAATGAGAGACTGGACTATGAATAGGAGAGGCCCTGACTAGAAAGATAAGTAATACAAAGAAGCAATAACTATAAACTTGTAGCCTTACAGAGCATTGGATTTCAGATGGGGTCAGTGACACCCATTTCAAAGCTGAAAGAAGAAGGCAAATAACTCAAAAACTATATAAAAGAAAAAATAAAGACCAATTGAAATATTGCTTAGAATTAGCAATTTTATAACATACTAAATGACTAAGTGTCCTTGGTAGACTCAAAACGCGTCAGGCCTTGGTTCTTGGGCCTTGGACTCTGGGCTTTATGGTTTGGTGGGTCCAGGCTTGTGCCAGGCTCCTTTGAAGTTTCCTGGTGTTTGCTCCCCTTTCTGAAGGTCTGGGGCGAGTGCACCCGGGCCCACCACGTATAGCGGTAAGCTCACTCAATGTATTTAAATACAGCATATACTGGTGATATCTTTGTATAGTTACTAAAAGTTTACTCAAAGAAGAACCACCCCTTTTAAAGTATCTTTGGTTGGACTCAAAGCCAGAACCTTAGCATTGTAAAAGAATGGTTTACAGTTGCAACTTTGCTGTCCAGAAGGTCACCTTTAGTACAGAGTTATATTAAAAATGTAGTGTACCAGCAGCTTTACTAGAACTGGATATTTTTATACAATTATAAAATCTATTTTCAGGCTCATTGTTACATAGGAGGGAGCTAATACAAATTACCTGGAAAAGGGTGAATCCGCTGTAGTACTCAAATAGAATGCAGCCCAAGCTCCACACATCACATGGCTGGGACCAGCCCAGTTCTGAGAAAGGGGGAAAAAAAATATATATGACACTGCAATGGTCTCACCAAAACACCAAACTATAAAGAAGTTTCAATCACACATTTTTTTTTAATAGTTTTGTGAGATTTAATGTTTAACAAGTTTCTTCAACAAAAAAATAGGTGCTAAAATCAGAATTGTACATCTTACAATCTAATGGATACTATCCTGTAAACATCTGGGAAAGCTGCAAAGTGTTCAGACTTTTAATATTCAGTGTTCCAGTCCCTGCATTTTCCACTTGGATATGAACTGTGAGTTTTGAGAACAAAATGGTAGGAACTCACCAAGTATCACTTCTGGTGGACGGTAGTGGCGTGTGGCCACAATAGTGGTATGATATTCATGGTCAAAAGTGGCACTGCCAAAGTCTACTACACGGATAGAGGAATTTCTCACACGTTTTTCTTCACACTTCTGTAAAAGAGAGACAGGGATTATGAGGTATTAGGCTTTTGTGTACATTTAACAAAGATAAAAGAGGGTAGAGAGAGCATTGCAAGGCAATAAAATAGAAATTAAATATGGAGTAAGTGCTAAAGATGGGGCCAAACTGCTAACAAAACCACGGATATCTGATCAAGGCACATTCCCAGGTTCCATATTTTACTAGCCAAATATAAATCCCTTATCTAGAAAGTGCTGAATTATGGGAAGGCTATAGAATGTCCTATGGAAAATATGACAGAGTTGGAACAACCATATTAGATTTAGTGTGAAGCAAGGCCAGAACTGGGGGTAGGAAGAAGAGGCACCTGCCTAGGGCGCAACCATATGGGGGGTCTGGGCAGGTACCTGTTCAAAAGTCTTCTGCCTACCCCTAGTCCTGTTTCACTCCCCTGCTGCTCCAGTCTCCCTCTTCTCTCTTCCCCTCTATCACTCTACCCTCCTTCCCTCTGTCCCTCCCTCACTTCTCCTCCCTCTGCCAAACCCCCTCCCTCCTCCCCTTCATTACTCTCCCTCCCTTCTTTTGTTTTGGCTTCTTATTCTCTTCTTACTCTCGAGCATGCATGGGGGGGGGGGCAGGGGTAGCCAACTGGGGTGCCTTGGTGCCTTGTTGGCTTGGCCTGGCCCTGCTTTGAAGGCATTTTTTTTTTGTCAGGGCTAAATATGTGGTGTCACAGAAATTTACTATAACCTTGTAGAAATGTGTTTGCACATGCATTTATCAAGCTCCTTTTTGTGATAAATAATATTATAACTGCACCTTTATTGCCATTAGTACAGAACAAGTAGTTTGGAACGCTGTGGATAAACCCTATGTAAAACTCACCTTAATCTCATTGTAGCAGATGTCATATTCTGAATTCACAAAGAGAATGTTCTCAGGTTTGAGGTCAGTGTGTGTCAGCTGATTCTCATGCAAAACTGCAGAAAGGCAAAATATATCACACACAATATCATTCCTACATTGCAATGCCTAAGCTGAGAAGTCAAGGATTGTATATACTACTATACTGTATATATCTTGCATATCCCTGTTGCCCACAATAAGATATGTCTCTAAAAAGGAAACCAAACTGAAAATAAACTGCTAATGTTCTCTTGCATGCTGGGTGTGGGGGAGACACTAACTAACACCACAGTAAACCTGTATTTACTAATAAGCATTTAAAGGGGTTGTTGACGTTCCAAACACTTTTTTCAGTTCAGTTGTTTTCAGATTGTTCACCATAAACAAAGACTTATTTCAATTACTTTCCATCTTATTTTTTCCCAAAATTGGAGTTTAAAATTATAAACTTAATTATAAAAACCCCTACCCTACATAGACCCCCTCCTTGCTCCCCCAGCCCAGCTCTTAACTTCGGTAAATGCCCCCAACTCTTTATGTATTTCTCTTTGCATATTCTTCACTTCGGTCTTCTTCAGGAAGTAGGTGCCGTATCAGCGCATGCGCAGTTTGAGCAGTCTTCTGGTATTTAACAACTGCACATGCGCTGAAATTGACGGAAACTGCCGAAGCACCAGAAGAAGACCAGAAGAGAGACGGAAGATGGCACCCATGAGCACATGAGTCTGCAAAGAGTTAGGGGCATTTACAGAAGATAACAGCTAGGCTGGGGGGAGATGGAAGGGGGGTAGGGTTTTTTTATAATTAAGGGTTTGGTTCTCCTTTAAAGGGGTGGTTCACCTTAAAACAACTAGTTGTTTTCAGATAGATCACCAGAAATAATTACTTTTTCCAATGACTTTCTATTTTCTGTGTGACAGTTTTTCTAATATTGAAGCATAAAGTGTAATTTTTCACCTTTTGAAGCAGCTCTGGGGGGGTCGCTGACCCTGTAAACTGTTCTAAATGGATACATTTAGTTGATACATTTCTTATCTTTGTCCCTGCTGAGCAGAATCTCTGGGTTTCATTATAGGCAGCTGTTGAATTGATACAATAGTTGTGAATATTCCAGAGATGCTGCTGTGAAATGTATTAACTAAATGTAGCAAAATTGTAACAGTTTAGAGTCTGCACGTGAATTACTGAGCTGCCAGACAAACATCAGAGACACGAACATTCAACTTTAAACTAAGATTTTGAAAAAAACAGTAAGAAATAAATAATGGAAAGTAATTGGAAAAAGTATTTTATTTCTGGGGAACAATCTAAAAACATCTGAATTGAAAAAAGTGTTTGGAAGGTGAACAAGCCCTTTAAAGTTTAGTGTTCCTGTCTCTGGTGTTTGAGTGTGGCAGCTCAGTGATCCAGGAGCTGAATCTGAACTGTTACAATTTGCTACATTTAGTGGATACATTACTCAGTGGTATGTGGGGAATATTTAACTATTGTATCAATTCTAACAGCTGCCTTTAATGAAACTCAGGGCTTCTGCTCAGCAGGGACAAAGATAAGAAGTGTATCAACTAAATGTATGTAATTTAGAACAGTTAAAGGGGACATTTCATATAATACTCCTCTTCAGTTTTATTATTATTCTGTCCTAGCTTGTAATGATGCAGAAAAGAAAGCAACTGAAAGCATGTTATCTCCTAAATTGTTCATTTTATCAGAGCTGCAGAGTGTCTGTTCTATCTCCCACAGGAAATTGTCATAGTACTGACTGACAGACTGACCACTGGCATAGCTCAGAAATCCCCTCTCACCTTCCTGTCTGTGTGTCTCTCCAGCCTGCACATAACACTCTTACGCCAATACTACAGGCATCCAACTATATACTGATTCTGCACATTATTTCTTTTTATACTATAACTGCAGTTTTGGTTAGTTTTAACTCACTGCAACAAATGCACATTAATAGAATGTTATCTAACAGTCAGTTATTGTTCTATAATTAAATTACATGTTTAGACACTGTTAAATATTAGTTGCAGGGAGGTTATGTGCAGAATTAGTATATTGGTTGATGCAGGGAGTTGGAAAAAATGGAACAGATCTGTTAAAAAAACCCTTTTTTTTTTCACAAATGTTTTTATTTATTTTCTCAACCTTTTTTCTTAATAAAACTGTGCTTTATTCATCTATTTTTTAAGTAATAGTCAAAGAATTGATCAGGGAAGAAGGAAGCGGGGAGAGATAGGGGAAAGCTGTTAGGACACAATCAGTAAAGGCAGCAGAGAGGTGTTGAGTGAAGGCTGCAGGGAGCTGATCGGGGAAGGAGACAGGAAGAGTTTAAAAGAGGCAACAGGGAAGCAATCAGGCAGCAAAGGTGTTGAGTGACAGCTGCAGGGAGCCAATCGAGGAAGGAGACAGGAAGAGATTGGAGAGAGCAGAGGGTGTGATGGGAAAAAAAGCAGAGAAGTGTTGGATGAAGCTTGCAGGGAGCCAATCGGGGAAGGAGGCAGGAAGGCATTAAAAGAGGCAGCAGCAAAGAGATTTGGAAAAAGTAAGGGGCACGATCAGTAAAAGCAGCAGAGAGCTGTTGGGTAGGGAGCCAATTCGGGGAAGGCAGTGGGAGGAGAAAGCAGAGGGGACACAATGGGGAAAATGCATCGGGACATGATCAGGAATGACAGAGAGCTGATCGGGGAAGATACCTTAAGGCAGCAGGGAGACGATAAGGGTAGGCAGTGGGGAGGAGATGAGACATGAAATAAGGAGGAAAGTCAGCACCAAATAACATCAGTAAAAGCGCTTCCTATGTCTGTCACGCAGTCCAGCCTCTCGCTTTGGAAGGGCCAGTGGCACCTGAGGGATACAGAATAAAGCCTTGGACCTGAAGTTTGTGAAAGGGGTGGATTGAGTCCTGTTTTCTGAATTTTTAATCCATATTTGTTTAGAAAGGTACACAAATAAAAACTACTACTTCAATTTCATGTTAATTAGCATGCTTTAGTCCATTCTGAATTTTTTTTTGGTACATGTCCCCTTTTAACTATTAAGAGTTAACACCCCCCCCCCAGCTGCTTTAGAAGGTGAAAAATCAAACTTTACACTTCAATATTAGAAAAACGGTCACAAATAGAAAATACAAAGTAATTTGAAAAAGTATATTCATGGTGAACGTTCTGAAACCAACTGAACCAACTAAGTGTTTGACTGTAAGCAACCCCTTTAATCAGAATTTATCAGAAAGGAAAATCCATGAATCAGTATTGGAAGGTTTCACAAAAAAAGTTTTACATGATCTTATTTTGCTTATATATTTACAGTTTCTGAGTTCCACAACCTAACATGATCATCCTGGCTGCTGCAGCCATCACATTAATGCTGGGAGTGACAGGCAGTTTTCATCTGCTCTAATTTACGGATTCCAGCATGAGCTGGGTGATTTCAGGAGGAAAACATTTCTTTAGGTTGTGAAAAATTTGTATACATACATTAGGTTTCAAAAACAACCATGAAAAAAATTAAAATGTATTTGTGAAAAATAAGTGCTGAGAATTCACTACAGCTAAACAAATGATTGCATCGGCTCTTCTAGTTGAAATATAGTTAGGGAACCTGGGAAATTAATTTATAAAGGTATGCAGGTCTTTTGATTTTGCATATAAGATACTATTTTCTACTAAATACAACCCTACTTTGCACAAGTTCATATTTAAAGGAACAGAACATAGCTTTCTGGTGAACTTACACTTTAATGCGTGGCACAACTGGAAGGCCATGTGCCTGATATGGGTCAGGGGATACGGTAAGAAATTATTCTCTTTCTGAAACTCAAACGTGCTTTTCCCCAGCAGCTCAAAGGCAATGCAGACATGTCCATGGAACTCAAAGCAGTCCCTTATCTGAACACACATACTGCACAGAAAACAAAATATACAAATTCAAACCTCGTATATTAGACAATTACAATGCCTCCTTGACTGTTAGTCTCAACAGACAAATGAACACTGTTCCTCTATTCAGCTAATACACATAAGGAATGGAATGGATACAGCAGCCCTGTTCCCCATTTTAATGTTTATATCATATCTACCCAGAGCATAAAACCAGAATAGATATATATAGAAAAGTATATTTCAAGTGGAACCATTTTATTTCCAAAAGGAAACTCAAAACGTGCATATTCCTGCCTTGGCATAATGCAGTCTAATGAAAACTTGTCTATATGAAAAAACATATATATTTTTCATTATAGACTGTACAAATATGTTGAAAGTTGTAAAACACAACATACAAACAAGTTGGAAATTTACATAATTTGGATTACCATTAACGTGTCAAAAAAAATTAACGATGCAAAAAAAAAAACATTTATACAATAAAAAAGGCATTTAGCCATAAACATGCATTTATGTATGTAAATGCAAATATTATGCATTTCAGAAAGAATCAAAATCTTATTAAAGTGCAGTTTAAAAGGGAAAAAAACAATATTGTCTTCATTCAATATTGTCAGGTGAGTGCAAAAAAATGTGCTATTTTTCACACAAAGTAGTGTTTCCCCAAAATTTCAGTGTAATTACAGCTGCTGAAAACCAGCAAAAATCTAGCACTAACCACTGGCTAAGGTGAGCAAAAATACCTATGCATGACTATAAAGGGCACTTGGAAGGGTATCCTCTTAGAGAACGAGGGGGTGGGGGGCAGGGAGTAAGAGACCCGGTTTAGGGTGGATCACTATAGGGTTTGGGTTGATCAGGTATTGCTATGCAGGCATATGTGGTCCCATAATTCTTTAAAGAAGAATTTCCCCAAAATCAAAGCCCTCTTCCTCATCTACTGCCCCCTGCCCCATACAGGCTCACCGGAGTTTTTCCCCTACCAACCCTGGTACTCTGGACGGGGGGGGGTGTCTTTGTGTGTGTGAGAAGTGTGTGTGTGAAGTGTGCAGGTATTGAGTTATACTTAAATGCTACTCAGTATTTCTAAGTACAATTTGTAGCATGCGTAAGGGCAAAGGAAGCCCTCTATTTTATCCCTGGTTAATGGCAAATGTAAATTACACAATTGTCTTGCACATCCGGGCCTTATTCACATGAATGGGTGCAAGCAATTTGTGTTTAATTTTGCACCTAAATGAGGCTAACAGTGTAAACACAAAAAAAATTACAGTTTTAGCTACTACTGTGACCTTATCATTCCTAGGAAAAGCTTTGTGACATATTTAATGGAATTTACAGAACCAAAAAATTCTACATCCAGGAAAGAAAAGCTTTACTTTTTGTGATCTTGATCTCGCTCTTTGATTTTCTCCAAGACATTAATTTCCAGCTGTGCTGCCTCCCGATATTTCCTCACATTGCGGATGATCTTAAGTGCTACTCGGGAGTTGCCTCTGTACAATATAAAAACCCTAAGGTTATTGATGGAATGTAGGGTTAACACACAAACACTGCACAATTACAGAATTGAGGGTGTAATAAAAAGCACAGTTTGCTCTGGTGCAGTAACAAATAGAAACCAGATGTTTGGTTTGAAAAAAGGTGACCAAAAATGCTACCTGCTATTGCTTGATATTGGTGAATAGACCTGGAACTTTGCTACAGACATACATAAACCAATTGTTAGGCCCATAGGGCTAGTTATATTCTCACCTGGCAAGATCCAGACACTCCACCACTTTGCCAAAAGTTCCTATTCCTAGGTCTCCAACAATCTCATCTGAAAGACAGAAAAGTAGTCACATGGTATGAGACACATGGAGTAGGGCAATAGATAGCATGTGTATGCAGCAAACTGACCAACTACTTCACTGTCAGAAAGACCAACAGAAACCAAGAAATGCTTACTCTACTCCAGGAATTTAACAAATACGAGTAGGGGAATCTGCTAGTTGAAGTTGCTACTTCCGAAACAGTGACAGAACAATCTGGAGATACTAACACTGTATGCAGTTCTCGCAGTCTGTTACAAGTCGACATAGCAATGTCATTCATAAGAATTAAAAAAAAAACACAAATTAGGGCTCATGTTATCTGAATTCCTGCTGGGATTTTGATTATTTGAATGAATTGTGTACCTGACCTACTTGATTGTAATAACATAATCTGAATTACATCTCACAAATTCTAGATGGGACTCAAAACCAACACATAGATATACAGAAGGTCTTTCCTTTCTCTCATCAAGACTAATATAGAAAATTAGAAGAACATAGTGAAATTGTTTCATCATAGTGACAATTAATAATATAGAACTCATAAAAGGGTTCTAACCACAACCCCACTCCAATAAGGATTCCGACAGAAATACTTCAAGATACTTTCAAATATCTATAATTATACAACCTATGCTTCAGTTTATCACACTGGCACATACACTTATTGCAACAGACATGGAACCTCCATAGCATCAAGGCCTAAAACAAAGCGCCATTAGGATTTATGGCCTAGTCTTGCAATTTTTATAAGCCCGTATTTTTTTTTGTTTGGCCTGGCAAATTATATTTTTATAAAAGGTAAACTGCTGGCCTTTCTAACAGTGAAGGAAGGGACCACAATATATATCTGCTGTGTTTTTCCTTTTAACTCCCTCAGCTCAAACAGAATGGGTTGGTCAGAGAAAGCTGTGAGTAAAGAGGTTAAAATTTTTACGAAAGTGGCTTCAGTACATCTCTCCTGGATGCGTTCTCCGGTCCGGCACACCAGGTGCCCTTCCTTATCATTCTCCACATTCTGGTTGTCCTTAGTGCTCCGCTGGCTCTTCTGCACAACCAACCGCAACAGACACAAGGTGTGGTTTCCAAAGGTGGTTCAAATCAGGGAGTCAGGGGTTTTAACACAGCACAGGTCCAAGGCGATGGTGATTGAGAGTTGTGTGAGCCAGTAAAAACATAGAACGATAGGGAATATTGCAAAGGGATATGTGCAGGTT
This sequence comes from Xenopus petersii, assembly GCA_038501925.1. Classification (NCBI taxonomy): domain Eukaryota; kingdom Metazoa; phylum Chordata; class Amphibia; order Anura; family Pipidae; genus Xenopus; species Xenopus petersii. The sequence goes on from CM076677.1 coordinate 76,491,930, forward strand.
AGAGACAGCTCAGCTCAGGCCAGACTGAAAGCCATATTGCACTCTCGTCTAAATTATAAATTACAGCTTGCAAGTCCTTTCATACTTTATTTGTTTTGAGTAAAAACTTTGAAGGTTTTTTTTTTAATTTAATTTTATTTTTTGACAACAAATAATCTGTCTCAGTAGGGAAAGAAAGAAAGATGGTTAGGAATTGGAGTTGTCAGGTCCTTTATTAAGGATATAAAAATAGGAAATAATGCAGCTTTATAAGATGTACTGATGTACCAACCTCAAATAAGAGAGAAGGGAGTAAAGGAGAGAAATGCAGGTAAGGTGGCTAAAGGATCATGGGGAGTACATTTTTGGGGATATAAGAGGTGTGGAAAGTTAGGATAAGCAAGAGCATGACAGATAGCAAGATCTAGAATAAAAATGTCAGGAAACCTATAGGTTAAAGGGCAAGAAGTACTAAAAAATGACTCAGTGGCATGTATATCTTTGAAAAAATATTACATAATAGCATTTGCAGCTTTACAGTTTTTATATTTCAAGTGTCTCTGAGACATCACTTCAATGGAAAGCAAGTGAAAGCACAAGTACAGGCACTTCTCAGCTTAACAAAGAGCACTAAAGTGTTTTTAGACAAAGAACCACCAGTTCTAACAGTGTCTGGCAGTTTCCATTAAAAGGAATGTCAGCACAAAAAATATATTTTTTCCTAATAAAGGAAAACCTAATTCTACGCAACTTTGCAATATACATTCATTACAAATATTCTATGGTTTTTAAGTTATTTGTATAAGTAAAGCAGTGTTTGTCCCTTTCTACTCTCTGCCCTGGGGTTCAGACTGTTGACTCAATGAAAGACAAGGAGGCTGACTGACAGACCTGTCTTGGCTGGGGAACTGAGACTTTTGCAACATTGTTTAAAAAAGTAACAACCAGTCGTTAAGCAAATGCTGCTTTCAACAGCGATTGTTTTAACAAATAACTTTAAAAGCAGTGAAAATGTTTATTACATGTATATTGGAATGTTACTCAGAATTATCTTCTCTTTTATTAGGCACATTTTTATTTTGGGGTTGACTTGCTCTTTAAAAGGGTTGTTCACCTTCCAGCACTCTTTTCTGTTCAGTTTGTTTCAGATAGTTCACCCGAAATAAAGACTGCTTTCTATTTTTGATTTGTGACTAATAAGCAGTTAAAGTTTAAATTTTCACCTTCTTGTGTTTGTTTGTAAAGCACCTAGATGGGGACACCAACTCTGCAACGGTTTTAAATTGATACATTTATCATCCCTGCTGAGCAGATTTCCAGAGTTTTAGTAAAGAAAGATGTTAGAATTGATACAATAGTTGCCAATATTCCACAGATACTGCTGAGAAATATATCAATTAATTGTAGCAACTAAATGTAGCAAATTGTAACAGTTCAGAATCTGCACCAGTCTCGGCTTCCAGACTGAAACACCAGACACATTTAACTTTAAACTTAAAGCTTGACCCAAAATGTATCTTTGCATAATGAAAAAAAGGATAGTTCAAAGCAACTTTACAATATTGTATTGAATGATAACTTTTTCAATAGTTTTAAGTTATTTGAAAATGTAATTGACAAGTAACTGAAAGTGGTTATTTGTTTATGGATTTTTGTTCTCTGACCCCTAAAACAATGTAGCATAAATCCATCCACTAGATCTCTTAATCAGCTGACTTTTCCTACATTCGTTCAGGAGTGAGGTACTGCTTTAAATAGCAATTAGAAGTGCAGGTAACTTTAAATATTACCAGCAGTTTCAATGTATTTTGGAAAGAATATTAATTTTGCAAAACTCTTTTAAGGTGGACATCCTGATTAAGGATAATGGAACACTGGGCAGTTCCAAGAGTTTTGTTGCCCAGTCTTCTCAGTATGTGGTAGGGGGACTACATACAAGAAATAACCCTCTTTCAAAGTCAACAGACCTTGTCGGTGCTTCATTTTTGAGTGATCCCCACTGACTTTATTGGTTCTTGGGCAAATACTGGTGTGTCTAGTCCAAGAACTAGGGGTAGGCAGAAGAGTTACCTATACAAGAGAAAGCTTGTTTCATCCTTTCATAAATATTTTCCTAGGTTGGAAAGCCTCCTACCTCCTAGTTTACTAATTGGTACTTATTTGTGTCCATGTTGCACTAACCAGGGAGACACGGAAGTGGACAAGAAACTATGTGTTGATTCTTTGTATGTATGTAGGTATTTATCCATAAATACTGCTTACTTTTTGATTTGCTGCAATACTTCCCCTTGGCAGCTCTAGGTACGATCTGCACTGCCAATGATATTGTTATATGGAAGCGTTCTATATTTAATATTTATTTTACAGTGAAACACAGTAAAACCTCAATTTTAAGTACTCTGATTTTATGTTTTCCCTCATTTTACATTGTTATTTTGTGGTCCCACCAATTTATAATGCATTTCAGTGTGGGGGGGGGGGGGTGCTTTTCCCTGATTTTACATAATGTTTTCCCAGATTTTACATAAATATTTTGTACTAGTTTTCCCAAAAATGAATGTTATTATTAGTGAAATGAAGATGTGTAAAATATTGCCATGGTCCGGTCTGTAAATTGTCTATTCCAATCAGTCTGCACCTCATACAGTCATGCACAAATTGCTTATTGCTTTAGGTTGTCATGTGACTGTCAGAGAGACATTGCACATGCCCCCATAGTGTAACAGTAATGCTATAATTCTTAACTCTTGTGCTTATATCCTATGAGTACTTGAAGAATAAGGTACTTTCACATATTTCCATGATTTTGTATTTTCCCAGATTTTACAACATTTTTCCTGGTCCCATGAGAAATGTAAAATTGTGGTTCTAATGAATATAATATTGTTATGTTTTTTATTTATCCTCTAAATATTTGTGTATATATTTATTCAGCAGTTCCTGTATATTTTCTATTTTTGAACAGTTGGTTTTTTGTCTTGAACCTTCCATTTAAGTGCTATAAAGCTTTTTAATTTATTTGCATTTTAAATGGAATAATTACAGGATTCCAGGTAGCCATGTATTATGAGGCATTGTTTTGGTGATTTAAAGGGGTGGTGCACCATTTCTAAGCAACTTTTCAATTGGTTTTCATTATTTATTTTTTATAGTTTTATAGTTATTTGCCTTTTTTTCTTCTGACTCTTTGCAGCTTTCAAATGGGTGTCACAGACTCCCTTCTAAAAAAGGCTACAAATATATTGTTACTCTTTATTACTGATTCTTCTATTCAGGCCCTCTCCTATTCATATTCCAGTCTTTTATTCAAATCAATGCATGGTTGCTAGGGTAATTTGGACCCTAGTTACCAGATTGCTTAAGATGCAAATTGAAGAGCTGCTGAATAAAAAGCTAAATTACTCAAAAACCTTCAATAACAAAAAATTAAAACAAATTGCAAATTGTCTCAGAATTTCACTCTTTACATCATACTAAATGTTATCTCAAAGGTTAACAACCCCTTTAAAGATGAAGGAAAGGCTGTATTTACTTGGGGTGCAACTCCCAACTGATTGTACAGTATATACTTACCTGAAACCTGAAGAAAGAAGAAGCCGATCACTCCGTGGTGCTCACTGGAGAAACTCCCGGACCAGTGCAGTTTTCTGCTGATAGGAGCACCGGCCTGGGGTTTCAGGAAAGTATATACATCATCAATTGGCATACCCGAAGTAAATAGGCCTTTCCTTCCCATTTAATAAAGGAGTACTTTATTTCCATGTTAGTATGGATCATCTAGATAAGCATCAAGAACACAGAAGCTGTTGGTCTTCATTTTCAATTATTTGCTCTCCTTCTTTGCCGCTTTACAGCTTGATGTGGAGCACTGACAGGCAAGAAAGCCTTTTTGGTAGGGATGCACCGAATCCACTTTTTTGGATTCGGCCGAACCCCCGAATCCTTCGTGAAAGATTCGGCCGAATACCGAACCGAATCCGAACCCTAATTTGCATATGCAAATTAGGGGCGGGAAGGGGAAAACATTTTTTACTTCCTTGTTCTCTGACAAAAACTCACGCAATTTCCCTCCCCGCTCCTAATTGGCATATGCAAATTAGGATTCGGATTCGGTTCGGCCGGGTAGAAGGATTCGGCCGAATCCGAATCCTGCTGAAAAAGGCCGAATCCTGGCCGAATCCCGAACCGAATCCTGGATTCGGTGCATCCCTACTTTTTGGTCTATAAGGGCTTTAGCACACGGGCAGATTTGGGGAGATTTAGTCGCCTGGCGATTAATCGCCTCTCCTGTGGGGCAACAATCTCACTGAACTGCCTTCCTTCCGCCTGCTATAATGAGCAAATGCCAGCGCCAATGCACTTGCGGCTCTTCGATTTTCACCTCACGAGGAAACTTCGGGCGACTTCGGAAATTGAAGCGGCGCAAGTACATTGGCACTGGCGTTTTCTCATTATAGCAGGTGGAAGGCAGAGGAAGGCAGTTCAGTGAGATTGTCGCCCCATAGAAGAGGCGACTAGTCGCCAGGCTACTAAATCTCCCCGAATCTGCCAGTGTGCTAAAGCCCTAAGGCTACAATTTTATTGTAATTGTTGCTCCTTTTTGTTACTTATCTTTCTAGTCAGACTTCATCTTTCAGTTTCTTGTTCAAAGCATTGCCTGATTGCTACTGTAAATTGGACATCTTGCCTTGATGGTATGAAAAATATTTATGGGAACATGCTTTCAAGTGTTATAATTTTTGGTGAACATCTTAACCTAGATTAACCTAGAAGAACATAAATCTGCTCAGCGCAGAATGTTTCTGATGTTTACTCACCCCATAGCCACATACTCACCGAGGAAGAGTAGCTACCAGACCTAGTCCGATGTTTGCGAGAGCGCTTGTGGGAATGTTTCTCTGCTTTTGTTTTTGTGTGTTCTCTTGAGTGCGGACGAGCTGGTGACCGGGTTGAGTAGGAATAGCTCTGGCTGTGGGATGAAGAACTGTGCCCTTGAGAAAATCTGATCTCACTAGAGCGTGTCCTTCTTCGCCGCCTGAAGAATGTGTCCCTTTTCCAGCTATACAAAAGCAAAAGTCTTTTCAGTGATCATTATGATGATGCATGCACGAGAATTTCAACAGTATTTTTCCAATTTCCCTCTTGCATCGTGTGTGTTAACCAATAGCAAGTCTCAAAGCACACAAAAACAAATGATATACATAGGTATTTTGGAATACACACCTTGCTATCAATGGCAAGAGGTTGTGAAGAGCCAAAAACATATGGTAAGTCTAATTATTAGCATTTATTGCAGTTCTCAATCAATTACTGAATGCAACTAACCTTTGAGCCATCATTGTCAGTTTATGTAGGGTCAACACATATTCTCCCCCATTAAGTCAGCAAAAAACACAAAAAGGGGGCTTTAGGACAGGGAGAGGGATAAACTTGAGGTCATGTTCTCTGGTCCCTTGGTAAGTGCAACTTTATAGTACTTAATATAGCACTGAATGAGGAACTTGTGTTATAAATGAACTTAAAGGGGAATATGGGGCTGTATGAAAGTACAATTCAATGAGAAAATTAAGGATACAGAAACAGAAAACAAAAAAGTAGTAGGCCTTTACAGGTAGCCATAATGATAATGAAAAGTACAGTTGCACCTATTCTCACATCTTAATGAGCAATTATAATTACTGTATTTCTGATCTTTAAACAAAATGGAATAATAGACAATAGGGAAACTTAGGAAACACTCCTAACACAGCTTATATTACTTCATGCATATAAGGAACAAAGTTAGCCAACACTGGCAATGAGCGAAAATTTTCAGCAGGTTTCACAACGAAAAAGATGCCCATAGACTCCAATGGGTGAAAAAAATTGATGCACGTCAAAAAAAATAATTGTCTTGCTTTTTTTTGTCGCTCATAGACCAATGCATTTGGCAAATTTTTCGTGAAGCGAATTAGGTCAGACTCACCCAT
>CM076677.1:76502877-76505377 GCA_038501925.1 Xenopus petersii
TCCACAAGAGTAGGAGATCGTCAATAAAGCGCCACAGTTTATGTATATGCAGGCCATAATTGGGGAGGATGTTGTGTTCCTCAAAATTTGCCATGTAGAGATTTGCAAATGAAGGGGCTACGTTAGAACCCATACTTGTGCCACTGGTTTGTAGGTAATAACACTGTTCGAATTTAAAGTAGTTCAATCTTAGGCACAGACCCAAGAGATCCGCTAGGAATTCTGTATTTGGACGTGTGGGTTCAGGGTGTTGTAGTAGAGCTCTGGAGACTACTTTTATCCCTTCATCTGTGGGGATAACAGTGTACAAGGAAGTTACGTCCAATGTGGCCAGTAGTGTATGTTCGGGTATAGGTAGACAGGAATTAATCTTCATTAGTAAATCCCCTGTATCTTTAATGAAGGTGGAAGTTGCCTGGACCAAAGGTTGTAAATAATAGTCCACAAAAACAGCAAGGGGTTGTAGGATGGAGTTTCTTGCACTCACTATCGGTCGTCCAGGTGGATTCTTTAAACTCTTATGGACCTTGGGCAGGGTATACAGGATTGGACAGACAGGATGCGCTTGTGTGAGGAAAGATAGTGTAGATTCAGAGATAAATCCCTGCAGTAAAGCCGTTTGAAGTGTGATCTCAACCCGTTTTTTGTAATTATCAGTCGGATCTCTATCCAAAAGGTGGTAGGTATTAGTGTCAGCAAGTTGTCTCAGGACCTCTGCGCGGTATGTCGAATAGTCCATAATAACCACACCGCCACCCTTGTCGGCCGGACGTATAATAATGTTCTCATTCTTGGATAATGCTGTGATGGCTTCTCTTTCTGCTCTTGTAAGATTGGGTCGATGGTTATTATCTCTGGGTTTAAGAGATTCATCAATCAATAATCTAGTGAAGGCCGCTATTGCTTTTGGTGTGTTGGTGGGTTCGAATGTACTGGCCGCACGAAAAAGGGCAGGCTTTTGTTGTGTTTTAGTCCTAAAATGGTCCTTGAGCTTCATTGTTCGTTGAAAACGATGAATATCTATCATCAGGTCAAGGTTGTTTAAAATGTTTGTGGGTACAAATGTTAGTCCTTTACTCAGAACTTGCAGTTCTGTGGGGCTCAAATTGTGGGAGCTGAGATTGTACACTACTTCCTCCTGTAAAGGTTTGGTGGTCTTGCGTCTGAGCCCTCCGCGCCTCTTATGGGGACGTCCTTGGTTTTTGAGCGTGTTACCGATCCTAAAAAATGTGCGCCGGAATTGTCAGGAGTGGCAGTAGAAAATGGAGTGGAGGATGGCGAGTAACGTGTCCGGGCTCTGCCTCTGCCCCTACCTCTGGTGCTGGTGTCTATGTCAGAGGGTGAAGAAGTATAAGGTGAGGAGTCGAAGCCACTGAGTCCTCCTCGATGTCTCGGGACTCTCTGGAATCTGGGGCGGGTGGAGTCGCTTCCTGTTAGCCAACCATATACGCGTCGATTCTGGTAATCTGATTGTACAATTTGAACTTTGTTACGTTTAAATTTATGCAGTTCTGTTGTATAGTGAATTAGTTGGTTTTCCAGTTTCTCCAACCACTTCGGGTCTTTTTCGGTCCTAAGTGTGTTAAGGTTCGCTGCTTCATATGAAGTAATCTCTGTACGTACTACTGTTAAGTTCTTGGTGACCTCCTCGATAACCAACAGGATTAGATCCAGTGAACATTTATTTAGGATTTGGCACCATCTCCTGCAGAAATCTTTGTTGTTCCGACCGATAGTTGGTATGTTCCTGATTCGAAAGCCTCTTGGAATGTGCTGTCGTTTGTAGAAATCAGAAAGGTAAATGCCGTGTAACTTCAAGTCGATTTCCCTTTCTTTAAGTCGAAGAAGATGGTGGTAGATGTCTTGTGTAGAAGCTGTAGGCGAGATCTCTTCCGCTGTTTCTTTGAAAAGGATGTCAGCTGCTTCGGCGTCCGAAAACTGGAGCCCACCAAGGGGAATGTCAATAGGGTCCAAAATGCCAAATTGTTCCATTGCCAAAGGTGTGTAGTCTGATCATAGATTAACTGGGAACGAGGTGAAAAAGTACTCGGGTGCCTAGGCCAAAAAATATTAAAATGTCCAAGGGGGGCCGGCACGACTCGTCTGTAGGGTATACAGTGCCTGGGTGCTGCGCCACAAATGGTAGAGTATACAAAAAAGAAGGTAAGCACTCACAGGTCTTAAGTTGTTCAAACAGTGAAAATTTATTGAAGAATTTTTCTGACGTTTCGGCTAAACCTATAGCCTTTCTCAAAGTAACAAATGTGAATCTGACCAAACAATTTAAACACTCAAATGGCGGGAAAGTGATGTGATGACGTCATCACGTGTCAGGGGGGAGTGAATACATCAATGCAGTGCGTAGAAAACATATAGTGCTATACAAGAATGTGTTTATATACAAGAAATGAGCATAACATCTCTTAGTTACACATAACATCACTCGGCAGGCATTTAGTAACTGTGTAGCAACGAAACCACAATCTGATATATCTGTAAT
>CM076677.1:78310377-78537877 GCA_038501925.1 Xenopus petersii
CTTTTTTTGCAGTGCCTTTTTAAGCTATTTATTCTGCCAGGTTTTTCTACAGTGGGAAAAAGAATGCTTATCCAATTGTCACACCAAGCCACTTAGATAAAGGATTCATTTGCTTGTTCCTCAACTCTAAATGGCTTTTTAGCAGCATGCTAGCCTTTAGGGAAGTCTAAATTACTGGCATCCAAAAGTAATAGTCATGTTATAGCTGCTTAGATAGAAAAAGTGGACAAGACGGAAAAGATTTAACAAACTTGTTTCATTCAGTCAGTAAAACCTATGTTGGTAAGGTCACACTGATAAATGTTACAATTGAGCTTTCTGATTACGTTTCTTTGGCTTAAATTAAATGATTTATTTCTTATCTCAATTGCTTTTCATGGATTTAGCTTAATTGTTGGCTCATTTAGAAGTCACACCTGTTTATTCTAGAAACATTATTATCAAGGTTTTTGTTTTCTTTAAATCATTGCAATTCCTTAATAAATATTAAGCCAGATGTTCATATTCTTTTTATTTCTTTTACTCTGAGAAACACATAGCACAAAGCATTTAACTGAGAAAACAGGCTTCCTAGGAAGGCTCCCAAATTGAGTGTGCAGGTGTATTCTTGCCATCACACAAGACAAGCACTTTGATTAGCAGCCTAAAGGAGGATCAAAATGTATATCTTTTGTTTCTAAACAACTTGCGCAACATGTTTTGCTCATTACCATATACATACAGGGGGTCTAAAGCCATACATACAAAATCTATTTGTAAATATAATTGCTACTCAAAGCAATATATGTCTGTTCCTGACTGCATTCACTGCTGGTTCTGACTTTTGTCCCACTATTGCCATCTACATTTATGGTTCAATTTCAGTAATCAGAGCCTGTAGTGCAGAGAATTGTATGGAGCAAATACTGTATTCCATAGCAAGACAATTGACCATTTGTACTCAATATTTAGGCAAAATGTATCTATGGGCTTACACCATCAATATGAAATAGATAAGACAAGTTGCATCTTTCCAATTAAAACTTCACTCTGATCCCAATTTTTTATGGAAACTGCCATTTTATTACAGCTCCTATAGCATATTTTCATAGTTATACTTTATGCATGCCACTAAAAGTACTTTCAGACTTTGATCCAAGAAATCATTTTGTGTAGGATTACCATTCAAGTCAGCATCTGGATCTGGTTCTGAGCACCATTGCTTTTTGCTAAATCAGTTCTTTATCAAGCATGTTATTCAACATAGGAGCAGCTGATCAAACAGATATAGCTGGTGTTGACTGGTAGAACTTGTGGTACAGCATTGCATTGAATTGCAGTTCCATGGTCCTGTTCCATAAACCTTTTACACATTAGCTGCTTGCGTACTGACGGAGGAATGGAGAATAATGTTGTTTAAATAAGGGGCAACTAATGTTTTTCTTGGTAAACTTATTATTTGTAATTTATATAGCACTGGCACATTTACTCCTTTACAGAGATGATGCCTTTCCCGCCCCAGTGGAGCTTACAATGTAATAACATTCACACACACTGTGGTCAGTTTTAGTCAGATGTTTTGGAGGAAACAGGAGTACCCATATGTTACCTATTCAGACACAGGGAGAACATACAAACTCCTTGCAGACTGCACCCAAGGAGGGATTGAACTCAGAACCCCAGTGCTGCAAGGCATATATGCTACCCACTGAGCCACCATGTTTACAACTTCATAGGCTTCTTGGCCATTCATCTTATTGCAAAGAGTTACATATGTTCCTTGGTGTAGGTTTAGAGTTCCTGCATGATTCTTATATATCATATACAGTGCCTTGCAAAAATATTCATCAGACAAGTTTACTGAATAAGTAGTCCTAAAACTGTTTTTTAGGAAAAATAACTGAAGCATGAGCAAATGTTTATCTTTCAGCAGGATTATGATCCAAAGCACAAGGTCAAAAGTAACGTTGGAGTTGGTCAAAACCAAAAGGGTTGAATGTCCTGCAGTGGTGCCCTCAAAGCCCTGATCTCAATCTAATTAAATATCCATGGCACTATTTACATTTATATATATTTTTTTTTTTATAATTATCTTTAGCAACCTGAAGCAGATCTGCATGGAAGAATGGTTCACTTCTAAACACTGTGCTAAATTGCTACATCCTTATCTTAAAAAGTTATTGCTGCATAGGTGGCTCTACAATATACTGGTAAAGGATCTGTTATTGAAATACTTGGAACCTAGGCTTTTCCAGAAAATTGAACTTTCTGTTAAAGGCATTCATGTAGCTTACTGTACTGTTTTACTATGACAAAGAAAAAGGAAAAAATTAGAATTATTTGCTTCAAATGGGCTCTATGGGATGTGGCCTTTCCATAATTCTGAGCTTTATGGATACTTCTGCTAGATATTGTATTCTGTTCTATTTAGAAAAATGTCCCCATTTTATATAATGCAATTGTTTGTTGCTAATGAAACAATCTCTATAGAAACTCTCAATCCTATGCAATTTTCCCAGCGTTTCCCTTAACTTTTAGTAAGTGGGCTCACCTTCTTAATTGGGTCACACTGTAAAGACCAAAAGATTCATCAATACACGTTCTATGAAGGAGGCCACAAAGCATCTGCAGTACTGTGCTGCAAAACTTTTATTCCAAAATACACTATATGTTTCGAGTCAGCAAGGACCCTTTCTCAAGTCATTTAAGAAAGGGTCCTTGCTGACTCGAAACATATTATGCATTTTGGAATAAAAGTTTTGCAGCACAGTATTGTGGATGCTTTGTGGCCTCCTTCATACAACGTGTATTGATGAATCTATAGAGACTATAATAGTGTTTCTGTTGGAGGACACAGCATGCAAAGTAGCCCTGCTTCTAAACATTAGTTGCTGCAAATATACAGTGTTTGCTCACAAAATAGAATTATGTCCCAAACTCATTGAGATACAGGTACACTTAGTTTGTGGTTTCCTATGCGGTATTATAATATATACTGGATGTGCATCCTTGAATTTTGGATGTCTATTATATCGCTGAACTGTTGTTAGATAAATGTAGTCCTTGCTGTGCATTCATAGTAAATAGCTTCAAAATTGTGTCTTTGATTCTTTTAATAATCTGATGCTCTATAAGCCTCATCAATTTGTTTTTCTGGTGAAGCCCTACAGCATATAAGCTCTTATTAACCTTGCTTCACTTGCATGTTATATTTTTGTCCTTGACAGGAGAGATTGAAGGTTTTACTATAATGTGTTTTACAGTGCTTTGAAAATAACTGTTTCGGGCAGCTGCTGATTATTCAACCTACTATTTTCTCTGGTCACATTTGAAATCATCTATACTTTGCATTTCGCGATTTTAGTACAATGTTGGGCTAGCTTTCTTTTTTAATACTGTAATGTGCTATAAAAGGGACATTACACCTCATGAAAGTTTTATTGTAAGTTTTCTATAGATGTTCAGAAACAAATTATTGGTATTGGTGCAGCAGTCAGGTTCTCAGATGAAGAAACATGAAATCTCTTAAAGGACTTTTATCAGACCAGTTGGCTAAATGTTTTCTTGTACAGGTATGTTTTCCAGAATGCTTGGGACCTGGTGCTTTCCAGATAACAGATCTTTCCATAATTTGCATCTTCACACCTTAAGAAAATCTGCTAAAAAAATCATGTAAACATTAAATAAACCCAATAGGCTGATTCTGCTTCCAATTACTTAAATCTTAGTTTGGATCAAGTACAAATTAGTGTATTATTATTATAACACAGAGAAAGAGAAAGTCTATGGGAGATGACCTTTTCCATAATTAGGATCTTTCTGGATAACAGGTTTCCGGATAACAGATCCCATACCTGTATGTGCCAAGCAACAACTTGCTAAAACACATACCTGTATGTGCCAAGCAACAACTTGCTAAAACTATAATGAAATCATTCCAAAACAACCAAAACCAAGGTTGTTATTAAAGGGGCAGTTGATACAAAATTTAAAATCAGTACAATCTTTTTTCGGTTGCTCTCTGCTTTTTATTATTTACTGTATTGCTAACATTTTTAAAAATGAATTTGTTTTGTTACGCCCCAATTGGTCATATGCGCCAGTGGTATCTTAATAATCCAGGTTCCCAACTCTCTAAACTTTTAAACCATAAAGTTTAATTCATAATTTGCTGACATTGGCTACGAGCCCTATTGAGCTTTTTGCCGACAATGTTTTAACAACTACTGTAATGAATTTGTTTTGCTTCAGGTTTATAGGGGCCAAAAACACAATAAGAATACTTACACAATTCCAAACAACTTCCTTGTACATATTAATTCAAATAATTGTAAGTGAAATGGTTATTGTCCACAAAATCTATTGCCTGCACTGCTGCTCCTGACTAAATATGCCATTTAAACATTGTTGCAGTGGTTTATAATCCTCCAGCTAGTGCTCAGTTGCCACCAATGTTAGTCGCACTTGACTCTCTATGGGTAATTTACAAACCCAGCCACAAGAGCACACAACAGAATAATGTGATAAAGCTGTTCATGTGGTCGGTGTTTGGTTACCCTAATGCTAATTTTAAGCCATATTATATTGCACAATGGCCTATATCCAAGGGTGCAGTTCTCGGATAATTAAATTTTGTTCAGAATAGTTCATTAAGCATAAGGAGTGCAAGACTTTACTAGTGATAATTTGCACCATCGTTAGTAACAGGGGTCCCGTATGACCCTGCCCTGCAGCCCAATGTTAGAACTAGGTGACTATTTTTTTCCTATTTTGTACTGGCAACATTTTCATTCTGTAATTGTACATAATTTATGTAATTTTGCTTTTAGGCTTTATTAATAAATCACAGTCTTTTAGAATACCTTGGCATTAGCTGAAATTATCCAACAATATTTTAGACAAAAAGCAATAGAAGGTGCTTATTAGAATGTTTGCCAGCTTTCAAATAAAAGCTTTTAAATATGTCCATGGAGGCGTCTTACAAGAAAAAAAAATGTCCATTTTAGGCCATACCAAATAAATTATATATGATTACAAAATGGCTTTCAGGAATATATATATTAGCAGAACAAATGTGCTACTATAAAATCCATGTATCTACTGGAAATTCTGCTTTTATACTTAAACAAAATGATTTGTCATTATGTGTTGTAAATGACAAGGGCCTAATATGTAATTACTACTAATAAATAGCTTTCAGACTTAAATTTTTAAAAGCCATTTTGTAATTCTACCAGAGTATATCCGGTGAAAAAATTTGAAATGAACCAGATTTTGTTGCTCCCTTACCCTGTCTCTAATAAAGTAGTGTGCTTTTATAAAAAAAGAACAGTATGCTCTGTTGTTGCCCTTATTATAATGCTTTACTGGTATACCACATCTTTTTCAGTCCTCAGTAAAAATATACTCATTCTAAGCTGTGGCTATTATCAGTTCCTCATAAACTCATGGCACCTGTAATATGTAAAAGGCTAATAACACTTAATGAAAATAAAAATACTATAGACCTGTTGGTTTGATATCAGTGGTACAAACATTTTACAAGTGGTAGTAAGAGAAAAGATACTTGAATACATTGAAAATAATAATACTACGAGTTTGTACCAGCATGTTTTATGTATAATAGATTGACAGACTAATTTAAATGCCTTCTATGAGAAGATGAGCAGTAACTAAGTCTCTGTGATGGCAGTGGATGTGATCTGCTTAGAATTAAAACTAATAGGGATGTAGCGAACGTCGGAAAAGATGTTCGCGAACATATTCGCGAACTTGCGTCCAAAAATGCGAACGGTTCGCGAATGTCGCGAACCCCATAGACTTCAATGGGAAGGCGAATTTTAAAAGCTAGAAAAGACATTTCTGGCCAGAAAAATTATTTTAAAGTTGTTTAAAGGGTGCAACGACCTGGACAGTGGCATGCCAGAGGGGGATCAAGGGCAAAAATGTATCTGAAAAATACATTGTTGACACAGTGCTGCGTTTTGTGCTGTAAAGGGCAGAAATCACACTAAGTCACAGTCAGGTGATGTTTCTGGACACGGAATGTGAAAAAGCTCACACAGCTAGGTGGCACTTGGTTAAAGACTGGGCAAATAATGCCTGCAAGGGCAACGTATACAGTAGTGGATACGGAATATATTATTGCTGCTGTAAAAAACATCACTCAGGTGATGTTTACGGACACGGAATTATCATTGTTATTTAGACAGAATGTGAAAAAGCTCACACAGCTAGGTGGCACTTGCATACCTCCCAACTGTCCCTCTTTTGACCACTCAACCCCCTGTCCCTCTTTTGTACTGGAAAGTCCCTCTTTTCTCTGCACTGAACAGCCAGAAAAAAAACAGTTTCTAACTTAATTGGCTTTTGGCAGAGAGCTCAGAACAGCTAACAGGTGCAAATAAGATACTTTGTAACAATTTTGACTCTGGTTGGTGCTGGTAGTGGTGAACTACTAGGAAGAGCAGCACACCAGTCCCACTCCCCAACACAGCTAGACTAATAGCACTGGGCTCTTACAGTAGCAAAGTAAAAAAAACAAAAAAGAAAATAAAAGCAGTCCTTACAAGGACTATTGGGTTATTACAGCAGTCAGCAGATGAGATCAGAAGCAGTGCCCACAGCAGCTACATACAGAGCACTGCAGTAGAAGGTAGATTACTACTAGTCAGCAAAGCTAACTAACCTAAACTCACTGTCCCTCAAATCCCTGCAGAGTTCTGTCCCTACAATACAGAGCAGTATGAAGTAGATTACTAGCCAGCAAAGTTACTATAAACTGTCCCTCAAATCACTAAACAGCTCTCTCCCTACACTAGCTCTTCCAAGCACACACAGGCAGAATGAAAAAACGCTGCAGGGCTTCAGTTTATATATGGAAGGGGAGTGGTCCAGGGGGTGTGGGGGGTGGTCCAGGAGGGAGAGCTTCCTGATTGGCTGCCATGTATCTGCTGGTCTGGGGTGAGAGGTAAAAAATAAGCGCCAGCTAAGGCGAACCCAAATTGGCGAACGTTGCGCAACATTCGCGAACATTCGGCGGACGCGAACGGTCGATGTTCGCGCGAACTAGTTCGCGGGCGAACAGTCCGCAACATCCCTAAAAACTAAAACATTCAAAAACATTCAAAACCATACCAAACAGAAGGTTAATGGTCACATTGAGGAATATTGGCCTGGAACATAATATTTGTACTTGGACCAGTGTTTCTAGTGGAGTACCACATGAATCTGTCCTTTTCTTTTTAACTTGTTTATTAATAACCTAGAAATGGGCATAGAAAGTACTGTTTCTATTTTTGCTGATGATACAAAATTGTGCAAAACTATAAGCAGGATGTTACCTATTTGCAATTTAGTCACATTTCTTTGCAAACTGGCTAGCAAACGAGGTTCAGTATTAAGTGAAAGGTCAGGAAGAAAAAATGTGAGTTATATACGAAATGGTGAAGTGTGTCCTCAAATGAGAAGGATCTGAGGATTTTGTGGATAACAACAGCGTAACTCTAAGTAGTGGGATTCAAGTGATGTCTTGCATTAAAAGGGCATTAACTAAAGGGATAAAAAAAATAATGCTGCCCCTTTATAGGCATTGGTAAGGCCTAATCTGGAGTATGCAGTGGAGTTTTAGTGTCCATTCCTTAAAGGGTTTGTTCACCTTCTAATACTTTCTCAGTTCAGTTGGTTTCAGATAGTTCACCAGAAATAAATATTTTTTCAATTACTTTCTATTTGTGACCATTTTTCTAATATTGAAGTTTAAAATGTCATTTGTCTTTCTGAAGCAGCTTTTTATACTGATATTGACCCTTGCCTGCCTGCCTGCCTGATTATTCTGAGCTCTCCAATCCTGATCCTAACCTGTCTGACCATGCTTGAACTCTGCCTGTACCGACCCAGCCTGTCTGACCATGCTATTCCATTTGGTTCCTCCTGAGTTGTGGGCTTCCTTGGTAAATAATCGTGCCCCTTTGCTCGTCCAGAACTCTTGCTTGGCTTCTCTCTTATGAGACATTGTGGCATACAATTAGCAGAGGGCTCCTCCCGAAGTGAAAGGCAGCTGCTACAGGCAGAAGCAGAGCAGAGACCACGGAGCCTAGCACTTATTCTGGATTTAGGGTGCCGATCGTGACGGTAGCAAATTGTAACTGTTCAGAATCTGCACCGGAATTACTGATTTGCCAGGCTGAAACACCAGGACAGGAACATTAAATTTTAAACTTAAATTCTGGAAAAAAAACAGTAGAAAATAAAAAAATGGAAAGCAATTGAAAAAAGTCTTTGGAAGGTGAACAACCCCTTTAACAACAATGTTAATGAGCTGGAGAGAGTGCAGAAACATGCATCTAAACTGGTAAAAGGTATGGAAGTTTTAAACTTGAAAAAATACTACTAAGGGGACATGATTACTTTTTACAAATACAGTAGAGGTTTATAGAGACAGCAGTGGATGTTTTTCCATAGAAAAGTCCAAGACACCAGAGGCCTTTAGACATAAGGAACAGAACTTCACAATGGGAGCAGTGAGATTGTGAAATGCCCTGCTGGGTGAGGTTGTGTTTGCATATATTATTAATGCTGTTAAGAGGAACTTGGATGATTTCTTGAACACACATAAGCATCTAAGGCTATTATGATCTTAAGATCTACAGCTAGTTATTATAGGTTTATAAATATGTGTGTGTGTGTGTGTATAGATAAATCTTTGTGTATAATTGTGCACCACGGTTCATTTGGAAGGGTTGAACTTGATGGATTTAAGTCTGGTATTAAAAAAAAAAAATAAAGAAACAAAAGCATTATATATGAGAACCTGATTTGCATAGCAGATAACTCTTAAGCTATTCAGACTACAGTGATCATAGTACATATTTGTCATTCATGACTCCTATATACAAGCGCACACACACCTCTGCAAAGGTGTCACTGATTAAGCTTCTGTACTAATTGTTGCTGATAAACTATGTAATTTAGAAAATAGAACAGGGAGAAGCGATGACCTAAGTGCAGAGGTTTATTATTGGCGTCAGTGGCACCACAAGCAATGCAGTTTGTCAGGATGGTCAACTTCTGAAATCTTGGTAGAAGGAATAGAAAAGTAGCAGAAATATAATCTGAATCATACCTGTAATTAAAAGGATACTGTCATGGGAAAAAAATTCAAAATGAATCTGTTAATAGTGCTGCTCCAGCACAATTCTGCACTGAAATCCATTTCTCAAAAGAGCAAACAGATTTTTTTTATATTCAGTTTTGAAATCTGACATAGGGCTAGACATATTGTCAATTTCCCAGCTGCCCCAATTCATGTGACTTGTGCTCTGATAAACTTCAATCACTCGTTACTGCTGTACTGCAAGTTGGAGTGATATCACCCCCTCCCTTTTTTCCCCCAGCAGCCAAACAAAAGAACAATGGGAAGGTAACCAGATAACAGCTCCCTAAGGCTAAGGCCACACTAGGCGATAGCGCCGCGATTTGACTCGCGGCGACTTTTCGCCGCGACTTTTAATCCGCAATCGCTGGGGAAACTTTTGCGCTGGCGTCTATGGGGAATCGCGGCGTAAAAACACACGCGGCGATCTTTTTTCTATTGTCGCTCGAAATCGCCTAGCGAGGCAATTTCGAGCGACAGTAGAAAAAAGATCGCCGCGTGTGTTTTTACGCTGGCGATTTTTCGCGATTCCCCATAGACGCCAGCGCAAAAGTTTCCCCAGCGATTGCGGATTAAAAGTCGCGGCGAAAAGTCGCCGCAAGTCAAATCGCGGCGCTATCGCCTAGTGTGGCCCTAGCCTAACACAAGATAACAGCTGCTTGGTAGATCTAAGAAAAGCACTCAATAGTAAAAACCCATGCCCCATTGAGACACATTCAGTTACATTAAGATGGAAAATCAGCAGCCTTCCAGCATTTCTCTCCTAAAGTGCAGGCACAAGTCACATGACCAGGGGCAGCTGGGAAATTGACAAAATGTCTAGCCCCATGTCAGATTGCAAAATTGAATATAAAAAAATCTGTTTGCTCTTTTGAGAAATGGATTTCAGTGCAGAATTCTGCTGGAGCAGCACTATTAACTGGTTCATTTTGAATTTGTTTTCTTTCCCATGACAGTATCCCTTTAAAGTGTTGGGATGTGAGCTGAAGGGTGTTTGAGTTTTAATACAGGAACAGAAGTCAGAATTTAGGGCACAATACAATAAACCCATATTTAGTTTAAACCAATCCAGATATGCTATTGAGTTTTACCTCTTAAACTAACTCACAAATATCAAGGTGGAAGAGAATGTATTTGTCCATAATTGTATTAAGTTGATGGAGATTTCAGAAAGCAACCATTTTGCATGAAGCATTAGGGAACAGATATAACAGGCGAGTTTATATTTGAACCTGATATATAACCATATTAAATAATATTCCAAAGATTGGGAAGTTTCTTCTGTTTAATTTCAAATGAAACTGTAATATTAATAGTATAAGTGATAATAGATTTTGTAATCTATCTTGTGTTCATTTTAATGTATTTTACAATATGTGCAGAGCACCTTTTGTAAACATCTTATATATACGGTGTTAATCAGATTTCACACATCCCCCTTCACTTCTCATCAGTGCTGCAAATGTTTAAGAAGCAAAACTTGAGAGGAAAAAAGCCTGTGGCTCTCTGTAGAGACTCAGATTAAAAGCAACAGGACCATTAGCCCGTCAGATGAAATCAGCAGAGGTGGTATTACCCAATGTCACTGGCTTATCACTTTCCGAGCTGCTACAGGCTTGCATAATGCTTACTCACTGACTTATAAAGAATTGGTTATTACATCTAATGGAATTAAACTGTGTATGTGCCAAGAGGACTGAGAGGAGCAGAGGAAGCTCAGACATAATGAGAGTATGGAGGGGAGGAGGACAAGTGATGGAGAGGACACTGATGGAAATACATGTGAGAAAAAAACAGCTATAATAAAAGGCTATCTGAAAATGTATATAATAATACGATTCTATGTGCATGTATTGATCCGCATCATCCAAAGTATTTAATAGTGATGTATGAGTATTTATTGCTATGCATATGAGTAGCCTGAGTAAAACAGTCAGCCATCTGCTCACCTTTTATTATAATTCCAGTTAACTTTCTGCATGACTTTGTTTACCTGGGGACAGTCCTGTGCATGGTATATGTCTGGCAGAGTCACCAGCATGCTGTACATCCGGCCCTTTTCACTGCCAGCTGAGTTGGTCACTTTTATCAGGGCAACCTAAACTTTTATAAGATACTAGAATGTTTGTGACGTTTCACTTCAGTAACAAGATATAGGCTTCTAAATGTCTAAAAAATTAACTATTATTTCAGTCACTGCAAAATAAACACATTTACTTCATTTTACATAAGGTAAACCCACAACAAACTATGTTTACACCAGGCAGTCATGTATTTTTGGAAAGTACATATTCTCCTTAACCAAAAATAGGTAAATTTATCTTTCTAATCAAAACTACCAAACCACAAAGCATTCCTAAATTTGGTGGTTTTGATAAAATTGGCAATATCTTATCTCCCACATATCATTAGATACCAAGATAAAAGATCCTAAATGCGAACGTAGGTGGTCTACAAAACAGTTAGCTAACCAGATGTACATTGGTTTATCTTAGAATATGGCATGTAGACACCCCAAAATATACCTTGTACATATTAATTTCATGGATTACATTTTAACTTATTAAAAAAAAAAAAAAACACAGCCTGTTTTATGCGCAGTAAAAGCTATAAAGGACTCTGATCTCTGTAAACCTTATATTTTTTGGAACAGTAAACATTGTGTCTTTCTACTCCAAACTACCAAATTGTAAAGCGTTGCTAAAATTAGTTGTTTCTAAAAATTGGCTGAATACTTCCATTTTACGGCATTTTATCTCCCACAAATCCTTACATCTTTTGATCAAGATCAAACAACCTATATATGAATGCCAGGTGTCTACTGAGTAGTTTGTTGCCTGTTGTACATAAGTTTACACAGGTATATGACATGTAAAAGCCCCAAAATTAAGAGAATTCATACATATTTTCATGGTTAACACTTTGTCTGCTGCAAAATAAGCACCACAAATGCATTTTATATGAATGCAAACCCCTGAAAACAAAATATTTCTGGAAAGTACACATTCTGACTTATTCAAAATGGTTAAATAAAGCTTTCTACTCCAAACTGCCAAGCTTCAAAGCTTTATATATTTTACATATTTCTGAAAAATGAATAAAATACTGCAATTAGCTGTCTTTATCTTGCTCCATTTATTAAATACAAAGAAAATCCACACTACATGTGTACCTAGGGGTCTACGGAACAGTTTGATGCCCAGGATGTATACCAAAGTAGACGGCCTGTAATGACCCCAAATGAAAACAGTGTATAAATGTCCTCAGCTTCTGTAAACAAAGTCACGTGTCTGTATAATACCCCCTAACGGCACAAAGACCTCAGAAAGCCATATCTTTTTGGAAAGTGCACATTCTGACAAATCTAACATGGGTAAATACATCTTTCTGCATTAAACTACCGAACTGCAAAGCTAAACAACATGTTGTGAACAATAATACAGACATAAAAACAGACATTGCGCAAATTAATGGAAAAACAATTATGACTGATCTGGGAGCATCATTAGTGGTCAAAATTCCTGATCCAATAGTCACACTGCCAAATAAACAGTTTTAGATGAAAAACAAAAGGCAAAATGGTAAATTAATAAATAAAAGTGCTTGTGTATGCATGTATGTATGTATACTTTTAAAAGTTCCTGCTCTGGAGGAGGTCTGGGGAGGGGCCGCATTGTAGTGCAGCGAGCATAATTGCACTCTCTCGCACATTAAGGGGCAAATAGTAAATTCAAATTTTCACATTTTTTTTGGGTCAAAACACTCAAATTCGAATTCTGAATTATCCAAACTCGAATTCGACTATTCGCCACCTTAAACCTGCCGAGTTCATATGGAAGTCAATGGGAGAGGTCCAGTGACCAATTTGAAGATGTTAGTGGCCTTATTTTTAGTTACGGGCTATGTTTAAGGCCTCTCTGGTTACTCTGCAATAAACAGTGTAAGCAAGCTTATCCATTTAGATAACCTATTATTGAGTGTGATTGCTCATGATTTCTAGGCCTTACAGCAAGATAGAACTTGAACCTTTTACCGTACATTCCTTAAAGGGATTCTGTCGTGATTTTTATGATGTAGTTTTTATTTCTAAATTACACTGTTTACACTGCACTTAATTCACTCTATCATCTAAAATTTAATTCCTGAACTAAGTGTATTTTTTTTTTAGTTTGTGTGTAGGCAGCCATCTCAGCTCATTTTGCCTGGTCATGTGCTTTCAGAAAGAGCCAGCACTTTACGATGGAACTGCTACTCAATGTGTATGAATGTTTCACAGTGGGATCTGGATTTTACTATTGAGTGCTGTTCTTATATCTACCAGGCAGCTGTTATCTTGTGTTAGGGAGCTGTTATCTGGTTACCTTTCCCATTGTTCTGTTGTTAGGCTGCTAGTCGGGGGGGGGAGAATGGTAGGAGGATGATATCACTCCAACTTGCATTACAGCACACTGGGAGATTAGGGGAGATTTAGTCACCCCAAAGAAGAGGCGATTAG
Source organism: Xenopus petersii (assembly GCA_038501925.1). Lineage (NCBI taxonomy): Eukaryota > Metazoa > Chordata > Amphibia > Anura > Pipidae > Xenopus > Xenopus petersii. The sequence goes on from CM076677.1 coordinate 78,324,006, forward strand.
TCTCCGGGCGACTAAATCTACCCGAATCTCCCAGTGTGGCCTTACCCTAAAGAGTGACTGAAGTTTATCAGATCACAAGTTACATGACTGGGTGCAGCTGGGAAACTGACAATATGTCTAGCCCCATGTCAGAATTCAAAATGAAATATAAAAAAAATCGGTATGCTTTTTTGAGAACGGATTTCAGTGCAGAATTCTACTGGAGCAGCATTATTAACTGATGTATGTAACGGCTAGTGATACCTAATTGGACAAGTGCTCATGACTAGGGGTGCCTGGTATTGTTTATTGACAGGTTTTAGGTGCAGTAACCTTTCATTTGTTAACTATATTTTAAAATCAAACTTGCAAAGTTTGTGATCATGGAAAAATTGAGGTTTCGTAAATATCTGAGGACTTGCCATACGCATTTTGATACAGAAGTAATGATTTCAATCATAAAACAGAAATTGGTTTTTGCAACATTTAGGGGCCTATTGCTAAAAAAAATATTACTTTTATTCCATACAGAAAAATTAAATTGATATAATTTATAAATATTTTTTCTCTTGTGCCTAAATTCTGTATGTAAAAATGAATGTGTTTTTATGCCACCCATGGTTACACCACCCGTGACTAGGCAAGTCCATAACAATCAATGGGACCAATGTATAAAATAAGGTGTCAAGAAAAACACTGGTTTTATGTTTTGTTTTTAAAATGCAGATTTCAACAGTTTTTATAATTGAACAACTTTTTACTATATATTACAAAGCTTTACTGTATAATAAGGCACATTTTTACATGAAGAACTTTGGGTCAAAAAGTTGCAATTCAGTTAAAGCTTTGTAAATACAGGTATGGGACCTGTTATTCAGAATGATCAGGACCTGGGGTTTTCCTTATAACGGATCTTTCCATAATTTGGATCAAGTCTACTAGAAAATCATGTAAACATTAAATAAACCCAATAGGCTTGTTTTGCTTCCAATAAGGATTAATTATATCTTAGTTTGGATCAAGTACAAGGTACTGTTTTATTATTACAGAGAATAAGGAAATCGTTTTTAAAATGTTGGATTATTTGGATAAAAGGGAGACTATGGGAGATGGCATTTCCCTAATTCTGAGCTTTCTGGATAATAGATCCCATAGCTGTAGTACTGATGTCAATAAATGCACTGTGCACTTATAATGCCCGTCCCTACATGTACTGCTGAAACACAAAAGCATAAGAGTCTCCAAGGCTAATAGTAACACCCAGATGTGTAGAAATATACATATTTATGCCAATGTATATGTTTGTAATAGCAAAGCCTCAGGGGAGCCACACCAATGAGGTGAGTTGAAAAGCTTGCCTCAGGCAGCCCCTCCCCTCAGGTTACTAGGGGCTTCCAAAACTGTTCCTGGTACTTTTTAAGAGCCGAATTTCTGTTTCTTAAGCCAGATATTTGGCTCTTGTAGTGCGAGTGGGTTTAATTGCTATCTCTGCCCTAGCGATGTGGCCTCCTTCTGAACCCCTCTGGTGCAGGAAAGGTAAGCGCTGGGGAGCGAGGTGGGGGGGCAGCTCGGCTGAATCTTCCATAAAAGTAGAAAAATGTGAAGAGGGTGCTCCAGCCTTATTTACTGTGCACTAACAACATACACAGACATTTCAATTCAAAGTAATGGATTATCTTTTAGCGAGAGCATTGCGTGCTGAAGTGATAAAGAATGTGACACACATCTTGAGACAGACGGAGATAACCAATGCAGACAGCACACATGGCTTGTACAACATGATATTTTATTTTATCTTTTTAAGATGAAATGTCAGTTAAATGTCAAAAGTTCCACTTGTGCAAGCTCATTGTAGACAGAGGACAAGAAATGTCAGGAGTCGAAAATGAGCTGGAGGCCTGGGAGGGATTTACTGACTCACAGAAGCATGGAAAATATCTGCACTAAATGATATTTCAGCAGGAAGCTCCTGACACTTATAATGGGGAATGATACCTATATTGTCACATGCAAAATGTGGAAATTTATATTGCAGCTTGATTTGCACTAATGAATATTCCACATTTAAATGTTCTAGAATTCAAAGTCTTTATGTAAAACTTCTGCACAGACTTCTCGCAGGGCATGTAAAGACTGACTATATGCATTAACAGTATGCACATAGACAAGTGCCCTCAATTATACATTTAGTTTAAAAAGCAGATTGCACATACGTCTTGCAAATACAGATTTTCACTGCTAAATGCCTTGAATTTAATTAAGTTGGCAACACAACCTTATTATTCCCATGTACAGAATGTCAATTATGTGGTATGGGCAGTTTGGACAACTTCAACCATATATTCTGCAACTGCAAGCCAATATGGGGGTGGAGAATTTCTACTGACCTTCCTGCAATCCTACCGGATCATAACTGATATATAGGGTAGCTTGCAATGGTTGGTTTGGGTAGAAAAAAGGCAAAAGTCCAAATGACCCCAGTTCACATATATTATATAATACACAAGAATGGACATCCTGCAAATTATGTCCTCTTAAACCATTCTCAGAGATGTAACATGACTTACTGAAACGTGTATTATGTATGTATGTATGTATGTACCCCTTTTTGTAAAATATGAAGATATTAAAGTTTTAAGTTCCATGGCAATGACCTTGCTTACTTATAATATCCTTACATTTTATAATGGTGGTACCATACATTCACATATATAAAAAAATATATATATACACATACCTATACTAATCTAACTGTAGATCTTAAGATCACTATAGCCTTTTATATTATTCTTGTCCAAGGAGTCATCCAAGCAACTTTCAAATAAGAGTTCAGCGTAAATAAAACTGGGTAAAAATATAGGCTGCACAAAATAAAACAAAAATCAATATAATTAGCCAAAAATTTTGCCTATAAAGGCTGGGACAAAAGGGATCCTATGCATGAAGGTCAGTTTCAGAAGCAAACTAAACAGTTCTATCCCATATCCTCCCTTTCAGGTCACTGACTGGTAATAGGTTAGAGTGCTGAAAACAGGGAATCATGTTAGTTTAGACATCTGATCACTCCAGCCTTTATAGATTACATTTTTGGCTAACTGTATTGAAAAACTTTTATTTACACAGTTATTTTTACACTGAACGGTTCTTTTAGAGGCATTAATAGAATCAGCCATCACATCATCACAGCAGGGTGTTCCACATCTGCCCAACGTGGGGACAAAATGTTGCTTCAAAAGTTCAACTCCTCAAGTCTTAAAGTGTGGCATCTGATTCTTTGATCTTTTTTATGTGAAAAAAGATCCCCCTTTGTAAAGAGTAATCATGTCCCCTCACAAGTATCTTTTCTCCAGAGAAAACAACCTCAACCTGACAGTCTGCCCTCGTAATTTAATTCTTAATTCTTTAATTCATTTGACCAGTTTAGTTGCACACGCTTTGAACTTATGCTCATGAATATCCTTATTCAGCCAAAAACTACACTGCATACTCAGAGACCTTATCAATGATCTATAAATGATGTTTTTATCCCACGTGTTAATGTTTTTTTATGAAAGACATGACTTTATTTACTGTAATAGCCATTGACTCTGCCTAGAGTTAAACTGTTATCCACTAAAATCTCTAAATCTCAATAAAGAAGGCCCCCAACACACTTCCATTTAGTGTATAACTAACTGAAGTCTGGCATGGTGCCAAAAGATTGGTGAATGGCTGTCCTTGGCACTAGGGATGCACCGAATCCATTATTTTTGATTTGGCCGAACCCCCGAATCCTTTGTGAAAGATTTGGCCGAATACCGAACCAAATCCAAATCAAATTAGGGGTGAGAAGGGGAAAACATTTTTGACTTCCTTGTTTTGTGACAAAAAGTGACACGATTTCCCTCCCCTCCCCTAATTTGCAATATGCAAATTAGGATTTGGTTCGGCCTGGCAGAAGGATTCAGCCAAATCCGAATCCTGCTGAAAAAGGCCGAATCCCGAACCGAATCCTGGATTCGGTGCATCCCTACTTGGGATTGGCCTCAAGGTCATTAATAAGCAATAAAAATTAGTCACAGAGCTGGGCTCTATTAGTTCCCTGTGATGAATACCATCCAGGTCTGGACTTTTGTTTACTTGCACATTTTCTTTTGAATTTCCTGCAATTCAATAGTTAATTGTTAGATTTGAGTCTATTAAATATGAAACTTGAATTAGTTTGTTCCTCCGTTGTGTAGACTGACATAAATTACAGTTCAGAATATGACATTCTTTCCCTGCTCTCAACCAAATTACCGATATTGAAGGTCCCACCCTTTTTGTTCTATTTATTGTTCTCCTTGCTAGAATGGCCTTTTTATTTTCCACTTTAAAGGGGTTGTTCACCTTTGAGATAACTTTGGGTGTGATGTAGAGAGTGATATACTGAGTTACTTTGCAATTTTTTTTTTATTATTGAAGGTTTTTGAGTTAGCTTTTTATTTAGCAGCTCTTCAATTTGCATTTTAAGCAATCTGGTAACTAGGGCCCAAATTACCCTAGCAACCATGCACTGATTTGAATAAGAGACTGGAATAGGAGAGGCCGTGAATAGAAAGAGGAGTAATAAAAGTAGCAATAACAATACATTTGTAGCCTTACAGAGCAGGGGTCTGCGACGCCCATTTTAAAGCTGCAAAGAGTCAGAAGGAAAAGACAAATAACTCTAAAACTATAAAAACAAATTGAAAAGTTGCTTAGAATTGGTTGTTCTATAACGTAATAAAAGTTACTTTAAAGGTGAACTACCCATTTAAGCTTGTATGTTTTTTTTAATGTATTATTGGCCTCTGTGTACCTGATAAACTTTCAGCTGTCCCAACTAGCATCCCTCAAAAGCACTTTTTTTCTTTCAAACCTTTCTATCAAACCATAAGGGTTTTTCGTTTCTATGTCTTTACTGACAGGTAACTTTGTTTAGCATCATTTTCAAGATAGTACATTTTCCTTCTAATTTCCTTCTTATTAATTAGCCAATAAATCATGATTGTTACTGAAATATTTAAGTATATTCATCAGACTTACATAGTAAGTCAGGTTGAAAAAAGAGTCAACAGCAAAGTCTTTTGCCGCACACCACTTACTTTCTTGCTGGGTGCATCCGTATCCCTGGCCGCCTCCATGCCAAATATTGCAACGAATGTACAGAGTGGGAAAGAGCACACCAGAATATGTAGGCAAAGCCTTAGTTCATTTGCAGATTTATTGAGTGCACAAGCTTTCGGGGTCACAGCCCCTTCCTCAGGTGCAACTAAGGCTTTGCCTACATATTCTGGTGTGCTCTTTCCCACTAGGTTGAAAAAAGACACACGTCCATCAAGTTCAACCTTTTAATCTCTATATATATATATATATATATATATACCCTGCCTAACTGCTAGTTGAGGAAGGCAAAAAAATCGCATTTAAAGCCAATGCAATATGCCTCAGAGGGAGGGAAAAAAAATAGTCCCGGACTCCAAGATGGCAATCGGACCAGTCCCTGGATCAACTTGTACTATGAGCTATCTCCCATAACCCTGTATTCCCTCACTTGCTAAAAAGCTATCCAACCCCTTCTTAAATCTAATGTATCAGTCATCACAACTGATCATCACTGCTCTCACTGTAAAAAAAAAAACCCTTCAGAATATTTAACCGGAACCTCGTTTCTGGTAATTGGAGTGGGTGCCCACATGTCAGCTGAAAGGACCTACTGGTAAATAAAGTATTCAAATTAGAGGTTAGTGGTGTCATTTACACTGCACATAAAACCCAAGTAATATTTATTCGGTTTCCTTCCTACTACAGCAGAATTTTGAGAGCCATAAACATCAATGCATTATTCAATGTTGCAAATTTACTGCCTTTGTTTCTAATAAGTCAATGCTCGGATATTATGTTTACTCTTACGATTAACAGAAAACCAGTGAGGATGGCTGTATGATTATACACGGTACTACTGAATCCTAGTAGTGCTTTGTTTTGTTCCAATGTCCTTTTGAAGAGAGAGTGCAATGGATTCATTTAACTGTGGATGTGTTCAGGTTGGCAGTTAGGGTAGACAATTTATGTACACCTAGAATTCTTACCCAACAATTTAAGCAGCACCGATATTTCACTGTTCCCCCTTCCTTAGGTCCTAAACAAGATTTCTCCTTCAAACTCATAACAAAATGTATCTGCTACCATCTCCAAAATTACACCCCAATTCCAGTTGTGAATATACTTATTCTGCAATGCTTTGCTCATCGTATCCTTTCTGTTCCCACAGCCTAATATTATCTCTACCTCACTCCCTTTTCTATTTTTAACATTTTTCTTAATAGACTTGTGATAATCCTTCCTCCCAGTTCTCATTGCTCGTCTGAAGCTGGCAAACCTTTTGTGTAAAAGTTTGTGTAGTGGTGCAGAATACTTGCAAAACAGGAAACATCCATTGAGAGAAGGGTTAGGCGATTCTTGGCAAGTTTTGGGGAAATGACAAGTTACTACATAACACAAGGTATTTTTCAAGTATAGCCTTCATTTTTTTTACTGCACCACTTAGATGCTTTTGCCAATGAGCGCTGGTGATATCTGGGAGTCTTTTCAAAGGTTTCCATATTTATAGCTTTAAGCGTCTTAACCCGAGAGTCTCTTTGTACAAAACTGCAAGGTTCACCTGGCGGATAAGCAAGCAGGTTATGGGCAAGGATCCCACTCTTTAGTCTGCTAGCCGATTCATTTTCTGCAGCAAAGAAACAAAAAAAAATTTTGCCCTCAGAGGAAAATATGTGGGATGGTCTCTTTTCCATCCTTTAGAAAACCGAGACAAAGAAAATGGATTTGAAGTGGCACCAAAGTTGCTCTATAAGTATTGTTCTGTTTATAATCAATTGATTAAACACCAGATGTAGGCAAGCAAGATAAATCTCCCCTTGCACTTAAATAAATATGTCTTCAGTTGACACTGCAGTAAGACAGCGAGATATAAATGAGCATTTTGCCATAAATCTTAAGAATACTGAGCTGTCATTGCTGGTTTAGAGGCTTTGATAGAACAAGCAAGCACAATGCTCCACTGTTTCCTATTTTAGACACTGCATTGGATGTCTGCAATTTTATGTAGAGAATTAATATCAGGCAGATAAAAAGCTGTCACTTGAAGGTTAAAGCCCACGTTCTGTAGGCTGTGTTTACCATAACAAGGATGCTGACACCTGCGACAAAAGAAAGTGTGTTTAGATGTCAATGGACTTAACAGTGAGAAATAGTCCAAATGTCTAATTATGCAGAAAATTCAGCTATTCAAGCTCTACAGTTGGAATATATAAAACCTGATTATCCTACAGTTCATTAAAAGTGCCTCATTTCCATCTATAAAATTGCTTAAGGGTAATTACGTTATCCATTTTCAGGATAAACGAGTAAAAACAAAAAAACAAAAAATAGGGATTATTACTAGTTAAGTCTGATTTTTCAATGAATAGCTAGGTAAGTAAGATGTGCTGGCCAAGTGATTTAATTATTTTAATACCGTATCGAGGTAACTATATAATGCTATTTAATACTAGGGGGCCGATTCACTAACTTCGAGTGAAGGATTCAAAGTTAAAAAACTTCGAATTTCGAAGTTTTTTTTGGGCTACTTCGACCATCGATTGGGCTACTTCGACCTTCGACTACGACTATCGAAGGATTCGAACTAAAAATAGTTTGACTATCCGACCGATCCAATTCGATAGTCGAAGTACTGTCTCTTTAAAAAAAACTTCGACCCCCTAGTTCGGCAGATAAAAGCTACTGAAGTCAATATTAGCCTATGGGGAAGGTCCCCATAGGCTTGTCTAAGTTTTTTTGATCGAAGGATATTCATTCGATCGTTGGATTAAAATCCTTCGAATCGTTCGATTCGAAGGATTTAATCGTTCGATCAAATGAATAATCCTTCGATCGTATGATCGTAGCATTTGCGCTAAATCCTTCGACTTCGATATTCGAAGTCGAAGGATTTCAATTCCTAGTCGAATATCGAAGGTTAATTAACCCTCGATATTCGACCCATAGTAAATCTGCCCCTAAAAATCAATGTATAGGGTAAATGCGGTGTGATAATACAAAGACAGTCTTGCCTCACACCAGATATATTAATAAAGATGCAAACTCTCATATGAATAAGTAGACAATTGGGAATTGACATACATTGTAGGCAAATCAAATGCCTACACACATTAAGTGATCCACAGTATACTATTTTAGCTATTATGTCATTTCTCATTAAGCTCAGGCAGGTTATCAGGAGAGAGCTGGCCTGGCTTTTAAACCATCTGCTGAGCGAATGGCTCTCCAGGGAGAGGCGGTGAAGTGCTGGAGAGGAGAAGCAGGGACCGACTGTCTCTCTGGTGTGAAGGAAGAGTGACAGCTTTCACATTTTATTAACTCCTTCCCTGGCAGGGGCATAACAACATATTGCACAACAGGATCTGAAGACTGCATGCATTTTGTGATTTCCTTTCTCAATGTTTCATTCAAATTTACAAGTCTATTAGGTAATGACATTAGACACCTTCATACATTCAGGGAATATCTGACCACATTTTTTTCTGCTTATTAAGACCCATTCTCATTCCAGCTGATCTAAATAGCCAGCAATTAGTTCTACATAATTATACACTTCCAAAATGCTTGTATTCCTGATGCCAGGTAAAACTAGGATTGTGCTATGTCAGACTGCACAGAACAGCAATATCAACACATAGAGAGAGAATGGGACTGCACCCTGTGATCCATTCCCTTTCTACAGTCCACTTCATGCTGTGGTTATTTGTTTTCTGCCAAATTCTGTGCACAAAGCAACTCTGTAATAAGGAAGAACAAAAAAACAGAACCATTATAAGAATGTTTTACAAGGGCTTCTCTTTGAATCTGCTGAACTGTACTGTTTAATACAGTCATTATAAATGCACTCTCAAACAACTGTTCATGTATACCCTTATGCCTTAATTGGATATAGAGCTGCTGCTCACTTAATGCACTGGATGCATTCTGCTGGCCAGAAGTGTGCACCAATAAGAAAAATACATTTTAAAACAATAATTTGCAAAATAACCCCACCAGCATATTTATTTCCTGAAGCATGCTGCATCTAAATATCTAAATACCTGCCACTTCAAAGGTCAACAGTAAGGGGCAAATTGACTAAGATCCGAAGTTGCACCAGCTACAGCTTCGCCGCACTTCCCCAGGCGTAGTTTCGGCAGCACAACGCCAATTCACTAAAATGCGAAGTTGCACTCAGGGAGGCGAACGGTAGCGAAGTTGCGCTAACGTTAATTCGTCCAGCAAAGTGAAGTTACGCTAGCAATGGCTAATTTGCATACAGCGCCAAGTTAAAGTACAATGAACGTATATGTAGCAGCAAATACTTTACACTACACAAGCCTGGGAAAGCTTCATAAAATAAAATAGAGTTGTTATGTTGCCCTATACATGTGCCCACTGTATAGTTTAGGTGCCATATGTTATGAAATGTAGGGGGGAAGGAGGGTACCCCCAAAAAATTTACGATCTTTTTCAGCCGATCACCCTTAAAAAAGGAAGATTCCAGTGTTTTTTGGGACTTAGAAAAAATTTCACCTTTTTTTGAAGCAATCCCTATCTACTCTATTGCACTTCACCTGGTCTGAGGTAGTGAAAGGCAAGTCTGGCACAAGAGGTAATGTTCAGTAAAATGCGAAAGTTAGTGAATTAGCGTAGTTACGTCCCTTCGCCATAGCGCAACTTCGCCTGGCGTAAGGGTGCAAAGTAGCGCTAGAGTAGGTCCACTTCACTAGCAAATTTACGCCAGCGCTCGTTAGTAAATCGGCGAAGTAACGAAATGACGTCACATTTGCGAATTTGCACTAGCGTTAGGCGATTAGCACTTTAGTGAATTTGCCCCCAAGTCTGCAGCATCCCCTTAATCACTTAGGATTCCTACTCCTCCTCTCTCTGGAATTTCCTTTGGCTGTTGGCAAATGAGCAGGCTCAGTTCTTCTCAACTCCGATTAATAAAATACCTTCCAATCTAGCAGCCAATGAAGATATAGCATTGCTGGTTGCCATAGAAACTCTGTTCTAGTTGTCTGCTCCTATTTTTAAATCCTAACTCCCTCTCCTGAGCTCAGAGTAACCATCACAGTGCTCAATCCAAGCAGGACTTGCCTTCATAGTAAACTCTGCCTGTGTTAGCCTGCATCCTTTAATTGTATGAACCTACAGCTTTTGTTTATTTTCTTTTGTTTTGTTTTTTTAACCTCATAGCAATGTTGCTCAGAGGACCTGAAAGTGATATATTTTTATTTAAAAACAGGGATTTCACCATAGCAGATTCATTAAATATGGGGGGTTATACTTTTTGCCATCGTTATAAATGGGTAAACAAATAATTTGCCGTATTTAAAGGATGAGTAAACCATTCAAATAAGATAATGTAAAACCAACTGAAAGCTATTCTAAGCATGTTTGCAGTTTACATTCATTAATTTTTAAAAATTCAAGATTTTAGGAAAATATGTACAGTTTGTTACAACAGCACCACCTGCTGGTCATATTCTTAATAATCTAGTTTAGCAATTTATAAGAACAAGAACAAGGCCTGCTCTGATGTTCCTTTGTTTAGGAAAGATATCCGAGGCCTCGGAGAACTTTAATCAAAATTGTTTTTTCTTCTAAAATTGTTACCCCGTCAAGTACTTATAGAGACAAATGAAAACTTTCTTATAAGAAACTGTTCAATGATGTTTGTATCCAGTGCTATGTCACGACTTCTTTGTAAAGATACAGCACTGGCTGCAAGTGAAGCATTCAGCCTCCTCCTTCAAATGCATGCCCATTGACTGTGTTCCAGACCCACCAAGGGGTGAGGCCATTGATCAGATTTTTCTGCAGAGAGAGGCCTTTTGGACATATGAGTTCAACTGTGTGACTCCCAGAGGCCTCAACTGGATGCTATCATTTGCTGTTTCTTATAGAGGGATTTGTCCACCTACATACCTCCCAATATTTTGGAAATAAAAAGAGGGACAAAAGAGTTGCCGTGCGTAGCAAGGGAATTGTTTTAACCACGCCCATTTTTGTGGCCACACCCCCTAATTACCATGTTCATTTTACAAAATTTGGCAGGTTATTAATGTTTGAACATATTTCTGTGTTTTTTTTTTTCCAGTTATTACAGTTTTGCTAATGAGGTGAATTGCACTTTAAGCTGTGAGTCTAACTTCTCCCAAGGGACCTTTTATCTTATTTGCTTATCTCAAAATTGTTACAAAAGTATCTTATCTGCAGCTGTTCTGGGCTCTCTGCCAAATGCAAATTAAGTTAGAAACATTGTTTCTTTTTCTGGCTGTTCAGTGCAAACGAGGGACTGCGGGATGAACTGTCAAAAGAGGGATTGCCCCTCTAAAAACTGGACAGTTGGGAGATATGCCCCTAGCGTATTATCAATAGACAATATAATTAATGCTATGGTTTCGCATTTATTCGTTTCAGGTTGTGGAGATGACATTTTGTACTGTATCTGTCAATGTGTTATTATGAGCTTAGATTGTATAAGATGGGGGCCCCCATGAAAAATTCTTATAGACGTAATCAAAACAGAACAGCTTGCGCAGCAAAAGCAGTGGCATGTATATTCCACAGAGATATTTTCAGTGATAAAGGATTAACGTGATTTATTTTTAAAAAATTTACATTTTTTTTGTTTATGTAATTTTCCAGTGGTCCGTTTGTTCATGCTCTGGAGGAAGCTCATCCGCACCAAGACCTCCTGTCAAACCTAAGCCCTGAGGTGTTTTACCTTAAATTTATCTTGTGTAGTAAAATTATTAATCTGTTATTCTTCTAGCACCTTTCCACATGTGCATCATACCAATGAGTACTGTATAGATCTATGTGTTTACACTAAAATAGATATGCTTGTGTTTTTAATGTCCATTCTTTATGTCCAATAGGAGCAGTCAAGGATTCATGCACATGAAGCTCTCCCGTACCAAAGAAAACAAATATGTCCTTGGTCAGAACAGCCCACCCTTCAACAGTGTACCTGAAATTATCCATCACTACGCCAGCCAGAAATTGCCAATAAATGGAGCAGAACATATGTCCCTGCTGTACCCAGTGGCAGTGCGGACGCTGTAGCAAACTGCTGAAGACGCCTCTTGAAATCAGTTTGTGGATGGTCAAAGCCTACTCTTCATCATGTTGAGATGCTGTTGGCAAAGGACTGCAATCACCAAATCAATGCAACTTGTTTCTAAGGGTGACTGGGCTTTATCATTCTTGATTTCATTCCTTCCATTTCTTTTTTTTTAGTTAATTGGAGAGAAGACGGGACACTACAATGGTACCTTTAGAGTGAATTTCATGAAATTGCCAGTGGTAGAACTTTTGCTTTCTTGTTTTGTTGGGAACTTTCAGCCTTACGGTGACCTATAATGAAAGTAATTCTTCTATGGACTTACTGTATGTGTCAAGTTCTGAAGCTAATCTGGGACTGTACTGTCCCAAATGTTGCAATACAAATATTTAAAGTGGTTGTTATTTAAGATTTGTTTTAACGTCATTCTATTCTGTCACTTACACTGGTTATTCACCAAAAAAATGTACCCAATGTTTGCAGTTTTCATGCATTTTACAGCATTTCTGCAGATGATCAGCAATACTTTGCATTCTCATCAATCAGCATAGGCATTGAGAATAACATTTGCCATTGCCTTCAGTTTAGTAGGGACAATGAATGCAATAACAACAAAAAGTAGTTTACATTTTGTTTATATTTTATTTTTGTAAGATCACTAGTCCCTTCACTTGTCACCAAGTCATAAGAAATATTCAACATATTCTAGTAAATACCCTCAGTGCCTTCATTACACAAAAGGCACTGGTCGTCAGTATATGTAATTCCCACTAGATGGGGCTGTTTTGTGTCATATGTCAAGCATGCTCCCAAACGTCTAATGTAACATCACCAGGGAGGTAAATTATCCCTTTAGAATGTCCATTTTAGTAACAAACAGAAATAAATTGATTGCTTCTAAAGACTTAGCCTTTGAAGATGGACTTTGTACTCTTTTGAAGTTTACCAGAATACCATTAAGTACTATTTCCATCTGTGGTATTTTGTAACAAGTCTGAGTATGTTGATTTGTCGGAAACATTTCCGTTACCATAACGTCTACAGTATTTAGGTATTGGAGAAACAGAACCAAGAGGAGATGACTACATCATAGGATATACAACCCAGGAGAGAAATCTGTGCCATGGGCAGATACTTCTAAATGTGCTCAGAATACTTAACATTAAGGGGCTGTTAATTCTCAAACGATTGCACAAAATATCAATTTATAGCAATCTCTTTATATGTTCTAGTATATACAGAGGTTTGTGTGAAATACACCTCAAAACATACCAAATGCCTGGGAACATTTACGTAGTTCCAAGCATCAGTACAGAGAGAACCCCAAATGTAGTAAAAGGTACTAATTTTGTCCAGGATGAGTGACCCATAGCAACCAATAAGATGGGTGACCAGTAAATGCTGCCTGTTGATTGGTTGCTATGGGTTACTGCTCCTGTTCAAACTGGTGACTTTTATTATATAACCCCCAAAGGGGCTTATTTATCAGTCCTGAATTGCACTGGGTAAACAGACTACTTAAACCCTTCATCATGGTCCCCCCTAAAGCTTCAAGCAAATGAAACCGTGTCTCATCTTCAATAAAGGGATCACTTAGAGCCTTAGCAGAAATCGTATAATAATCGGCAGTTGATTATAAACAAAACTGCATCCACTGCAATGCATATCCCACTACAGTCTATGCTCTGCCAGTTGGTCGAACTGGAACTAGATTAACATTTGAGATGCCTAACTGGCCTGTGTTTTTATTGTCATTTTAATTGCACGTCGATTTTGTATCCTTAGTGTTGCACATACAGACAATTGCAGATTACTGGTCGGCATATCTACTGGAAGCCATGTGCATCTATTCCATTTCTTGCTGGCTGTGATTAGCTTTATATAGCATGAAATGGATTTTATCAACAACTTTATGTACAACATCCCGTTCCAGTAAAAAAAAAAAAAACAATCTAATCTAAAATCTAATTTTACTGGGCAACTAGTTCCTATGTCTGCTAAAGAAACACTTCTGCCTTCCTATAGCATTCTATGCCTCCAATTTCTGTTACAAAAAAATATATATCAAAAAGTCCACCATTTTTGGAGGACTTTTGCCTTATAACATAAAGGCCCCTAACTGATATCTGCCGATACAAAGAAGCATGAAACAGACCTTTGCAATGCTTAAGGATATGCCTTTAGCCAAACTTATTTAGTATATAATATGCAAGCATCATAAACATAGAACACAGCCTGAAATACATACAGTGCCTTGCAAACATATTCAATATCTTAATTTGTAATTTCATGGAATTCAATTCCATTCAAACACTTGAAAAATAAGCTGTGGTATGTTGTTCACATAAGAATGCTACTTCGAGAAAATCTGCATCATTCGTCTAAAAATGGAACTGAAGTTTGGGGGCCAGTTCATATTTCAGCGGGACAATGATCCCAAGGCCAATGTAGCATTGGAGTGGCTCAAGAATAAAACATTGATGTAGAAGGAAAGGGTTAATCACTGGGAGGGGGGCAAATGTTAGGTACCTCCAGTGATTCTAATTACTTACCTGATACCCCAGGCCAGTGATTCTGTTAGTAGAAGACTGCACCGGTCCATATTCTTCTCAGTGAGCACCACAGAATAGAGATCCTCTTTCTGCTCCTTCCTTTTGTGTGTGGTTGTGCCTGTGCAGTAGAGCCAAAATCTGAACTGTTACATAAAAGCCAGTTTTTTTCACTCTAATTCGCATGCATCAAACAGAATAGGATCTCTCTGTGGTGGGCTGGGATATTCGCAAAGTGATTATAATCATTGTGGGTGCTTAACATTTGGCAGTGATTGACCTTAAAAATACATTTTAATTTTATAAAATATTATATAATCATAGAGTTAACTACTTTGATTTGTTATTAAGTAAAATAAAAGTTTTGGTTTATAGCCTGAATCATTTTGCAGCGCCCTATGGGGGGAATCTAAGAAAATTTGAAAATAGAAGAAAAATAAAAAACAATGCAAATTTCCTAATGTAATATCCCTTAGACATGTATTACATTGCATTCTAGGATCATTTTGAAGGTTTGTGCAATTGTAATAGCTTTCCATACACTTTGCACTGGTACTATATAACTATAAGGGCAGATCATTGTTCACATTGCCAACATTTGTTACATTCCCCCATGTATGTTCATAGAACTCTCTGTATATTCCATTGAAATGTTTCCTACAATGGAAAGACTTTTCTGCACTAACAATACATTCAGCATTCTGAGCTGCAAATCTGCTCCTGTATTTTTTTTCTGTACACCTCAACATAGATTAGTATATAATAGTAGCTATTTATACCGTACATTCAATCATTAAATATTTGGGCTTGATTACAAAAATACTGGTGGGGTGACATTTAGACGGCTTATGGGTTGAGCTAGAGAATACCTTCCAAAGTAATGAGCTGTAAGCTTGCCTAGCATTATTGCTCTTCTCTTTCAGTGAAAAGCCTGGGTAACTCCATTTGGTCATTAAAAATGTTATTTCCCACTCTATTACTGTTTGTGTTTATACTGCTGATACAATTTTGAGTTGGAGTCTATTGCCTTGTAAAATAAAAACTGTCTATTTAATATAACAGGTCTGTTTTTTGCTGTTTATTTTTTTTTAGAGCTGCAGCAAGGATTTATTTTAAGTATAAATTCCATATATTTTAAACATACAATTTATGAGTTATTTCATACCCTCTGTTAGTTTACTTTCTCAGGGACAGTCTCCATACACAAAGGCAAAGAAGTCTGGATGGATTAGGCCACTATATTGTTTGGTACAAAACAGAAAACAGCCAATATGATGAGAATGTGGGTCATATAAGGGCAATGCAGCTATTTCAGGCATTTAGTATCACTGCTGGTAGGTAATAAAATTCCTGGAATGGGTTGTCATTTATCTAGGTGGCAATCGTCCCACACTTGCAGTGAACACAGGTCAGGCAAATATTATAAAAACGTAGTGCACAGGCCCATGTGTGATGAATGGGAAGCATTCCATGTGTGTACGCTAACAAAGTGTATATATAACAGCTTGTCTTAAAATACCACCAATGCAAGAAACTGCTTTTTGTTGTTGTTATTTTTGTCCTTTAGATGCAATATATTTGTTTCAAAACCAGAATGACCTTTTTCTTGTTTGCTATAAGCTCTTTTTTTTTCTCCAGCCCCTTTTATCTGATATCCAAACAAAGCCCCACCTAGTCTATATTGTTTATTAGAGCTTTCGCTGTAAATAGTCCTGACTAGGATCAACATTTCAAGGATTTTAGATATAATTGCAAAGCTTTTTAGAATTTTTTAAATTGCAGACTAAAATACTCATTTACTAATAACTAAGACTATTCATAAATGTCCACAACCCTTGATTCTGGTTAAAAGAAAAAGCTTAAATTAATATTTATAATTTGAGGCATATAAATAGATTGCAATATCCTGTTATTAGATGCATTGTTGTCATCTATAATATGTCCTTTTATACAATTTAAAAATTATTAAAAAAGACTAATTCTCCAGAAACATGGATACAAATGTATTTTTATATACTGAATTTACTGTATTAGCCCAATGATTTACTGTATTAGCAATGATCCATGGCCATGCATTAGGAATTGCCCACTGGGTACTTTATAGGCAGTTGTGTGACAGGGCCGTGCCAAGCTGAGGGAGGGGAGAGCCACAGAGGGGAGTGAACCTGGACTAGGAGTAGATAGAAGACCCTTTAACAAGTACCTGCCCAGCACCCCCCCCCCCCCAGGTGCCTCTTCTGCCTACCCCTAGTTCTGGCCCTGGTCAGTGGCACTGCACATGCTCAGTATGTTCTGGGCTGCTGTTGAGAGGCAAAACTTTGATGTGGAATTATCAAAACTAGCAAAAACTGAGGTTTCGTCGTTCATAGGAGGTAATGCTTCAGGGATTAAGAATTAAGAATCAGAATTTTTTTTACTAACAAACCTTGTCTTATAATATTATGTGAATAAACTGTGTATTGTGCATTGATCCGTAAGATTATGAAACTGACAGTGGCCCAGACCACATGCTGGGAATCAAGAGAAAAGAAGATGGGGGAGCAGGTTCCTAGGCACATACCTGTACAGCTAAAGGATTGTGATGACCTTGGGCTGTACTGGTACAAAAGGCATAAACATAAGGCATTTCTAGCCAAGCATTTACTGAATATGAAATCATATTCTAGAGTGGTCTGAAAACAATTCTTTCACTGAGGTAAGTCCACCCATTTCATGGAATATATTCACTTGGGATATTCTTTAGCAGTGGCCGGAACAACTGCGTTGTGTTTTTGAACAAACTTTATATGTGCCGGTGGTACCAAGAACAAAGTTCTGAATGTTTTGCAATGGCCTAGTCTTAGTCCTGATCTCAGTCCAGCTGAAAATCCGCGGTTCTGTTTTCAACTTCAGGTGCACAAGTCTAGTCCATTCAATCCAAACAAGTGGGAGCAAATGCACCTGGAAAAATGGGTCAGAACTGCAGAATCTGCTACATATTTACCATTTACCCCAAAATAAAAGCTCTTATTGCTACAAAAGTTTGGGCACTTCTGCAAACAGAATATTTCACTTGTTATGTTTAATAAGTTTTTCTCAAAAAACACATTGAATTCTTTAATATAAAAATATATTTATGAAAAGAGCTGTTTATGGGAATAGTATAGTAAACTGCTACAGTTTTGTTTTGATGCTTCAAATATCCTCTGTAAAATCTTTTGTTTAGGTCTGACAACTTGTCCTTAAAAACTGCCTGCATCACGTAATGTGAGTGCCAGAGTAATTGGGCAAAATGATACAAAGACAATAGCATTTCTCAGGAAACTGACATCTTCTTCATGATGCTGACAGGTTTCCTGCAATTTTAAGCTGAAATTGGCACAAATGGCATTTACAGCACAGTGTTTAAAGTGCAGTTTGACAAATAGATGGTACTTACACGCTGAGGGTTTAAGGATGCTGGAAAACAGTCTCAAGATGTTTTTTTTTCTGCTGTCTCCAGTGGAAGAAATAAAAGCTAAAGTTTCTTTAAGATCTCTTTTTTGGCTGACCTTTATCATGCTAACAGTGTTATTAGGCACGGCACACAGCCTTTGTTTATTGAAGTTCTTTATAGCACCTATGAGTTCATTTTCAAAACAATTTTCAATTTTGCAGATAGCCAGTAAGGTCAGCTTCTCCCTAGAGAACATCTCTTGTTCTGAAACCTAAAACCTAGAGCACAGGGACATCTCTTTAATGGGACTGAATGCTTATGAAGGGAACATTTAGGGGAAGTCTCCCCTATATACACAAATACAGACACACTTTATTCACATGACTGAAATGTCTGATTTTTAATAAAAACACTTGTTTTGTTGTAGAATCCATTTTAATCAAATAACCCAAATTTAAAAATTGATTTCCTTTTTCTCTATAATAATAAAACAGTACCATGTACTTGATCCCAAATAAGATACAGCGGGGAAAATAAGTCTTGAACACGCCAATGTTTTTCTCAGTAAATATATATTTCTGCAACAATAAGGAGGAGAATGTCTTGAGAGCTCTTTGCTTTTACCCTTTTAAACCTTTTTATAGGCCATCAATTAGGACTAAACCAGTTGATATTAATTTCAGACAGATTTCAGCAGCTTTCTTGGCTTTCAATGCCTTTTTGCACCTGTTTTTCTTCATGTGTTCAATACTTATTCCCTGTGTCATTCCACTTTATTACACATAATTAAATTTATGGACTTATTTGTTTTGTTACCGACATCTGGTGAACATGTCATGTCAATAGCCCCATTAGAAATATATTTACTGAGACAATCATTTACATGTTCAATATTTATTTTCCCCACTCTATAATGCATCCCTACTGGAGGCACAACAATCCCATTGTAATTATTATTTACATTCTTTTTTATTACTATTATTTTATTTTAAGTATTTTTTATTAAGTAGATTTTATGTAAGATGATCCAAATTACGTAAAGATCCCTTAACCAGAACCCCCCAGGTCCTGAACATTCTGGATAACTGGTCCCATACCTGTACACACACACACACACATTCATATGCTGTTATCATATCCAATCATTGATACATTTGCTATATATACTGTATATGTGTGTTGGCCATTTTTGCAAAGGTCTTTTGCTTCTGTATTTTAATGTGCATGTCATTATGAAAATAAAGAAATGAGAGATTTATATTACCCAACCTTTCATTTTTGGTTTCTGTCTGCCGCTAAACATAATCAGTGTAATCTGGCAGCTGATCATTCACATCATTATTCCACCTTGCACTTTTAGCTCCAGGGCTTTTCCTTCCTCCATCTGCCGCATAGATGTATAATAGATCACTCTTATTTTTTAAGTTTTGTTTTGGAGAGGAAGTTCATTTCTGCTAGTGGGCAAACTGTGTGTAATGTAAATGTATGTTGCTCTGAGCTACAATTTGTGCAATCTATATATTGCCTTTGAGCCCTCTCTTCTATTCTATTCTATGCTGGTCTGGTTGCCTGGGCCCGATCTCTCTTTCCTCTACAGATCTGTAGGAATGCTGAGCCTCTGTATAATGCCTGTTGTTCATTAGATTAATAATGGTAGCATAATGGATGTTATTTCTATAATTATGGTGATGGCTGGAAATAGCAATTGCTTTTTAAGCATGGGGGTCATATTTTTTCTAATAAACTCATTAGTTTAAGCAGAAACGTAGATCTGGGTCCTTTTAAGGTGGTTATACAGGTAACAGTTAGAATCTGTGGTCAAGGGAAAGATTGTCATTTTTCTTTATAAACGTTAAGAGCTAAATAGTCAGATATGCAGGTAGAGACAAAAGAACTCATCCTCTGTCTGATAATTCAAGATTAACGTATGGCCGATGTTTGGGCACCTTCAATTTTCCACCATCATTCAGCGAGGCAACTGATATCGGTCGCTTTGGCTGCCACCATACACACACACACACACACACACCAAATATTGTTTTGTACAATATCATCACTCATGGCCTGCTTTACTATATACATTTTTATCTGTTATAGTCTCTGCTATTCTGCACCGATATTCAGCGTAAGATTAAGTGTTTGTAACACGAAACGTGTAAGGCTGTGGACTCAAACTATTTTTTCACTCTGAACCAATTGCCTGGTGGAGATTGCCTTTATTGAGTGCCTGCTCCAAAGAATTTTCAGTTTGTCCTCTCCCCGTACAGAGGGCTCAGGGCAGCACCTAGGCCTCTTCCTTTATGTGGTGAGGGATCACTTACAATTTGGGTACCCTAGCCTTTGATTTATTATATTCTGCACGGATATAACAAAGCCTCCATAGGTAAAATTACATTGCTGCAATTAAGTCAGATAAGCAGAATGGAGCTGTATTAAACCTCAGTGTTATAAATAAAGCCATGTTTGTAAATAAATGAACAGTTACATCTATGTTTAATTGTTATGAAAAGCAAAACATCCTGCCACAAACCCAGTCTCCTACTACTTGCAGATCTTAAAGTATGAAAAAAGTCCCAGGAAAAACAAATGACCCTCTACTCCATATTCTTGGTGGATTTTATTAACTCATACAGTCTCCTTTGTTTCTTTTGTCACCATTTAGTGTACGTTTATCAACTCTATAACTGTAAATAAGTGACTCTGTACTTTACATTGCCAGCAGCCTTTACTAAGACTTTTCTCACATTTTATTCTGAATTGGGTTTTCAGAAATGAAAGTACAGCAACTAAAGTACTAGAGTGGTATGTGCTGTAGCTTATCAGCATTATATTACACAACAAACCTTTATATTACAATAAAACTTCTAATCTTTTAAGCAGCCAGTACAAAACTCAGAGAGTGACATTTACTGAAATTAGGTGCAACTATTATAGAGACTTTTGGAGCTCCTGTACAACATCATTTAAATCAGTATAAGTGAGATGGCATTGGAAGAGGTTTACCTTCTTTTGAATGGAAGGAATTTTTGAGTAAAAGGCTGATCTATTCTGTCATTTATTTCAATCTTCGCTAATAGGATACTAAGTTAATATCACTCTTTTTAAGATCTGCCAGTCTCCTGTTAGAGAAGAGACTCATCATGGGTCTTACAACCTGGTGACTGACAATCATTCTATTAAATCCTATTTGCACTATTTTGTCTTTTATATTCATCTCATAGAGTACCATAGTGAGAAAATCACTTACATTGATTCCTGCTTTCTCTCTCATGTGAGGCTTTGATAACAGATTTTCGACCCACAAGCACACAATAAATGTCTTTACTTTAGTTCTCTTAGGCACACAGCTTGGCTTCAAGATATCTCTTTAATCTCAACTGATTCTTTCCTCTTCCAGTTACTGACCATTCCATTTACCCTGTTATGTCAAATCATCATACAGCCAGGAAAAGAGAAGACCTGGGAAATATTCAATTACATTTTGGGGCATATTTATCAAAGGTCGAAGTTATAAAAACTTCAAACTTTTAATTCAAAAAGACCAACCGAATAGAGGTTGAAGGTTTTTGGGGGTCAAAGTGGTCCGTATTCGAATCGTACGATCGAACGAATAGCGCCTTCGATCTACTTCGATTCGAAGTTTTTTTATCTTTGAACTTCGATCTCCCAAACATCCCCAATTGCTTCCATACAGGTTCTAGGAGGTCCCCCATAGGCTAAAACAGCACTTTCAACAGCTTTTAGGTGGCGAATGGTCAAAGTTTTAAAGAGACAGTACATGATAAATTTCGATAATCGAATTTCTACGTTTTTTTCAATTTCGAATCGAAGTTGGACTATTTCATGGTCGAAGTACCCAAAAATGACTTAGACATTCGAAGTTTTTAACTTCAAACCTTCACTTCGACCTTTGATAAATCTGCCCCTTAATAAGAATCAGGGGTTCACAGTTTTATAAGCAGTGTGCCTGATTAACCTAGCTGAGGCACATTTATTAGGTTGAATCAAAAGATGGCAATACACACTCTGATATAATCGTACAAAACTAATTTTGATGGCCACCCAAACATCGTCCACTGTAGAGTGCAGAATTGTCAGTTACAGGTAGAATTCTATTGTTTCTACCTGTATATCTGACAATTCAGCTCTACATGTGTGTATTGAAACGAACAATCTTTCTTGGAAAGATCTTTTTCAGGAAAGATCGTAATTTTTATGTCTATGGCCGCCCTAAATGATAAAATAAGCACAGAAAGTTATCTCCTGACTTTCCACTGTAAGTAACGGCTTGATTTATATTTTATGGGATCAGATCTTAACCATACTACTTGATGAAATCTGTTGAAAAACTAATATATACTGTAATAGTACACAAATCTTAGATAATTGAATTGAATTTAGTTGCTGGCTTAGACCAGCTGCCCTGATCCTTCTGTTGTTTTAAAGGTGAGTGAATTAACTATGACACAGACATTAACCAGAACTTAGGTTGAACTTTCCAATGTTGGAATAAATATAATTTTGCTTTGTAGCTTACAAAAAGGTTGCTGCTCAGTTCATTGTATATGGAAGGGGGTTTGCATTGAACTGAAATGAGTTTATTTCTTTTGATCAGCAATTTCTTAGTTCTTGACAGATATAATATCTAGGGCTGTCCCTGCTTTATAATGGTGTTGTTACACATATATGCATCTTGAGCTTCACATTTTTATATTTTACACTAATTTTGGAGTAGTCAGCCAGTAGCCTGCTTTTTCTGATTTATTTTCTGCCTTCAGATTTTAAAAGGTACTTAACATTTTGCTGAACCGAACATTTCTAGTCATGCGACAGTCCCAGCAAATAAACCGCTATTTCACCAAGACTCAGGACTGAAAGTACTGTGTCATGTGTAAATTATGTGGCTGCACTCACTGTACATCTTCTGTTGGCTTTAAGTTAGTTAAAAGTTTATTCCTATTCCTTTTATCAGATCATGAACCATAGTTATCCTCCGCTGTGATGTAAGAAGAAAGCTCAAGGCTAGCAATACAAATGTGCTACAAATCATGCACACTGTTTCTCAAATCGTTTTCTTTCTGAAAAAGTTTAAATGTTTCAAGTGCCAAAATGTTTTTTTTCCTGGGCCGGTGCCCCTGTTCAGAGAATACTGAACCAACTGTGGAAAGAACTACCTAAATGCTGCACCAACATTTTATTTACATTTCTCCGAGTATCCCAGGCATCTCTTGTGCAGATTCTTGTTTGCATCGGTGCAGTAGAGGAACGCCACAACGTTTTACTGTACTGTGCACGTGTTATCAGCAATAGCAAAAGTGTTGGATGCTGGCCGGGTTTCATTTGGAGGGGTTGAACTTGATGGACTGTCTTTTTTCAACCCAATTTAACTATGTAAGTATATAAATTAATAAAAAAAAAATACTTGTGCAGGTGTGACAGAGTTATGTCACTTAGATAAATTTTTCTTTTTTGTCTTGTTGAGATATGTGTGGAGGACAGTACTTTCTTACTTTCTTTCTTCTCTGTCTTTTCTACCTCTGCTGGCCAGCGCAAACTCTCTTTCTTAATCTGTCTTTCATTACTTCTTGTGTCTGTCCTACACCATTCTCAGCCTTGAAACATATTTTTTCTCCTGTGTTCAACATGGCAACAACAGGGTTAAAAGCCATGTGAAAGCAGTCTGTTTGCAGCTCTATAAAGTTAGAACATTTAAACATTAGTTTTTCCTCTTAGAAAAGCAACTTGCCACTAAAATATACCCTTTATATATGAGTGCAAACTTTAACATTTAAAGTTTAAAATACTTTACCTGAGTTTCCCAAGTTGATCAGTCTGCACAGGGTTTGGTGAAACACATGGGTGTAGTCTGATTGTTGTCAGCTGTGCACAGACATTTCACAGCTTGGAATTCAAACTTTGTTTAAATGTGAGTTTCTTTTTACCTTTTTAATGTTGTACTCTATGAAGGCTAATATGTAAATGTATATGTGGAAATTGCAATTATTGTTAAAATTTAACATTTTGTTTAATGCGAGATGTATGATGTCACAGAACCACAAAGCATTCTGGGAGCCTTGGGTATAAAAGGCCACTCCCAGTCAGCAAGACTCTCTCTGTCTGATGTTGGCTCTCTTCAAGGAAAGACCTAGAGAAACTGCTCTGCTGTTCTGATGCCATGCTGAAATTGAGCTGTGTAATACTTTTCCTTCTGCTTTAAAGAAATAAAGCTACCTTTTTCATTGCCAAGCAAGCTTCAGCAACCTCTGTTAAAGGGCCCACACCACAGCAGGGTTTAGGGAGTTTTCCATAGGCCGGTGCAGTTTTCTCTAAAAAGGAGTACCAGCCCAGGAAAACATGTTTGCAGCCCGAGTAAAATGACTTTACATGTGTAACTCATAATAAATCAGCCCTTTATAATGTAATAGTTACATAGTTAGTTTGGGAAAAAAAAGGAAAGGTTGTGGGAGCACTCCATGGCTTACCGTATATACCCGAGTATAAGCCGAGTTTTCCAGCATCCAAAATGTGCTGAAAAAGTCTACCTCAGCTTATACTCGAGTCAGCGGTACCCGACCCGAGTAGCTGAGATTGCAGTCACTTTTAATCATTCCTATACCAACAGTTCACTTGGGGAGAGACTGCAGTATCCCACAATGCCCTCTGTTGGTTATATGAAAGAATAACAGTGCGCCCTCTGTTGGTTATATGAAAGAATAACAGTGACTGCAATATCACACAGCGCCATCTGTTGGTTGTATGAAAGAATAACAGTGACTGCAATATCACACAGCGCCCTCTGTTGGTTATTTGAAAGATTAACAGTGACTGCAATATCACACAGCACCCTCTGTTGGTTATATGAAGGATTAACAGTGATGGCAATATCAAACAGCACCCTCTGCACATGGTAGTGGGACAATGCACACAGTAATCCATTAGGCAATTCTCTGTCACCATCAACTTTGCAAAGAAGTCCGGTTGATCGCTTTGGCAGAATGTGCGCTGCTGGGAGACAGGGCTGTAGTTGTGTCTAGGCTTATACTAGAGTCAATAAGTTTTCCCAGTTTTCGTAGGTAAAATTAGGTACCTCGGCTTATACTCGGGTCAGCTTATACTCGAGTATATACGGTAATAAAAATGTACTAAAATACAATGGAAGTGCTACTGATCTGGTCAAATTATCTACAGACAGCAAAAAGAAGAAAAAGTGATCAATGCAGATGCATGTATTTACAAAGACAGGTTACACAATTATGATCATAAGATTGATAAGCCACCATACCACGTCAAGGTAAAACCCATATGGCGGTCCCTAACTATTTACCTCTGGTCATAATTTCAAATGCTAAAGCCTCCCGTCATAAGAGCATTACCTGAAATAAAAGGTCTCCCGACCTGGGCATTGGTTTTCATCATAGGGCTTAGTCCTCCCCGCCATTAGCTTTCAAAGGGGAGAAATAACCTAGACCCCAGCATTGGTTCCATGAGATTAATCCTCCCTCGCTTGCGGCTTTTAAGAGAAAGAAACTGCCCAGACCAACACCCATTTCCAAAGGCATTTTCTACCATTTAAACAGACAGGTGTGGGGGTGCTACAACCACATGGAAGCCTGGCCTGCAGCATGGCTGCTGAACTTCCGAACAGAATAGATCTGCTACAATGCAAAAAAAAAGGAAAGGTTGTGGGAATGTGCATTGATCAATTTTTCTTCTTTTTTCTATGTCTGTACATAGTTAATTTGGGTTGACAAAAGCTCAAAGTCCATCAAGTTCAACCCCTCCAAACAAACCCCAGTGTACATATATACACAGATAACAGTAAATGAACCACTAAGCAGAATAAGTGTCACCATTAGCTCACAATTATACAGTGAATGATTACAATGAAAACAGTTAATTCAATAGCACCAGTTGTTAATCTACACAATGTTAAGGTAATGCTACAATTGTAGAAGGCAGGGTGAAGTCCATGTGATTCTCTAAAAACATAAAATGAAAAGAAGAGTGCACTTACTGCTATAAAGAACTTTTTCATGCCAAAAGTAAATGTGATTGCTGAAAGATATAAATTCCGCCAACGTGGACAACGTAATGGCGAATCCACAGAACAATTTAGAATCCTTCTGTACTGTAGAATCCTTCTAGATCTTTACAACAATGAATCTATCCCTTCTGTGAGATGGTTGGTTAAAAAAAAAAAATTAAAAGCATTTTGACAAATGGTACTGCAACCAATAATTTCTATTGCAAAACAGGCCAATGTCTTCTGATGGACTGGGTGAAATCAGCGAGGAGCACAGATCAATTGTTCCACCTAAAGGACCTTTCACAAGACTCCTGGAAAGGATTTGTGCTTAGGAGTCTGTACTGCTCATGTCTGTATAATGGGCTGGTGGTTTAATAGTGCTTGCAATGTGCATGCATTTCTTATCGGTGTAACTTAATTTAATAGCATTTTAAAACTGGAAACAGAGATTTTTCACCTGGCACACATACAGCACCCAACACACTCATTTTAACAGGAAAAAAAAGCTGTAAAGCTGTGATGGGTTTGTGAGGTTATAGAAGGATTTGTACATTATACGTGATTTTGGCAAGAATATTTTTTAATTGAATAACACATTTATTGCAGTCAGTCTTCATTGTGTTTAAATGGGTTTATAAAAACTGATTACTGATTTTTTTTTTTAAATCACAGCACCTTATATAAAAGTTTACAAAGAGAGACAGTTGCAAATGCAATGACAGACACAATTTCCAAAAGCTAATATCCAGTGATGTCAATATTTGCAGGTCATGCTCAATGCTAGCAGATGTATTATTTTGATGTGAGATGATATGTGTGCGCATCGGACCGGAAAAAAAAGAAAAGAAATAAAAGAAAAATCACAAAACAAAAATGAATGTCAAAATACAGAGTAATTGTTTTGTGCAGATACATTAAATATTGTTTGGGGATTTAGGCTGAATAACCTTTTTATTGAAATGATGCTTTAATATACATTAAAACCCCTGTAATCAGGCAATCACGTGGGTTTGGGCAAATACTAGAGGGGCTGCTGTAAGATTCCATAGCATAGACAGTCACTGTATAAATATTAGACATATTAAAGGCTGGTTGGGCTTCTGTGTACTTAAAATACTTGGGCCTATTTTGATTCCCAGTCTAGGGTTGATGGGTGCCATGCCAGGGATCTGCAGCGGCTACAAGCTAGCAGTTTGTCATTTGGAATACAGGTATAGGATCTGTTGTCCGGAAACCCGTTATCCAGAAAGCTCCGAATTACAGAAAGGCCATCTCCCATATACTCCAGAGCATTCTGGATAACAGGTCCCATACCTGTATTACATTATTCATTATGTCCCAGTGTTCTCTGAACTAGTGTTTGCCCCAGTTCAGAAGAACCATATTTATCTTTTCAAGAGTCAAAATGTTATGGAAAGGTTCCAGACTGATGAATAGTAGCAAAGCAAAAATAAGCCATGGATCACTAGCATACATACAACCCTGTGTGTGAGAGCATGCAGTGGGTGAGATGTGGTGAGAGCTCATACTATAATTCATACTATAATGTGAATTAACAATTTCTCAATGAATTCTATGGTTTTTCAAAATTTCAAGGTAAAAAAATGGTTTCTGTAGCAATTAATAAAGAGCCAAGCCCAAAACATGTAGGGACAGATTTATCAAGGGTTGGATTTCGAATAAATAAACCTTCAAAATTAGAATAAAAAAAGACCAAACAAAATTTATTTTTAAAAAAATCGAAGTTTTTTTTTTTATGGCGAAAAGACCGTTTTTGTTCGAATTTGAATCTTACGAATCGAAGTAACATTGTATTCGATTGATTCGATTGAGTCCACAAATTGACTCCGAATGGGTTCTAGGAGGTCCCCCATAGGCTTAAACAGCAATTCGCCAGGTTTTAGATGGCTTTAGATGATTTTTTTTTATTTGAATTTTTACTTTGACCCTTGATAAATCTGCCCCGTAGTGTGTGTGACCCACTTCCTAAATAAAAGTATTTGCAGCTTGAATACTGCCTTGGATTTATCCTGCCATTACATATCTGGTGGTTTTGATGGTTTTGTTAAGATGTTATTTTAGGCAGTTATGCATGTTTTATAAAAAATATGAATCGCTGATGGGATATATTAACATATGCAATTGCAACATATGTTACTATATCCCTTTGTGCCATTAAGCTTACTTATGGTGTATTACTCATTTGTCAGCCAGCTCTTTCTGAAATCCCCCTAAGCACTTTCATTTCCATTTTCTACAGAATATTTGCATACAGGATTCCTTGAACTTATATTGTAAATCACCTTGGGGTAATAGAATGTGTTGGATGCTGGAAGGCTGTGCTCTATAACAATGGCAAGGTTAATCAAACAAGAGGATTAGAGCACAAAGTTAGATTTATGAGGGCTCATTCATCAACAACGGCACATTTTCTGTTGAATGAATGGTAGTGCTCAGCAGAGCCAATTAGTGCATTGCAGTTTCCTTACAATGTAAATATGAAAGCATATATGTAGTATATTGGGAAATGAAGCAGAAAACAAAAGAGTTAATACTGTCTATTCTTGGACCAGTGTGATGAATGCATCTAATTATCTAATTATTTGCAAGTGATTATTTTTGATGGGCAGCTGTGCAGACAGTTTGCAATGTCAATTCCCTGTAGCTCATATTGCATACAAACAGTTTATTACTAGATTTCCCAAACACAGACGGTGTTGATGGATTGAACAGATCACATATGTTCCTTATGTCTAGGCACGTGCTTATTTTGCATCTATGTGTGATCTATGCTAATTGCTGTACGTTAGGTTTATTGCCGTTATACAATTGCTCTAATGTCTCATTTGATCAGTTCCCAGGAGTAAATTGTAATTTCGTGATCATAATAATAATTATTATTTATATAATACTGACTACCCAATAGTCCCTGTTCCAGAGGAGCTTACAATTTAAGGGGGTATTTATCATTTATTGACAAATGGTAAATGTAGCAATATAGAATTAGAAAAGGGCCCTCTTTGTCCTGGGCAGTGTTAAGGCCACCAGTGCTTAACCCAGTATATAACAATCATTACAGCAACACTTGGAGCCCAGGATGGAGCTTGAAAGGCTGCAGCTTTATTAACCATATCAATATTAAAACAACAAGTAACTGTAGCTTAACATCAACCCAACGGGAATGCTTGCCTAACCAATTACTCCACCAAGTTAATGGGCCAACGCCATGCCGGCCACCCAAATGCACTGCACCTGGATGGGCAAGTAGGAGCAAATGGCTTCACTCAACCTTACCTCCCAGGACCCTTACCAGGAGAGGCACCAGCACACTCCACAGATAGGGGACTATTGCCCCATTACCCCACTCTCGCAAGCATTCCCCTGCTCACCCAGCTGCCATAGCAGCATATTTACCAACCTTGAAGAATTCCATAACTCAAGGGCAGGAAGCGATACTGTTCCCACCTCGCTGATCACGCAGACTAGAGGAATACTGGTCCAGGCTGTTTCTATATATGTACTATCGATAGAACCAGATACAGTTTGCACTAGAACCTTTTGGTAGGGGTACAAAGCAGTAGCAATACAAAGATGGCTACCACGGCTGTTAGAATTCACTGCTATCAAACCAGATTCAAATTAGAGCTCACCTGAAATGATTGTATGTAATAAAAACATCACACTTTTTGCCATGTGAGCACTGGTGATTGCTATTGGTTTTTTTTGCCAAACTAGAGAACTGTTTAATGGGTAACTAATACTTCCCTGGATTGAGGGCACAGATTGCAAGATTTATTCTGTCATTAAATTTCAGATCAATTATTTCAGTCAGTAGCTCAATGCAACCCAGTGTCTCACGTACAGAAATGGTGGGGAGCAGAGTCTAACCAATGTCTCTATGCTGAATAAAATGTATATTTGAAGTCAAATTCTTTTCTTTAATGCTGATTCTATAATTGGCAGATGATATTGGTAATTAGCACAGACAGGTGTGCAGAACATAATACACTGTCATATTCCTTAACAGCTTTCTGTGAGCTTGTCAGTTATCTGTCAGCTTCATGAAACTCATCAAGACATCATGTTCTAGTTCTATAGTACTTCAATCTTCACACACTACATTTATCCACCAAACACACAAGCAACAGACTTTAGCTGACCATACACAGTCTCATTTTAGCAGCCGGCTTGGCCACCTTCAAACCAAGTCAGTAGATTGAACTGTGATTAGAATCAAACCAACAGCTTGTCCAAACGATACCTGAAGGAGGATCAGCAACATAGATATCTTTCATACAGGGATAAAATTCAAGATGACAAATCCTTGCATGAACCCATTGGTGGCATACTATTCCGACAGCTCTACATATATTCCTATTCAAATTATTGGATCACAATTATTTTGTCCAACAAGTGGGAGGACAAGTTAGGCAAAGATCTGCTCATTTGGGGACCTCAACAAAGGCATCAACTCTTGTAGGATTAGGGGAAAAAGATTTTAAAAATAGAAATCAGTTTTTCTAGATGAAAAGCTCAGTAAAAGAAAAAAAGTGACACACATAAGTAATAAAGCTGGAACTTCATTGTATATAAGCCCAAGAAGGGTATTTATATGCTAAGATAACCTAATAGCAGTTTAATTGTATGATATTGTCCAGGGGATAAAACATTCAAGCTATCATTGTAAGTGTATTGATGTTGCTTAAGGGCCTTTATGTCAATCTGTACTAAACCCGGATTCTCCTTTTGTACTAAAATTAACCCTTATATACAAACAGAAACAAACACTTGAAAGCTGAACAGGTTTTAGAAAAGAAAAGTACTGTAGTACAGCAAGTATTTCTAATTAACAGGAAATGGTACTGCAAGACTTAAAATAATGTAGGTCTCTATAAAAATAAAACCCTGCTTCATGTAAATCAGCCATTAATAATATACTTTCTCTTTCTTAGTAGTATGTGCCATTGGGTAATCATAAATAGAAAATTGCCAGTTTAAGAAATAAGGACCGCCCCTGGGATCCTAGGATTCACGGTGCACACAAACAAACCATACGTTAGGTCACATGAGCCAATTAACAGACACAGTTCTGTCTTTTGCTTCCACACTTTTTCCTTTTACAGTTAGAACTGCAGTATTTCTGGTCAGGTGATCTCTGAGGCAACACAGAAAATATCATCAAATGGGGGCTCAAGGGAAAAGATGTAAAAGGGCAAGATTTACTCAAATATATATCCAGTTTGGTAAGATTTTTTATTATGTCACTTGATAAGATTTAACCTGTTGCTTAAAGGGATACTATCATGGGAAAAAACATTTTTTTCAAAATGTATCGGTTAATAGTGCTACTCCAGCAGAATTTTGCACTGAAATCCATTTCTCAAAAGAGCAAACAAATTTTTTTATATTCAATTTTGAAATCTGACATGGGGCTAGACATATTGTCAATTTCCCAGCTACCCCAAGTGATGTGACTTGTGCTCTGATAAACTTCAATCACTCTTTACTGCTGTACTGCAAGTTGGAGTGATATCATCCCCTCCCTCGCCCCCCCAGCAGCCAAACAAAAGAACAATGGGAAGGTAACCAGATAAAAGCTCCCTAACACAAGATAACAGCTGACTGGCAGATCTAAGCATTCAATAGTAAAAACCCATGTCCTAATGAGACACATTCAGTTACATTGAGAAGGAAAACCAGCAGCCTGCCAGAAAGCATTTCTCTCCTAAAGTGCAGGCACAAGTCACATGACAGGGACAGCTGGGAAATTGACAAAATGTCTAGCCCCATGTCAGATTTAAAAATTGAATATAAAAAAATCTTTTTGCTCTTTTGAGAAATGGATTTCAGTGCAGAATTCTGCTGGAGTAGTACTATTGACAGATGACAGGATCCCTTTAAGTATTCATTAATGAAGCAATTCATCTAACCTCTTGTTCCATTTTTTTAAGGTGCCAATTGTGTTATAATTAGAATTATTTAACATGAGACCCAGCGCACATCTTTACCCACATCACCAACATTTACCTCTTAGGGATCCCTTACGGCTGATGTGTACTGTGACGAGGTACAGCAGAGTGAAAGCCCAAAATGAACTCAAAGCGAAATAAATTTCTGTACCTGCTCTGTGAGGCTAAAATGTTATTGTTAGTTTTTATTACTTTTTTTAAGGCCCATGCTAGTCATATTCCAGTCTCTCATTCAAGTCACTTGTTGTTGCTAGAGTAAGTTGGATCCTTCCAAGGAAAGTCAATGAGCTAAAAGCTAAGTTGTTAAAAAAACACCAAAAAAGTAAGACCAATTGCAAATTGTCTCAGAATTTCACTGTCTATATAAAAGGTGAACTACCCCTTTAAGTTTGATAATATGAATTTATAATTTAACAAAACCAGTTAGAACCTTCTTTGCATTTTGTCTGTGTGTTTTTTCCCCATAACTCTGTAGTTGTGTTTCCCAACTGGGATAAAAGAATACACACATCATTGAGGTTTTTTTTTAGTAATAAATCAATTCCTATTGACTATAATTAGGACAGACAATTTAGACAAAACAAATTATCTGGCCATTAAATCTGTAATGAGTTGCTGTGCAACAAATCTCTTGTTTTTGAAGTTAGTTCCAATGATTCCATTGAACTATTCCAAAGTCAGCACTACTAGTTCTAGTAACTCGTGGCAGCCAATTAGACTTTTGCTGCATGAGTTTTATTGCAAAAACAGTTACTGTATCTTATAGATATGTGACATGTCCCATAGGCTGTGTTTTTAGCATTACCTTTTTATGGAAGCTGACGTAGGAATTGAATCTTTATTTATTCACTTACCACTTATAGTAAGAGAATCTGAACCAGCAGCCACATTTGAAATGAAATTGGCAAAAAGCTAGATCTGACCTCTGCAAGTAGAGGAAAAACGATGATCAGAGTGGGAAGATTTCTAGATCTATAGTCAAATAAAGGGCAGGATCTGTCTGATCCATTGCTTTTTTCACCTACCAATAAAGCCAATCTTTACCAGGCAGTAACAATAATGTTATTTTTTTCAGCTGATCTAGGATGAACAAATGTGCAGCCTTTCCCTTTCATTAGTGTGCAGGCACAAGATGTAGAACGGAAAAGCAAACCATTTGGAGGGTGTAATTTGAATGAAAATGAAGCTGCAAAATTCTACGCTATTGCCCTCTCTATGGAACTGGTGAAACATTATTAACCATCTTTATATTTGCAACATTATTGAAATTTCAGTGTATTCAAATTCCTTGATATCCTTTCATTTGGTTCATATTTGCTTTAGTGTCTTCCATTTAGTGCTAAATGAAGGGAAACTGCTACAGAGCCAAATGATCTAATTAACATTTCAGTTATTGTGTCTGGCTTACAGCTGCACTTATAACCAAACCAACATGAATCAGCTTTTTATGGGCAAGACAGAAATTATATGGTTGGAAACTCTGTTACTATATGTCCTGTTGCTTATATATATATATATATATATGGCACAATCACTTAGCACACACTCACACTTAAAACTTGTCAATTTAAAGTTTTTTTAAAAGGAAACAGAAGTATATATATATATATATATATATACAGATGAAGCCACTTGGATTTGTGAGTTAAATGCGTCATGACTCAGGGGTAATTGAAGAAACTGTGTTATCTTAAGTCATCTTAACTCATTTAATGCATTTAACCTTTTCATTAGCATACCAAAGCTCCATTGTTCACAATGGTGAATGCTTTAATTAGATGGGATGTTGTGACGCAGTTTTCTGTGTTAAATGAGATAAATGGGATATCTGTGTTTAGTTATTCTGTGTCAAACAGACAAACCAAAGTGGCTGCATCTGTATATATATATATATATATATATATATATATATATATATAGATATCAGCCCGCTATTTCTTTTTCTTCAGTGGCGGGATGCCACATTTTAGAATACCAGAGCTTTTTTTTCCAGGAAGGTCCATCACTCTCCTGTAGGCTCCCCATGCAACAGAATGGCTTAGGAGGGAGAGTCTGCCTGGGGAGGTTACCATTGGGGCTGCCGGGGAATACTTGCTCCTGGGCCGGGCATGGCTGGGAGGGGCCTGTTGCTGCTTCCACATATTCTGTCGGGGTTACTAGCACGGTTCTGTTGCAAAATACTGGAACTGATGGCTGAAGGGTCAGAAGGGTCAGAAGGAAGCAGCGTGCTCCTACCTCACTCCAACTGTCGCCACCACTGTTGCTAGAAACTGCAAGTGAACTTGGCGGAGCTCCCGGGCTCGGCCACCAATAGCATACAGCTCTGCAGGAAAGAAGAACAATGAAACAAGGAGTGACCGTACAGCCGCCCAATTAGAAGGAAGAGTAAGCAAACCCTGCCCGCAATTCTCATTAGAAAGGGGTAGGCTGTAAGGTGGCTATCATGGTGACCTCTCACACTCTGTGGACAGGGCCGCACATTCCTTTCTGCAGCTTTGTGGAGAGTAAGTGAAGAAAGAGCTTTGTGGGCACTGGTAGAGGCCACTTGGCTGGATCTAGATTCTAGAGGGTATGGTTGGATTTCATGGCAGGGCACAGAGACACAAGTTAGGAGAGAAAAAGTGTCAATGTGCCACCCTTTATGAGTTCTGTGGGTATTGATACATTATATAGCCTCTGTGCCACCGTGATATGGGTTCTGGGGGTATTTATACATGAAATCCTTTAGTCCTTTAGATTTAGTCCTGATTTAACTCCTGATTTAGTAGGGGTGTGGTCTCTTTAATAATTTTGTGAATTTTCTGGTGGGTGAATTTTCTGGTGGGTGTGGCTTATCCTGTCGTTTTTATTCCCAATTCACTGTATGTATATATATATATGTGTATACACACACACACACACACACACGTATGGGACCTGTTATCCAGAATGCTCGGGAATTGGAGTTTTACGGATAACGGATCTTTCCATAATTTGGGTCTTCATGCCTTAAGTCTACTAGAAAATCATTTAAACATTAAATAAACCCAATAGGCTGGTTTTGCTTCCAATAAGCATTAATTATATCTTAGTTAGGATCATGTACAAGGTACTGTTTTATTATTACAGAGAAAAAGGAAATCATTTTTAAAAATTTGGATTATTTGGATAGAATGGAGTCTATGGGAGACAGCCGTAATTCTGAGCTTTCTGGATATCGAGTTTCTGGATAAGGGATCCTATATCTATAGGTCCCTGAGTGGACCGAAACGTCACGTCGGCTTTACATGTATTTTTAATACACTTTGATTTTTTCACTAAAGAACTCGGTGTTGCTGGTCATTTCTTCTTTATTCAATGGGCGTTTTTTTTCCAGTGTGCTTGTGCAAAATACATTGGAGTCAAAGGGTGTTTTTTTCTTATGACAAAAAATATACAGAGAATGAATGCATTTTTTGTAGCAATGTATTAAGTCAATGGACATCTTTTTCCACACAACAAAAAAAATACACTGGCATTAATGACCATTTTGTTGCTGCAGAATTTTGACAGGGTTTAGCAAATGAATATGGCAAATGGGAAAGGAGGAATCGTACTCCAAATCAATGGCTGATAAAAATTGTTGAGGAACTGAATGTTCTTACAATTTAAAAAGTCTATATAAATACTCAATGATAAATGAAAAGCCGATACCTTTTTATGTTTCGGGACTGCATGGCCCTTCATCAGTGATAATATACAAAATATACTGATGAAGGGCCATGCGGTCCCGTAACTTTTGATCTGTTGAATTGTGTCAAGAGCACAATGGAATAAAACTTGGGATCACCCCGTGTGTTGCATAAAAAGGTATAGGCTTTTCATTTATCATTGGATTCATTGCTGGCATGTGGCTAGGCCAGTGCCAATACCTGCAACCCCTCCTGCTTGACTTTTGGTTATATAAATACTCCACACACATTTATATACTGTATTTACATTAATTAAACAAAACCTAAATATTTTAATATCACAATGTACTGAAATAATTGAAATATTAAAAAGTAACATTTCCCAGTGCCTCCCCCCATCCTAGTTTTAAAGCAAAAACATTCGCCTTAGATATTACTACATTACTATACTACTACATTATATACAGGGGTTTTGCTACATTTTTAAAGGTGTTGCAGTTTCAGAACATAGAATTATTTCATAAATGCCTCCAGCACAACATGTCTTTGTGGCATACAGAATGCATGTTGCTGCTTCAAACTGTTTCAGACAAATTCATAATGAAGTCTCGCTAGATTTTATTGAAGACAAACAACAACACGGCAGAGCGAATAAATAATTGGAAAATCAGCACAGCAATGGAAGAGGTGAGCGAATAGCTGGAAATCACTGGTTTGCAGTAATTTGCATTGAATTACAGAATTCTAAACTACTAGATTAAGCTGCACCGTTTCACGATTTCAAAGACAGTTGATTAGTGCCATTTTGGCTGGCTGCTAACAGATTTACAGATCCAATGTAGCAAGTTCAGATAATATGTGATGAGAAAAGCAAGTGGTTGGGAAGTTACGTCAACAGAAGTTGCTAATCACAAGTTGTGTCTGGGTACATGTATTTTAATGTGGCAGCATATTTTCTAGTCCATACAATAAAATTGAATTATGGAGCACCACTGAGAACATCACTTAAAGGGATACTGAAATGAATCAGTTAATAGTGCTGCTCCAGCAGAATTCTGCACTGAAACCCATTTCTCAAAAGAGCAAACGTTTTTTTATATTCAATTTTGAAATCTGACATGGGGCTAGACATATTGTCAATTTCCCAGCTGCCCCAAGTCATGTGACTTGTGCTCTGATAAACTTCAATCACTCTTTACTGCTGTACTGCAAGTTAGAGTGATATCACCCCCCCCAGCAGCCCAACAAAAGAACAATGGGAAGGTAACCAGATAACAGCTCCCTAACACAAGATAACAGCTGCCTGGTAGATTTAAGAACAACACTCAATAGTAAAAACCCATGTCCCACGGAGACTCTTTCAATTACATTGAGAAGGAAACACAGCAGCCTGCCAGAAAGCATTTCTCTCCTAAAGTGCAGGCACAAGTCACATGACAAGGGGCAGCTGGGAAATTGACGAAATGTCTAGCCCCATGTCAGATTTCAAAATTGAATATAAAAAATCTGTTTGCTCTTTTGAGAAATGGATTTCAGTGCAGAATTCTGCCGGAGCAGCACTATTAACTGAAAAAAACATGTTTTCCCATGACAGGATCCCTTTAATTAAAAATAGCTCTTTATATTCAAAAGTTAAAACCACCTTCGCACACAGGGAGAAGTGGCCATCCACTTAATGTATTTCGTAGCATCTCACACTTCATCAGAAGCTTCTGTTCTCAGTGGGGCTCCGTAATTAAATTTTATTGTATGGACTATGGTGATTGCAGTATACATGCAGAACAAAGAGAATAAAACTGCCGGGAAGTGCTCCCACAAAGACGGAGTTTCAGAGAAGCATATTTTGTAGTGCTAGACCATTGGAATGGTTTCCTCATCAAACATACAAATTATACATACTGTATATACTGATCTTTACAGGATAGAGACAGGCCCTGTTCAATAAAGCTTATTCCTTCAGGTTATATATTTCGGCACCAAAAGTAACTTAATTGTATTTTGCATCACTTTGTTATTATTAGCAGTACTCTATGAGAAGTCCTTGTGCTCACTAGACCTAGGGGCCCATTTACTTAGTTCGAAGGAATAGAATAGAGTAAAAAAAGTTTGAATTTTGAATGGTCGAATATGGCTACTTCGACCATTGAATGGGCTACTTCGACCTTCGACTACGACCTTCGACTTCGAATCGAACGATTCAAACTGTGCCTAGTGGCACTGAGCTATATTTCATATTCTGATTTATATGACTGTATCATTGTGTAAATGTATAAATAATATATACATATATACTTATACATATAAAATGCACATAAAATATTATAAATTGTATGTACATACTTATGCCTATAACATGCACATGCTGTCTCTGTCATACAATGTCACATAAAATAAAAATTCTGAATTTTAGCTCTTTATTACACACAAAAATTAATTTGGGTTTCAATGCTTTGAAATAAAAAACACAATTTCATATATATATATATATATATATATATATATATATATATATATATATATATACACACATATATATACAGTACCTGTAACAGCTTCACAGCTGATAGAATGCAATTCAATGGAAATTGAAGCTTAACTATCAATCAAGCACTTTGCTCTCCTTTGCACTTTATATGTGATATGAAGTTGATTCTTTCTGCTGAAAGGAAGATCATCTCCATTTAAATGAAAGCAACTAGATATTTCCCACTGAGGCAAAGTCATTACATATTGAAGAAGGTCATAAGAAACCAGACATCAGAAACTGAGGCGATCAAAGGTCCACAGCTTGAGTCTTTATGTGGCTAAAGGTTTGGCATTTTTCAGATTAACCATTACATAATGTTGGTGCCAGGAATTTCAAACATTCAGTGCACACAAGTGTAGATCTGTGTGTGTTAAAGTGGACCTGTTACCCATACATAAAAAGCTGTATAATAAAAGTCCTTATCAAATTAGACATAAAACCCAAACAATTTTTTTCATTAAAATATCCATACGTGTTGGGATGTTGCTTTTAAAGATTTCAGCTGTCAATCATATATCGCTTGCCCCTTCTCTATGTCTTAGGCATAGAGGTGGGGCAAGCAATTACTTTCACTTTCAATTCTGCATTTCATACATGTTGCTGCACGGCCCACATTCCCCCTCCCTGTTCACAGTCTTTAAATACATTTGAAATTCGCGCATACGCCTATAAACCCCCAGGTCTCTCAGGAAACTTCTGATGGAATAGTTTCCTGAGATGGTCAGCCCTGATGTCACTAACTGAAACCCAAGAGTTCTCCTCAGGGCCATAGCCCTTCCATTTAACCAATTACTGAAGCTTACCTCGCACAAGGCGAGAATTAAGGAGCTCTTGGATTTCAAATTCAGACTGACCTTCAACCAACAATGGGGGAGGAACAGACAATTGACGAACCTGTGAAGATGGCTTTAGAAGAGACACATGAAATTATCAGGCAGTTTGAGAGGAACAGAAGAAGGATTAATTATTTCAATGATGGGATATGGACCAATAAACCTGGGACCCAGCTTGAGAGAGGGGACTTTAAGCTTAATGTTTTTTGAAGATAACCACATGATATTTGGGTGCCTCTCTACGAGACCTATCAGCTGCTTTTTTCTGAGTGGTTGTAGCTGCTGAAAGAGAGTCGTGCACCCCAGACCAAATTTTTGCAAACTGTCTGACAGAGGATTTGACAGAGGGTACAGGGGACAAAGAACCAGAAGAAGAATATGCTTTGGGATGTAAACCATTAACAAAGAATGGAGATTCACCAGTAGAAGAATGAGTTGCATTATTGTAAGCAAACTCTGCCCAGAGTAATAGTTCAGCACATGAGGACTGGTTGTCAGACACAGAACACCTTAAAAATTGCTCAAGGGATTGATTAACCCTTTCGGTTTGGCCATTTGTTTGAGGATGATATGCGGTAGAAAATGATAATTCAATACCAACCAAAGAGCGGAATGCTTGCCAAAACTTTGAAACAAATTTTACCCTTCTGTCAGAAACAATATTGACCAGAAAACCATGCAACTTAAAAATTTTAGAAATGAATAATTTGGCTAAGGTTTTGGCAGAAGGGAGGTGTGGGAGGGAAATTAAGTGGCTCTTTATGCTAAACCTATCCACCACCACCCAGTCTTCCCCTGAGAGGGATGTAGATCGACAATAAAATCCATCAAAAGATGGGACCATGGTTTGTCAGGAATTGGTAGCCTTAACAACCCCTGTGACAATTTTTTTCAGGATTTTGACCTCTGACAAACAGGACAGGAAACAACAAATTTTTGGACATTCTGCTTAAAGGAAGGCCACCAAACATTTCGAGACAAAGGGGACATAGTTTTGGCGATGCCAGGATGTCCCACCATTTTGGAAGTATGGGCTTCACCTAAAACCTGTTCCCTCAAATCTTCGGGAACATATAATCTCCCAGAGGGAGTCTCAACAGTGATGCAAGGTCAGATCCCAGGGCCACCACAATTAACTCACCAGGAATAATATGAATGCACTCACTAGTTATATAAAACCCCAAAAATTGGACAGACAAAATCTCAAAAATGCACTTTTCAAGTTTAGCATAAAGGCTATTCTTTCTTAGCCTGAGTAATACCTCTCGCACGTGTTTACGGTGATCACTCAGATTAGAAGAAAAGATAAGAATATCAACGAAGATTGACCACTACGAATAGTCCCAGCAGGTCCCGGAAGATGTCATTGACAAACTCCTGGAACACTGCGGGGGCGTTACAAAGACCAAACGGCATAACCAGGTATTCGTAATGGCCGTCCCCGGTGTTAAAGGCCGTTTTTCACTCATCCCCTTCCCTGGTACGGATGAGGTTATAAGACCCTCTAAGATCAAGCTTGGAATAAATATTGGCATTTTTAACTTCATAAAACACTTCGGAAATCAGGGAAGGGGGTAACAATTTTTATGGTGATCTTGTTTAGACCTCTGTAATCTATACAGGGATGAAGACCACCATTTTTTTCTCAACAAAAAAGAAACCCGCACCAGCAGGGGAATTAGAGGGTCTGATTAAACCTCTCTCAAGGTTTTCCTGAATATACTCTCTCATTGCCTGGGCTTCAGGCAAAGAGAGAGGGTAAGTTCTAGCTTGAGGGGGAGTAGACCCAGGGATGAGGTCAATTGGACAGTCATACTGCCAATGTGGGGGTAAGGTCTCTGCGGCTTTCTTAGAAAAGACATCTGCAAAATCTGTCTAAGCTGCAGGTAAACCCTCTAGAGATGTAGTTGCTACCACCAGAGGAAAGCAGGACCCCTGTCATTTTAAACACCATCGAAGAACCTCCCCTTTTACCCAGTCAATATGTGGGTTGTGTGCTTGCAACCAAGGTAACCCCAAGATTAGAGGAGAGGAAGCACCCTCAAAAATATAAAAGGTTAATTCCTCACAGAGCGAGTTATTAGAACATAAAGATAAGACCTCAGTCTTTTTAGTCACCAGACCTGACCCTAAAGGTTTTTTATCGACCGCTAATATCCTCATAGGAGGATTTAGAGGGGTTAGAGGAACACAAAATTTTGCCACAAAGGCAGCATCCAAAAAATTCCCCTCCGCTCCTGAATCCACAAAAGTGGACACCTTGACAGAGCCCGTAGGCCAGGTTAACTTAACTTTACGATGACCCGGATCGTGCATCGTAAAGTATAGCCATGGTATTAAAGAAAGTCTCTAGGGAAAAGCGGGCAGGATCAGAGGAGGGTAATTTTAGGGCCCAAATTTGGGGATCACCCTGTAACAGGGTCATTACAAACCTCACTTTTTCCTCGCCAGTAGTGAAAGATTGGGGAAAAAAGCTGAGATATAGTTTGCATGCCTCTTTGAATACAAAGAATTTAGATATATCCCCATTAAATCTGTTGGGAAAGACAATCTTTGGTTCATGGGTTTTAGGCACGTTACCCAACATGGTAGGAGAACCCACTGGATCGGCCACAGGAGGGGTGACTACGGGAACTGGAGACTGTACAGAAGAATTCAGTCAGCAGGTCAGATTATGAAAACCTTGTAACAGGTAATCTTGCCTCTGCTCATGTTCTTCCAGACGCTGTAATAGTATGGAGAGCAGTGCTTCAGTGGTGGAAGGAGCAGCGGCTCGACCTTCTTTGTCCATTCTTGGGCCCTTTATAATGTTACAGTCGGCACCCAAAATCCAGAACCGATTCCAAGCACCCTGGTCTCGGCTCGTGCTTCCACCTGTAGCAGCCACCTTTGGCTTCGCTAAGGAGCCCTCAGCTACTCGGATGCTGCCAGGCCTTAAAACGAGGTACAAGGCGAGGGGTTTTGGACAAGTAGAGGGGCACGACCGGATAGCAAAAGTCTTTGGGCAGAAGGTCGCTGTACAAGGTGTGAGACAGATTCGTAGTCAGAACAGGCCGGGTCGAGGCAGGAAGAGTATAAGCGTAGTCAGGCAGGCAAAGTTCAAACAGGGTGATCAATCAGAAGGAATTAGCAGAGGAGGCAATCGGTATTCAGACAAGGGTCAGGATTCAAAAGTCAGAATAGTCAAACAGCCAGGCAGGGTCAAACACAGGAATCAGATACAGAATCAGGATCAGGAATAGGATCAGAACAAGCTCAAAGCACCAGGAAACAAATCCTATAACGGGCAGTGAAAAACAACACAATACCCCTTTAAATACATTTGAAATTCGCGCCCCCTTCCACGCTGGTGTGTTGACATACGCCTATAAATACAGCAGAGGCGTGCCACACGCGCCCTTAGTTAGCTGGTGCAGGACCAGAACAGACGTGTGGCGGGCTTCCCCGCCGAGGGGGCGGCAGGCATCCCTGCCATCCCCCCACTAGACCACCAGGGTAAGCCGTTACACCCAGCATAAAAATTGACCTAGGTGCAAAGCCCCAGGTCCGCCTCTAGAGGGGTCAGCCTTCTCGGCACATTTAATCAAACAATATATATATATAGTTCGCATTCATCGAGGAGGATGGGTGGCCTGGGTGTAGCACCCTGAACCCGTAGCTAGGACATCTGTTTTTAACTCATGGAATAAAGATTGAATTTTATCCAAATTGGTGGGTCACAGGAGTGCGTGCTCATTTGAGGATTTCCTATAATTGTGTAGCCAATGCAAAGGCATGGGCATCAGGTACACAAACAAGATTCTGAGGTGTTACAA
The DNA here is from genome assembly GCA_038501925.1 of Xenopus petersii. Taxonomy (NCBI): domain Eukaryota; kingdom Metazoa; phylum Chordata; class Amphibia; order Anura; family Pipidae; genus Xenopus; species Xenopus petersii. Next base: position 78,366,926 of record CM076677.1, read on the forward strand.
TGCTTTTCTTAATAACAGTGTCTACAAAATGGCTGCTGCCTACTAGCTGTGGTGGTGCATTCCAAGGATGACTGCAACAAAGATTTAAATAATTTATATAGTGCAAGTAAAGTTCATTTTGCTTAACAAACACAATAGATAAGAATTTGGAATTATTTCTGAGGGTGACAGGTCTCCTTTAATTAAGAAACTGTGAAATAGAGATTTAAATGTGAACATATTTATTGTACACATGTTCCTTGTGAGAAGCAGAACATAGACATATTACTTCATTGATTGCACTTTTGGCAGTAGATTTTTGCAGTGCATCAACAGCATCTTCCCCTAGGATATTAAAAGGGATCCTAATAAAAAGTAGTGTTATGTTTATGTATTATGTCTTAAATGGCATTGGATTTCTGAAGAATGCAGTTGCCAAATAGGTCATAAACATGACTTATTACAGCCATTTATTATGAGAAAATATACAGTGTTGGGAAATGCAGGACTAAGTACGTAAAATATAAAAAGCTTACATCCATGCCATTAGGAGAAGATTATCCAAGCGGTGTGCTGAGAAACATCATGCATAAATAAAAGTGCATTTTGTGAGAAGTGTTCTTGATGACAATTTATGTTAAATAGGAGTAGGATTGAGAAAATACATAGACTGTGGAGATAAGGTGTGACTGTTTTTGAATAACTGGTGCATGTTATTTAGTTTGCAGGAAATTGACAGAAAATGCAATTCAGAAAATATGAAATGTGCATACTGGAAGCAAGGTGCCACAGGGCTCCTCTAGGAAAGTTCAAGTATATAAATTTCTGTAAAAGACTCTATATTGAAAACATAGACTTCAATACTAAGCTAAGAAGAGGGTAGAAAAATCCATAAGAGATCCGAATTTAAAAAAAAAACTGTGATACCAAAGTATTTTAGCTAGAGATAAAAATAATTTGAAAAGAAAATCTCATTAAAGTATGGCACAAAGCTAAAAGGATGTCACACGGAGAAACTTAAAACCTATGGGGTCCAATAGGAATTCAGGAACAGCTTGCTCTTTTGTCCTTTCACCAAAAGAATCCCTCTATTTCTTCTCAGTTTTTACTATGTCTGAATGAATGAGGCTCCCAGAGCACCCACACGGGCAGGGAAAGTTGTATAGAGGGGGAAACAGTAGATAGTAGGGGAACTATCACAAAAATGAAAATGTAATATAAGCTTCCACATACTGAAATGGGAAACTTTGTAAATACAATCAATTAAATATTCAGCATAAAATCAAGTTTTCAGCAACTGTTTCTCTTCATTCTGTCTTCATTCAGCATTTGGGTGTCAAATAGTCATTGACAGTTAGATACAATATATCTTATAAGTGGGCTTCCTTTCCTAGCAGATGCATTAGAGCCCATTCAAATAACTGATTTCAGTACAAACAAAATCTAACAAAATTACTGCCTTTTGCACAAATTCTGCATGTAGAGAGACATGATGTCTGGTGACTTTTATAGGGTGAGCTCTAATACATCTTCTAGGCAAAAAGAGCCCCCTATAAGATATATTGGATCTAACTGTCAATGATTATCTGACACCCAACTCCTGCATGAAGAGAGAATGAAGAGAAACAGATGCTGAGAGAAGAATAGTGAAGATGAACTTGATTATTTCAGAAACAGTACAGAATTTTTTATTGATTGTATTTAGAAAGTTTATTATATCAGAATGCTGAAGCTTATATTAAATTTCCATTTTCATGATAGTTCCCCTTTAAGATTAGGAGATGAAATATAAATCTGAATATCATCATTATAAAGACTGTATTGAATTCATATGACTTGATTAAGAAAGGAGCCATACAAATAAAATAATGGAGGCCTAGGACAGAGACCTGGGTATATCCACCAAAAATAGGTAAAAAAGAAAACTATATACTCCACTGTTAAAGATGTTACTTGGAAGATCAGTGGAAAACTATGACAGGGCATTGCCACTAAGGCCAAGAGAATGGAGAAATTGGAGCAGGAGATGGTGATTGATCGTGTCAAAGAGTATTAGCTAAAACCGAAACAGTTGCTTCTAAAATCTAATTACAGTGATAATTGAAAAAACAATTAGCATAAACCCAATTAATCAAAGACCTTGTACAAATAGGCCCTCAGAAACCCCCCACCCATAACTTACTGGACAACTCTACATATTGCTTTTTGAAGTCTTGTTACAGCACCTTATAGAAACCCTAATGACAATAGTGTCAGCAATACAAGAGAAAAGATGATGGAAAAGAAGAGGGAAATTAGGGACGGAGAAGGAAAGTAGAGACAAAAACTGAAAACAGACCAGAAATATAGGTGAGGTTAGAAAATTAGCTTGTTTAAACTTATGTTATCAAATGTGGCACACTATGAGTCATTTGGAGACTAGTGACAATAATTATTTAACTAGAAATTAAGGTTACATTATGCCCATTCATCATTTATGGTCAGTCATTTCAGTTTACTGTAATAGAAAGCTCAGCTGTGGTTGGGAATCACATATTTCTTGTTTAACATTATGCTCAGCTACCCCAAGGTTTTTATCTTCCTAATGGATTAAACTAACTGTGATCAGAAATGTAGCACATAGCCAACAGGTTAACTGCCCGATGCTCTGCATGTTTTAACTTTAAACACCTTGTAGTTGAAAAAAATAAACTTCATTTGCCTGGTAATTTATCATTCCCCCCCCCCCCGTTTCCTTTTTTCAAAAACTCATTTATTTTTAATGTTCTTTAACTGAAGCACACATAACCATGCAAAGACTGCAAGTTACTTCTACATTCTATAATATGTCTATGAAAGTTTGTTGGGTAGATTAGGTGGAAGACAGTCTTTCCTCAATGGCTTTTGCTAGGTAATTACAGATGACATTATCTGCAATTCATGCTTTATTAGGGAAACTTCTGCATTTGTCTGGAATAATTGAATCGTTGGTCTGCTCACAATAAAGCATTCCCCCTAATTTGCATTAAATACGTGTTTGGAATGCAAATAGCTGTACTCATGAATTACTTATATTATTGTTTTCAACAATTTTAATCATTGCAATGCTATAGAATGCAGAGAACTGCAGTGTATATGATTTCACCATAAAACTAAAGGTTTTTAATTTAAGAAAAATCTAAATAATGTTATGGAAGACACCAAATATTATTCATGACATAGATTTAAATCCATGGGGGGATACTGAAAGATGTTGGGGTGTGGAAGAATGGCTATTTTAATCTGCTCATAACAAAATCAATATATTTTCATTCAGACCAATGTTGCTTGAATTTGCCTGAAACCCAGTTCCATTAGTGTTTCGGGAGAAAAAAAAAGATGAACTTGGCCTGGAAACGTTGAAAGGATGGAGGCCAAACTTCCCAAAATTCAAGCCAGCAGAATAAGCACAACCCCAGAACATTGTCTATGCATGGAAATCAGATCATGGAAGCATGTCCCAGCTTACAATTGAGCAATCCATTTGCTTGCAGTTAAAAAGTTGATCCTCAGTGTACACTCAAAATAAAATCTCATTCTTGGCCCTAAAGTGTAAAGGGTTAAAATGTTAAGACCACCAGGACCTGCCTCCAGGTGCAAAAATTCAAAGTGACTGAACTGTTAACTTAAATCTTATCTCCTGATGTTCTAGAATGGAATGGCCATCAAATAATAAAAATAGAGTGTGAAAAGATCTGCCTTATAAAACACACTCATTTACTAGGGACATTTAACTTGACCTAGAACTTGTTCACTCTATGGACTCCATAAAGGCCAACTAAGGGGATTAATTTCTTGACTTAAGCCTAATCTTTAGCCTTTATTTTAAATTATGTTTTGGGTGCTGCTTTATTATCTTGAATATGTTTGCTTTGCCATACATGAGTTTCTAGCTAAGAGTTGTTTATAAGATACCTATTAATTACAAATATAAATCAGGTACACAGTGCAAAGATGGGATGTTAAATGAAGAAACTCATTTCATTTTGCAAGGTTGTGACAGTCGAAGCTACAATTATGGCACTGAAAATATTGAGTGATTGATAATAGAAATGGCATATTAGTTTTGAAGCCAACTATTTTTTCTTTTTAATGACAGACAACTTGAAACTTGGAGGCATTACATGCACTAACCCTATGATCCAATCTGTATTGCTCCAGACACCAGAATACATAGAGTACTCCTTTTGCATTTTAAACCATATTCTCAAACAATTTTTGTGCATCTTCTGAGAACTAATAAAATGTCTCCCATCCATTGAAAACTCTAAGATTCATGCAGTATTATTAATCCAATATGTTCCTTCTGATGTTGTTATAAATAAGGATTATTGCTTTTAATGAGTAGAAATATTTATTAAAATAAATAAATCAATACTTGGTTTCCTATACGAAGTCAGATTTAGTTAATTGCAGATATCTGCTCTCTCATTATTAAGAAAGATGATGAGTTGTACTAAATATTAGTTCTAATAAGATATTGTTTTAATTATTCCCTGGTCCCATTTAAACTAATGAAACTTTTAGTTTCATTGGACATTTATTTGGTTCACATGACTGTAGTAGTTGTTCTTAATCTTTTTAATATCTCTAGTGCTCATGGAGTTCCACTATTGTAACATTTTTGCAGTTAAGCACCTTCAGTGGGGGACAGGGAAATAGGCATTCAGTGCTTTTTATTAGCATATGCTTTACATTCATAGTATATGTAAAGTATAGGGAAATGTATTGTTCCAGTAGCTAATAAACATATATGAAACTGCCCTTCCTGCTCTCCATCACCTTGAATTTGCCCCATGAAAAGCTCAATTACTGGCTCTACCAGGCAGTTGCAATAAAGATAGCAATCACTCTTACTTTGTTTATTTTTTTGTATAATCTTTCTTAGTTTTCTCTACAGAAAGGGTTTTTCTGATTTTTTGAAGCACTTGGTCAATTTATTACACCACAGGGTGACCAGTGTAGCAGATTCAACATTGTGGGGGGACAACCCCTACCTTCATCAGGAATTTCTGATAAACAAAACATTTTGCCACCTTGATATGTTGAATCTTTTCACCAAAGAGGATCCAGAAGCCCAACCAAAGATATATATTCTTGTTTAGTCTTTATTGTATAGTATTGTTTTAAATGGAATTTGATTGGAAGACACATGTTTTGCCATTTAGTCAACTCTAAACCATGTTTAGCCAGTTAACATCAAGACGGAGTGGCAAACTACTAAAATGGGCTTATTAAATATTTTTTTATGAAAATATTTTAATGTCACTAGAAAGCAGGCTACAAAAAATGGTAATTTTCTAGAACTAATCAGAAGTGGTATTGCAACTTATCATTTTAAACCTATTGTCCTGTTTTTATCTCCTTGATACTTCATTTTAATTAGTTGAGGGATCTTGGATGCAGAGCTGAAAATTATTTCATAGACAACAGTACATAAAAAAATAGCACTGGCCATTAATAATCAGGCAATTTCCCTATAAGAGCAATAAAACAAGAATACACCTGCATTAAATATTTGATATTACTGTTCTTTGCTGAAAACTTCCCTGTGCTACCCTAGTTTAATATAGAGGAATGTGGAAGCTGTTGATGGTAAATCACATGCCACTCGTATTTCAAAGCTAAATAGTTCTTCCAAACAGCTAATGGAGCTCTATAAAGAAAGCTATTAACGGTCCTTTAATAAATAGTTAGCCAGATTCATTGGCTCTAATTACAGCACAATGCTAATCTGCTTATATATTCACAATATATAATCAAAAGGCAGGCTTCCTTAAAGACTTTTTTTTTTGCTAGTAAAAGGCTTAGCAGTGACTATTGCTTTAATTTTTCATGGAGGTCTATTAGTAACTGGAACACAGACGGTGCACTCATAAACCAGATCTCTTGGCTCCTGTTGCTATGTACAAGTTGGTCTGCCCTTTTTAGGTTATGTCAAAAAGTACTCATCCATTTAGCTCCCAAGACTTATGTGTCATGAAAAGGACTATGAGAACTGTAACAGCACTGTCAGTACAAAGAGATGTGAACAAGACTTGCATGTCTTAAAAGAGAACACAAATAGATGTTTTTTCACTGCAGTGAAAAGGACTTCAATGTTTCTTCAGAGCAAGTTGTATTTTACTTGGATGTCAGACTGATACGTTATAGAAATAAATGCAATGGGTGAATAAATTGGGCAGGCATGGGTTTTGGGGCAAATTTTCTGATTTCGCCCACCAGTGAATGTATTCATGAAACTGTGTTGAAAATTCGCTGGCGAAAAATCCGCCGCATTGAAAAAATTGTCGCGTGTCAAAATTGGATAAATTATTTGGACGCCCATTGACTTTAATGCATTTGGACAAAATAGTTGCAGAGATTCGCCCATCACTAGTAAAGGGTACAAATAATCTTTAAGGTATGTTGACCTGATCAGGGTGCATTTAATAGGCCTCTTTAAACAGCTTGGTTTTTAAGTAGTGTTTTAAAGGAAGGGGAATTTCTGATGGGTAAGGGTAAAGGGACAACCCAAGAGAATATAACAGAAAGGCACGCTGTGACCTTAGGAAAGGACAGAGGTTGAGAGGTCTGGAGTAGACAGAATTGTGTTGCATGAGAATAAAGGTGGTATGGGAATGTAAAGAGGCCCTAAGAGAGCCTTGAAGTACAAAGACATAATATTTTCACTATGAAAAAGCAGAGTCATTCATGCCAATACAGTACAAAATGTCTGGGAGGAGAGGTTTGTCAGCTATATCAAAGACTACAGCGAGATCTAAAAAGATGACCACTGAATACTAACCTTTAGGCATTGTTAGAAGAAATTGTATAATTTATATTTTCAAAGGAAGTGAAGGAAAGAGAAGCTGCTCTTGGGTTTGAAACATATACTGTATCCAAGGGAGAGAAAAGTGGGTGTATAGGTGACATTGGACACCAGCAGGGCTGGATTTAAATTATTTGTGCTCCTATGCCAGGCAACCCCATGCCACCGGCCCCTTGGCAACCCAACCACTACCCACCACAACTACCTACTGTGACCAGCTCAGAAGCAGTGTCCCCTCCTCTCTAAGGACCCACCCCCTGAACCTGACTTGCTCATTGCGCTACCAAAGGAAAGAAATATGAAGCCACAGTAAGGACACAAGGTTTGACAGGTATTGGTCCCCAGTGCGGCTCCCTAGCAATACAGAAATTGGGCAGCATGCCACCCCTAGGTCTGGGCCTTTGTAGCCTTCCCACAAACATAGGCCTGGACACCGGGCTGAAATCTAAGCATCAATAGAGATTGAATGGAAAAAAAAAAGACACAAAATAATTGCAGTCTATATGCAAGCAAAAACAAACCCATATTGTCCTAAGTTCAAGTCCCATACATTTGTTTCCTCTACCTTATCCCAGCCCTAGTTATAATGGATAAACTGCTTTCTGCTGTACTACAGTATTTTAGAAAGTGTACATGGTCTGTGGAAACAGAAACCAATCCTAGACATGTTTATCCTTTACTTATTAAAACACCCATATACAGCAATTACCAAATAATTTTGTATAATATGTAAATACTTTTGTAGTTAAGTAAAAACTGAATATTTGTCCTCTCCTCCATGTAACTTTGGTATCCAGTACAGTTAACAGTCGGCTTACTCCTTTGTAGATATATGATAATGTCTCTATCAACATCAAAGCTTAACAAGCTGCAAAAAAACCACAGCAACATAAATTTACCTGAGCTCCTGCATTATTTGGCTCTGTAAAGAAACTGCTCAGCTCTTTCTTGCAAGTAGCAATAACTTAAACTACATAGAAATAAATGACGGCACAGTAGATGGCATTTTAGTTATACATTGCATTTCATTCCTCACTGCCTGAATATTGCGCAACCGTTGCTGAATTGGGACTTTTTAATGAAAATGTAGTTAGAGAATACGGGAAGACTTAATTCAGTGCAGACATCCAGTTAATGAAAATAAAAGAGCAGGCTATTACCGGGGTCAATTTCAGAGCAATTCTTTTTTGCTTAATTAAAAATTTCTCAGACTTCAATTTTGAAAGGAAAAGGATTTTTAAAAAGCCATTAGTATCCTCGTGTCTTTAATTTGATCTAAAGTTGTAACAAATGAAAGACTCATTTACTTTGTAAATGGTTGTTGAATGAAGCCAAAAATACTGTACATCATAGTTTCATAATGACGTATCCTTTGAACTCTGTTACAAATATTGCTATTCCCTGATGATACTTTGGCTTTTTTGTTTCATGGATTTCCAGGTGGAGACAAATTTATGGGATGAATGCAATCTGAAGATTAGATTTGCAGTCATGTACATTGCCCATAGAATCAACACTCATTTCCATAGATATGGAGCTGGAAAACTGCATAAAATATACATACATTATTTTGTAATGTACAAATGCACTGGCATTCATCATTTTGTGCTAGCACCCGAGACAAATTACTGCCACAATCAATATACTGAAATGCCAATAAAAATATGAAGCTCTGTGTTTTCTTCTGTGTAATGTTTTACTATGCCATGACATGCTGATGTAATAAAAGCAACTGCACACTGTCAGCTCAGAATCCATTCCTTTTGTAATCCTGAAAGGACTGCTTGTTAGGAATATTTCAACAACAGAAAAAGACAATATCCTAATGCAGAAGTGATTTTACAGTAGAGCAGGGCACATTTATTATCAATGAACAGATATTTGCTAAGTAAAGATACAGAGCATCTTGGTACCCAACAATAACTTTCCCACACAGAATCAGAGAAGTATCTGGTACTAAACAGTATAGATAGGAGAGCAGACTAATGATGAGCATAATATATGAATATGATGATGTAAGTAGGAACTTGAACTTGCTAATGGTGGTCATCTGCAGATGACACAAAATTATAGAGGAAAAGTATGGATGTGACATCATTGCAGGGAGATCTGTACTAACTGGCAATCTGGGCAGTTGTGTCAGATGAGAGTCAGACTTAAATTAATTTAAGGTAAAGCATTGGGGATGTAAAAATATGCAAGTCACTTAGGGGGTTATGTAATAAAAGGCACTAAGCTTGCCCAGGAGCAGTAAACCATAGCAACCAATCAGCAGGTAATATTTACTGGACTCATTTATAGCTCATTGGTTGCTATGGGTTACTGCTCCTGGGCAAATTCAGTGCCTTTTATTACAAATGGGGTTATACAGCTAGACCATTGCATATAGAGTTATAATATAAAATATAAAAATAACACAATTTTTTCTGTGTTATAACATTGTATTAAAAATGAATATGTTAATTGTGCGCATTCATAGATTTATTTTTTCTTGCACTTTTATCAGTTGGCCTCTATGTGTTGCTTAATGTTATGGAAATATAGGACTATTATATAGGATACTGCTAACTTTTATTAACTGCTTATAAGATTCTGTAGGAAAGCAATACATTTTATGAAGTTACATAAGCTGCGAGTGCTTATTTAATTAAAAAAGAGAAATATTTCTGCACAGTGCCTTGTGGCTAAGTCAACATTAAGAATTGCTTAATTTTTTTTTAGCTTAAACTTGCTAGCTTAAAGTTGTTGCTTAAACTCCCTAAACTTGACTTAAATGCAGGGAGAATGAACAACTTTATAAATGTTACTTGCCTTGCACTTATTCTCTCTTCAGGTAGCAGAACTTTCATCACCAGCTCAGTAGAGCAATCAACAGTCATGACAGCTCTGTCCAATTTTCTAAATAACCTCTAAGCCTTGCTTCTTAGGGGATGGTAAAATTGACGTGTGGTGTTTAATGCAAGTCTCTTTCTTAATAATAGTACATGCAACATATTTTGCACAGACATGAGAATTTGCTAGATGGCAAGGCCAAACTTTTAGATAGACGTTTAAACACCCCACTATTCAAATAGGCCTTGGATTGGTTTAAAAATGACATTACCCTGTTACACTAATCTCAAGAATGTAACAGTTGTAAAATATATCATGTTAAATACTGCTCTTAGGTTTCACTGTAGAATGAAGCAATGACACCATCACATTATATGTCCAGCTGCAGTGTCAAATACGTACCATTAACCTGTACTGAATTGTACAATTAACTTAAAAGTTAAACTCCACCCAAATTTCTTTTGTGTACTGAAAAATAATGAATGTAATTCTACGTGTATTTTCTTTGTATTTGGTTCTTTCTTACATTGACAGCTGGGTCAACATGTTTTGGGCAAAATAACCTTTTTTCTTTCACTTCACAGAAATCATTAATTAAGCATATTAAACCTTAAACCAGGTTAGGGTACAGTAAGTAACCATATGGATAACTTCCAAAAGGGTATATATTAAATATTCAGGGCGTAAGGATGCACCACACACATAACCAGATATTTAGCTGTGGAATCAAATAAATGAATAACTTGTATTTTAGTCATATAAATAAAAACTAAAAACAATGACATAGACAAAATAAGCAGTGTATAGTAACCAACGTAGCTGCCATTTACACCATGAACTGGACAGTGTTATAGAGGGATAGGGCGGCACCATGCTTGCTCCTCAAGAAGATTTGACACTAGATATTTCCAATTGATGTGACCAAATTTGGCCCAACCTGACAATTAGTGAGTAAGTGATGAGTTATTCCCCTTAAATGTCAGTAAAATAGGAAACTTCATGCATAATCTGTTCACTTCTCTATCCTAATTTTCCTTGACCTATCCCCTGCATTTGATATGGTTGACCTTCTCCTGATGCAAATTCTGGAATCGCTTAGTATCTGTAACCAGGCTGCATAATGTCTTACTCTAATCAATTCTTCACCGTTTTCTATGATAATAATACCTAATCTACAGTTCCACTTCATGAAGGGGTGCATCAAGGCTCTGCACTTGGTCTATTATTATTCTCCATATACACTCTGTTTTTGGAAGGTTGCATCCACTGATTTGGCTTTAAATATCATCTGTATGATATCCAAATATAGTTTTCAACCCCTTCATTAACACTTAAAACTGAGAAATCTCTAAATGCCTCCTAGCAACTTTCAACTGGATTGACCAACTCCACCTCAAACTGAACCTAACAAAAGCTGAACTAATCATCTTCCACCTAAACCAGAAGCTAGTAATTGAACCACATACCAAGGATGCACCCAACAGTTGTAGAATAGGATTACGGTGCATTGAGGTAAAAAATGCATGCCTGTTTGTTTCAGTTTGCACCATTGTAAATAAGTCCTGTCTGTCTTAATATGGGATGTACATTCTAAGTTAAGAGTAGGATTTGAAGGGATAATTCATCTATTTAGCAGCATGTACCCATAATATCTTGAAGCCGATTTGGGAGAAAAATTGAGTGTATGCAGTTGGGCATTGGTCCCCCTTAAAGGAGAAAGGAAAACTACAACTTGCCAATAGTTTAGCTGCAATAGTGCAAGCTATAATGCAATATTTATTCTGTAGGATGCTTTACCATACCTGAGTAAAAATCTCTAGAAGCTCTTTGTTTGTTTAGTATAGCAGTTGCAGTATTAGCTTGGTGTGACATCACTTCCTGCCTGAGTCTCTCCCTGCTCACTTATAGCTCTGGGCTCAGATTACAGCAGAGAAGGGAGGGGAGAGGAGCAAACTGAGCATGCTCACACCCGGGGGACAGGAGGTTTAAGCTGAATGCAGGAAGTCTGATACAAAAGCCTGTGTGTACATAACAGAAGAAATGCAATGTTTCTTTTGACAGAGGACTCAGAGCAGCACTACTTTGAGGGTTTACTGGTATATTTAGGTAGACATTTCTGATGAGGCTTACTTAGTTTTAACCTTTCTTTCTCCTTTAAATAAGGAGATGGAAGGTTTCACTTTTCCTGACACTTCCCTATGAAAGAATACATTTAATTCAGTGTATAGGAATAGGCTTTAATTGCACCTAGGGAAGCCTGAAGAGACAAGCCCTAACTGTTGGTCGTGCACAAACTCTAGAACAAAGCTCTTGACGGGAGACATTGAGTACATTCTTTGTTTAGATTCTTGCCAATCACAACATCCTTAGCTCTGGTTGAGGATGAAATGCACCAATCTTATTTAAAAAATGATATGGCACCAGAATTTTTTGCATGCTGCCAATGTAATTTGTCTTCAAATGTTACAAAGAAATCTGGCTACAGTTGAACATTACTCCTAACAAGAGGTTCATCCACCTCTTTGTCACCTATAATGCATTCCTATGAGAGATCCCCATTGACATTATGTCAAGCATTTGCTTGAGAACATAAATCAAATAGAAATATTTCACTGCCATAAAAATAACAGATGGATATTTTATATTGTATAGCAACTAATGGATATTGTCACTATCTTCTAACAGAATTGCATAGCAGATTTCCCACCGGAGTGACAAACAAAAACAAGCAAGGAAAATGTGAAGAAAGAACAAATTGATCCAGGTGCACATTTTATTTTGTCACTATGAAGGTGGGTGATTAGATGTTGGAGAATAAATATTTTTGTCGGCTGTTTTACAAAACCATCATTTGTTTTGTTTTTTTTTTGGTTTCATTTTAAACAATTACCCACACAAATCTCTAAAACATATTTAAACCTATTTTGTTTATATAATGGCTGTCATCATGTTTAAATGATAAAGGGTGGTGGGGTCATAGAGAAAAAAAACTCCTGGTCTTTATAGCCCACAGGAGCAGATAATGCAATGAAATATGTAACATAGAGGATCTTAACATGACTATATGGAGTATAAAAATCCTTTGATACCTTCAGAATATTTCATAACATTTGAAATAGTATTCACTGAATATATTGTACACAATGTATGGAACTTAACAGCACTGTCTCTTGGCAAAATACACTCTGGGTTATTTGTTTGCTTTTACAGACTACATGGTGGAGCCTATATACAATAAGGGGTTGCTACTACTTTGTTAACAATAGCAGGTAAGCCAAAATGGGCGGTAGCCTAAATCTTAAGGGTTTTTGAGGAATGTGTGGAGAAATTTGTTAATTTCAACATCCAACAAAAACATAAACCAAATTAAAATTAAAAATATTTTGTGAGAAGTAGACATTTAACCATTTGTATACCTTTTTTTTATTGAAGGGCACATAAATACAAATTTACTTTTAAAGGCATTCTTGCTGGCATACTTGCCAGGTACAGTGTGTTTGTTATCTGCCCAATATACCTATTGTATAACAAAATGCACCGCTTACAGCCCTAATTATATTTAATTATTTAATTGGGAATTCTATCATCTTAAAATATGTAACATTGTATCCTTGGAATGTTATTTTTATTATTTTTTATTAGCTGGATTGGAAAAGGAGATGCAATAAGTCTGATGATAAAAATTAATAGCTTCAAATAAGACTAGGCACAATTTCTCTTTGCTCCTTATCTCGCTAATATAACTGCTAAATATGAATTCTTCCAACCCTCCCATCTTTACCAGAATTTACAGTTATTAAATGTAAATTATACACTAGAACTTGCAATTCTTAAATGGAAATTATACTTCAGTTCACAAGGGATAGTATAATATTTTTAAACCATCACACTCCTCTAGTAAACATATTGTTTGCATTGCTTGGCATTCTCCATTGACTTCAATAACAAGGTACTAGAAGAAGTCAAATGTTTTTTTTTTTTTTTTGTCGGTAACAAACACCTACACAATCACGTTTCACAAGCCTTTGAAGCAACATTTTGGAACAAAAAAAATATGCATCTACTATATATAAATGTCATGTGTTCCCTGTGCTGTTGCACCACTGACAAAAAGACTCACAGTTTAAGCCTCAGGTTCTCTGTATCCATAGGACTAATATATATGCAAAATAATATAATTAAGACAAATTCACTCAATATTTGGCCCTGTCCACCACTTTCAGCTTGGGAAAATTGCCCTGACATCCATCAGTTTTTAGCATAAAGTAGAGAAATTAAATTTGTGTAAAAATGAATTAAAATTATGCGCAGTGCTCCTACCTAGAGCATTGTGTGTTTCTTAACCTGTCTCTTTGATGGAGACTGACCTAACCAACTGGCCAACTAAGAAGGTGTACCTTCCTAATTGTCTCTGTCTACCTCTCTGCTAAAGTGCACCATGACCCTCATCCCCTTTCTATGGAACTACAAGCATGCAGGGTTTCATGGAACAAACTTGCAGCACCCTATGCAGATGGAGGTCTAGCACTTCCAAATCTATATTCCTGTTACATGACATCTCAGGTGTACTATCTGCACTGGTGCTTCCTTCTGCTACACAAATAATTGCAACTTAGGCACTCATGTCAAGCCCAATTCTTTACCCTTACACCACACCTGATCTCTCTTTCCATAGATCACATTCTACACATGCCAGACAGCACCAAACTAGTCTCACAATTGTACCACATGGTTCTCTCTACAGGCCCTAAGCCATTTGAGTCAGCTCCTCGACATCTCTCAGATGACTCAAGAGGACTGGCAGGAAGCAATTGACAATTGCTATGATTATTTGTTCTCTTCAAGAGACCCCTTGGTTCAGTATAAGATCATGCACAATTGTACATTACCCCAATAAGACTTCATACTATAGGCAAGAGACCATTCTAAGCAACTTTTTAATCAGCCCTGATTTTTCTTTTTTATATTTCTTTATTTATTTGTAGGGTTGCACTGAATCCAGGATTCGGTTCGGTATTCTGCTTTTTCAGTAGGATTTGGATTCAGTCAAATATCGTGCCTGGCCAAACCGAATCCTTAAAATCACATGATTTTTTTTTCACAAACAAGGAAGTAAACTTTTTTTCTATTTTCCCATCCATGCATGATTTGTATATGCAGATTAGGTCTAGTATTCAGCCAAATCATCCACAATGTACTCAGGGGTTCAGCCGAATCCAAAATAGTGGATTTGGTGCATCCCTATTCATTTGCCTTCTTCCAGCTTTCAAATGGGAGTCACTGACCCAATCTAAGGCTATAACGGGGGAATGTAATAAAAATCAACTATTCGCAATGCGAAAAGTTATGCCTTTGTTCGAACAAAGTTTGCTTTGTGTGAATTTAATATAGCTTTTGCGAGCCCGGAAACTGTTTAGCGACCACTTCCGACAGAGACCGTTTGCGAATTTTATAGTTTGCACCAATGCGCAGTCAATGTAATAAAACTTCTTACTGAAAAAGTCGTTATGTTTGCTCCAAAAGATTACGACACCTTCAAGCACTTCTTATGAGTGCGCAATTAAAATTGGCAATGCGTAATTAAAATTCACAATGCAATAAAAGTTTAAGGAACAATATTACATTGCGAGATGTGGATTTTTAGTCTTATTGGTGCGAATTGTTTTGCTCTTTGCGACTTTTATTACATTCCCCTGTAAATGCATTATCATTGCTACTATTTAGGTCAGAACATCATACTAAAAGTTCATTTAAAGGTGAAAAACACCTTTACATCCACCATAAACAGCACTCAGTGGCATACAGCTACTCCAAGATTGTCTGAAAGCTTAGCATATATAATGGGAGAAGTTTCAAGGGACATATATAAAGCTGGATCATCAAGTGATGAAAATTCTCAAATACTTTCACTTTCAAACTAATGTGATTTTCATTCTAAATTAATATTCATCAGGTCTACAGAAGCAGAATATCTAAGATTTTCCTTGTGCAAGTCTATATTAATCACCACATCTGGGGGGCACATGGGGCACAGTTTTTAAGAGAGAACCTGAAACAAACAGTCACCCTAATTAATTGATGGACTGAACTACTGATTCTATCCAATGCTTTTATGATTTCCTTCTTCAGCCTTAAGTATTTACCAAAGGTTTAACTATTTAGGCTTAGGGTATATACTTATATACTGACAGTGTATCTTTTTCTAGTCTCACCATAAAATTGTACCCCAGCATCTTGCCCAAATTATTTAGCTGTATTTACTCTTCATCACTGTCACACTTGAGCCACTGCCAGAAGGTACTCTATTGCGGAGTAGTCCTGCTGCCCTTCCCTGCACTCTGCTGCTTCCCCTTTTCTACACTTTTGTAGCATGAGGAACTGAGAAGTTTGGTCAATGTACCCATCTACAGCAGTTTTTATAGTCTAAACCATCTCAGATATTAAACAGCTACTTTGCATGGTCAAGGAATTGAATATTTTAAAAAGGAGCTTCTGCTTTATCCCTTCCACAGCTACTCCCTTTTTTTGTAGCTTTTTAAGGTAGACAGAGAGGTAGAGATGGAGAAATAGAAAAAGCAGTGTAATACAATGGGTTTAGTCCAACGCTTCCACCTGTGTAGAGTGCTCACTTTCCAACCGGGCCACACCAGTAGACCAACATATAATCAATCAAAATAGTATAGGATGGAGCACACAGTAGGCAGACTCTGCTGCAATAAATTTTATTTGTGGTCCGAATAAAATTAATTGCAGCAGAGTCTGCCTACTGTGTGCTCCACCCTATACTATTTTGATATAAAAAGCAGTGTATTCTGATCATGGTCCAGCCTGGATTTATTAGGGCTTTCCGTAATGTTGGCATACTTGTCATTCTAAGATCCCAACTTGTGTTCTGACATAGTGAGAACCACTCACCACTCATTGACATAGTGTTTTAATTCTGTTTCTGATTCTCAGACAGCTTTTTCCCCTGCTGTCAGTAAAAGAAAAAGTGAGTAAAAGCAGTCATGAAAAGTGGATTTCAAAGAGTCTTCATAGCATTTCTTATAGCATTTTTCTTTGATACTGTAGCAGGAAATAGCATTGTCATTCTAGCAGATAAAGAAAATATGTCTCTATTCCATTAACTTCTCATTTATTTATTTAGCCATGTCAGTTCCACTACAAGAATAGCTTTGGTCGTGTGTCACGCCATTGCCAATACTGTCAGTTTTTGCAGTAGTCTCACAGTCTTTGTTTATCTTACAGAAGACTGTGAAAAATAATGAACAGACACAAATAATTTAAAAAATATATATATCCTATAGCTTCTTTATTGCTATTTCTATCTAGCTAGCCTGAAATATAAGCAATAACATTCAAACAGTAGTTATATAATGTATGCCAGACTACCATAATTTCTTTGCAAGTATTCTGTTACCAAGTGGCTCAGTACAGTAAAACATCAGCTAGTTTATGCAGTATCGATAGATAAAACAAAATATTGAAGAAATAATGGAAGAAAAAATATACAGAACTAAAATGTTGTTATTGAGCCCTATGGAATTCTTTATACATTTCAGCAGATTTATTACCCTGGTAGAATGACAGATAATAATATTTTTACTAGAGATGTGTATCATTTGGGATGAAAATCAGAAGCCAGACTAACAACAGAGTTACAAAACAATTTGTATGCATTAATAAAACATGCAGGTGTACATTAATAGCTCAGGACCTGATAATCTAAGCTGTAATGTTCAGATGCTGCCATCTCCATGGCTGTCACTGCTTATTAAAAGAGAAGCAATTTGCTTGACAGTGTTTCTACTTGATATCCAGATAATAATAAGCAATTAGGAGTGCGCTTTTTATCCCTGTAAAGTGGATGTTGATTTATGAAAGTTGAATGAAAAATGCTTTCCAGCCATCTATGTCCTTTTTGGTGTGCAAATATCAAGTTTTTTTTTACAGATCCAAATGTGGTATAATATGCATTCAGTGCTGCTTGACTTTATGTAAATGAAACTGGATGTGAAAACATAAATGAAGTTCGACAGAGTGTTCCCCAGATGGATTCAGCCATCTGGATAAAGTATAAAATATGCACAAAAAACCAACTTGAATTCTCAGCATCTAAGCTTGATTCATACCTTAGCTGCCCTAACTAATTCATAGCAAGTACGTACCTTTTTTAAAAGCATATTCAAGGTCAGTTAGTCAGAAACTCTATATCTCTTTCTATCGGTCCATCTAAATATATCTTCTGCACTCTTCATCATTGGAAAAAGGGATTACTTTCTGCATCTAATGAAATCATTGCAAAATAATTGCTTATTGTGAGAGGTAAGAATAAAAACTAGCGGCATATAAGAATGTCTAAAATTCTGGTTAGAAAGCAGGATATTACATAGATACTGTAATTTATCTTTTTGCTGCAGAATGTCTTCATTAAAGCATTTTCCAGATTTAGCTCACTTTTTTTTTTAATAACAGGAATATTTTGGTTTACCCATCACACTTAAAAGCCTTTGCCGATTTAGTTGTATCATGGTGTGTCTGGGAAGCAATCCAACCTTTCCATCTGTTTGGTACAGTTTTTATTTCTACTCATATCTTTGGCATCTGGCACAGAACAGGTTACAAGCAATACTCTCAATGTGTTATCCCTTGCATACCTAAGTGGTTTAATTTATTATGGAGTGTTAGAAGGTAACACCCTTTGCATGATTATGCGAGGCAAGCGCTTCATTTTATTGTCATGTCTAACAGCAGGTGCCATTGAAAAGTAGAAAATGAATACGGATGGGGAGCTCTTAAAAATGCAGGTAAAGGTTTACATATTGAAAGATGTTCCTAGATCCTTCTGGAGAAGTAAAGTTCATCCAGAGGAACCCAGCAATTACCCAAGTGTTTTTTGTGCATATAATCTGTTCTGTAGTTTGGGCAGACATTCTTCAAATAGTCAAACATGGAGCAAGACAGGTCTGGACTGAGAATTAAAATAGGCCCTGGCATATCAGGTACACAGAGGCCCAATCTGCCCACACAGAGGCCCAAACAGCCCCCCACCAGCCCACTAAATAGCGACTTTCTATGGCACCTTATAGCAGCCCCTCTGGCATTTGCCAGAACTCACAGATTGCCAGTCCGGGCCTGGAGCAAGATTTTCAGTGAATTTTGTTTAAATGAATTGCCCTGGCTGATCATAACTCCATGAGTGATACCTACCATTCTAGCTAAGATTGTCAAGTTTCTATCACTTGAAAAAGGGGACACCTATGAGGAGTGGGCAGTCTGGTGGCAGAACTCACAGAGGGAATATGTGTCTTGGAATTGTGAACATATAGTACATTAAAAAGAAAAGGGCACCCTTTGATGGATCTACATACTTTATTGTACAATGAAATACATATAAATTAATCAACTAATGCACATATAAAACACACATAATCAATAGAATCACAGGAGCACCACCAAGGTGCTTTAGCTCCACAAATATTTACTACATTAAATCTAAGATGAGTCCTTTGAGGTGGTGCCTAAGATTTCTTGCACTAAATATTTGTGAAACTACAGGGCCTTGATGATGGTTAACATGTTATCTGGAATAAAAGTGGAATTTATACAAAGTTATATTAATTTAATACTGGTTCAAGACATTTACTAGATATGCTGGTGCTCTAAAAATACATGTATTAATAATAATAATAATAATAATAATAATAACAATAATTTGCTCTTTCCACCTTGATAATATTGAAGGATTGTTTCCCCTCGTCCTTTTATAAAGTTTTATTTACTGTATTATGGTGGCATATTATACATGCATTTTCAAAGAAATTTATATATTAACGTAATTGATTGTAATGTATTTTTATTGTTTTTGTAAATGTGAGTTTATTGATAATTATTATTATTCTTTATTTACATAGTATGCACATATCCAGTAGAGTTTAGACATATTCTGTATGCTTTTTTTTTACCCTGTTTTGCATTGAATAGGATGTGGGTAAACTGATATTTAGTAGCACCTATATATCATTATTTGGTTGATTTGGTATTTCTTTTTAGCTACACTGAAATTATGTGTCAATTGGAAGATGTCTAGATATGTCAGTTGGTGTAAGGTAGGGAGAGTTAATTAGGTCACAGGACTGTAAAAATGAGGCGGAAGTTTAACATCTAGTCAGTAGTGATGATGGATTCACGGCGAAAAAGCTCATTGACTTTAATGCATTTGGACAAAAAAGTCAACATAAGAAAAAATGCCCATTGACTTTAATGCATTATAACAAAAGTCCTCTATAAGAAAAAAAGCCCATTGACTTTTATGCATTAGGACAAAAAAAGTTGGCAAGAGAAAAAAACGCAGATTGACTTTAATGCATTATGACAATAGTCAGCCATAAGAAAAAAACGCCCATTGACTTTAATGTATTAAGACAAAAAAACTTGCCATAAGAAAAAACGCCCATTGACTTCAATGCGCTAATTTTTTTGTGAAACGGGACAGATTTGCTCATCCCTACTAGTGAGTCCTAAAATTTCATAATAACCTCTCAAGTAAGGATTTTCTTCCCGGACCCAAAATATTGGCAAATTATAGATGCATGACTCTGAAAATGCAAATATTTTGCTGTAGCCTGTAATATGTATCAAAAAAACTGCAAAAGTGTAATAATTAGTTACAGTATGTTATTTAAACCACTGACATGCTGAATTTCTGAATTACGCATCAAATGACATTATCTAGTAGAGTAGCAGAAGATCTAAACTGAGCAATGTTTTTACATACTATTGTTATATCGCATGTTTGCTTTGCATTGTATGTTTGGATGTTCCGTCTTGTGCCAATTAGCAAAGTAACAGGCAAATCAGCATGGATTTGAAATTAAATATTTACATCACTCGACTTGAAAATTCTGAAGAGTTCTCAAAGCTCCTGAGTTCCATTACTGTAGAATTCTATCGGAATCTTGCATAATATTAGAAAAAACGTTTGGACATCTTCAAATAAATCAGACTTTTATTAATTATTTATCCACCCTTAAAGCACACCTGTCACCCACACATAAAAAGCTGTATACTGAAAGTACTTTGCAAACTAAACCAAAATATTTTTTAATTAAAACATCCATACCTGTTATAAATGTATTTAAAAATCTGAGCTGTAAATCATACAGTAAATTGACAATTGCTTTCACTTTCCATTCAGAACAATCAGTGATTTCTGTTCGCCATGTCAAAAGAGGGGGTTCCTGCCCAGTTTTCCTTATCGGAAAACCGGGCAGCCAGTCTTGAACTGGGCAGCCATTCTGAAAACTCGTTTGTTCAGAACAGTTAAATTTAAAGCTTATTTTGGGACATTAGAAAATATACAGGATCTTTCAGGTAAAACCAGTTATCAATATGAGAACATGTTCATCTAGAATCTATGTTTGATTTAAATTTGAAAAGTAACTATACTCCTGATTAAACATATAAGGGGATTCATACATAAATTAGTATGGTTAAGGATGAGGTGAATGATTTGGAGAGGCAATTTAAACAAAGTAGATTTGTGGTACTAAATCAGAAAAATTGCCATTAAAAAACTTGCAATAAAGAAAAGCTTTCAATCAAATGTGACAATGAGGGAGGGGCAGTGGTAGTAATGGATGTTATTTTATATCAGTGGAATTAAACAAATGTTAGCTTATGATAATACCTATGTTCCATTAAGCACTGACCCCCAATCCAATACTAAAAAATGATAAAGGCTATCCTTTAGTTGACAATAGGGTAATAGATAAGAAGTTGGCAATGGGAGTGCTGCTATCATTTACACTTTGTGGAGCAAAGTATGCGAAAGTGATCAATTTGTGTGCACCCCTTAAAAGCCTATAACACGTGCTGGAGGCTACCATGCACTAAAGAAATATATCTAGCCCTTTAAGCAATTCTACAGCTGCCTAATATAACACAATCTAGTGCTTGCATAGCCTATCACTCCCCAGCTTGAGTTTTCAGTATGACCTTCAAACTAAGGTTTTCCAGGGGAATCCCATGTGCTGTACATCTCTTGCCCTTCCTGTATACAGCACTGCATACAGAAAGTGGAGCAACTGTTTGAGCTCCATTCTATTAACCTCAAAGTGCAACAATCAAATTTTATTAGGGTAAGGGCAAAAGTGTATTTTCTGCACTTTGCCCCTTGCCCCGTTTTTGTAGATGATCTATATTGCCGATATGTTCCCATTAACAATTTACTACTAGTTGAGTACAATTTTTTCAGTGAGTGCTCAAATGAACTAAATATCTACATACAACTATTGCTATTTGCAATAGACAGAAAAAAAGAAATTGGTCAAATTCAAGCTGTAGATCATTCAAATTCTAAGCTCCTTTAAATGTCCTGTACCATTAAAAAGCAGAGCAAAGTGTACCACTGGAGGAAATAGCTAGACTACAATGCATTTGAAAGGCTACGTCAGATAATTAATAACTTAATGACAAAACTATTGCATGTGATTTGCCTTTTAAAGCTTTTTTGACAGGCCAACAAAAGACAGAATACAATAAGTTAAATGCAAATGAGCATGCCCATAGGAATGCTTGAAGGGTTTTAAACATAATTATGGTATTCATAGGGCTAGATTCATACTAAACACATATTATATCAATGTCAAGCTAACCTGACAATTTATGAAAAATACAGCTTTTCACTTTGTGAATAATTTAAAATGTCTCTAACAGAGAAAGTTTCAGCTACTTTTATTCTGCACCAAATCAGCCTGAGGCCTTGCACTGCATTTCTGACATTTAGTAATTATATCTGTAATTACATGAGTAAAGGCTCTTTATCCCACATGATTTATAAATGAAAGATTTATTAAAAGGTAAAATAAGTCATCTATAGAATCTGATGGTACATGGATGTACAAGCATAGGGGCTTCCAGGTTCCTGTACACTATGAGTAGTATACTATGGCTGCAACTGCAGTTGTACAAACATAGGCACAATTGTTGTACACATTTACACCATTCATTATTAAAGACACTTGTGCATAAACATGACCCTTGCACTCATGGGTCTTTGTGTCAATCACAATTGCAACTGTGTAATCTGAACTGATGAGTCATGTTCAAGTCTATAGATTATGGGGAACCCTGTAACAACCACCATCCTGAAGGGTTGGAGTGTTTCCAGGGTCCATACTGCAGCCAGCCTCAATACCTGCAGCACACTTGCATCCAAAAAAATAACACACAAGACAAGAGTTATTTTGATGCCAAGAACTGGAAATGAGGCCTTCCTGATCATGTCTGCAATTACACTGAAATTCTGGAAAAATAAGCTGCATTACAGGAAAAAACATAGTGAGTTGCACCCAAAACAGCACTTTGGTCAGTGCACTTGCTTCCATTAATGAGCCCATTTATTAGTATTAGTTCAAGATGCCCTTAGCGATCCAACATTTTGTTCAGGGCACCCGTTTGCTTATAAAAAGAATACAGATAAAGTAGAACTCTGGCCATATCCAAGAATACAAAGGATATCAAATACATTTTCGCCTCAAATCTGAACTGCCCTGCAGAAATGTGAAGTCACTGCAAGTCTTCTGGCTAGCCATGGTATTAGAAAGTTGCTCTGTTAATTCCTCAAGTATTAATTAGTAATATTTAATATTGATTAAATCCCTTGGTAATAATATAAAAAAAACTGTTAAAAAAACACAATGTTGTCAGTTGAGCAATGTAATTCTTACTATTGCCTTTTTCCGTTTTACTTGAAAATATGTTGCTACTGGCAGGCTTTGGTGTAATTAATAGTGCAGTGCAATGCGTTGGTGCACATGGAGCAACTACTGCACCATGCTATAATTTCACATCCATTTCACTGACAAACAGAATTAGGGACATGTGCAAAAAACTTATAACATTATTGAGATGATCAAGATGGGCACTTCTCCAGTGTGAACGAGCCTTGTAAGCGGCCTTCACCGTGATGACACCAATAAGAGTTTATAAGGTTTATTAATAAAAAATGACAAAAATTAAAAAAAAAATACAAGTCATTCAAAATTGCTCAGCAACCCACAGCCACCAGACCAACGGGGGTTTATTTACAAACATGTGAAAAACCACTAGGCACAAAAAAAACATTCAAGTTTTTCACTTGTTTGCTCCCAAATTGTTTAATACCAATGTGCAGGTTGTATTTGTTAAGGAGGAGTAATGATATAGGGGCCGATTCACTAAATTCGAGTGAAGGATTCGAAGTAAAAAAACTTTGAATTTCGAAGTGTTTTTTGGGCTACTTCGACCATCGAATGGGCTACTTTGACCTTCGACTACGACTTCGAATCGAAGGATTCGAACTAAAAATCGTTAAGACTATTCGACCATTCGATAGTCGAAGTACTGTCTCTTTAAAAAAAACTTCGACCCCCTAGTTCGGCAGATAAAAGCTACCGAAGTCAATGTTAGCCTATGGGGAAGGTCCCCATAGGCTTGCCTAAGTTTTTTTGATCGAAGGATATTCCTTCGATCGTTGGATTAAAATCCTTCGAATCGTTCGATTCGAAGGATTTAATCGTTCGATCGAATGATAATCCTTCGATCGAATTTTCTTCGCTAAATCCTTCGACTTCGATATTCGAAGTCGAAGGATTTCAATTCCTAGTCGAATATCGAGGGTTAATTAACCCTCGATATTCGACCCTTGGTAAATCTGCCCCTTAATGTGCAAATTAAAAGGCTCCCTTTGTGCACTGAACCTCAAAAATCACACACACAACTGAGAAATGTGCAAATTTATTACAGTGTCCTGCTCACAGCATTCCTATATTGCTGCCAGTGCAATTGTGTGTTACTTTCTACAGCCTAATATTTTGGCACAAAATGTAATGCCATCCTAATGCCAGTTGTCAGAGGGTGCACTTACACTGGATTTTTTGTAGGGAAGCAGATGTCATTGTTATTGTTTACATTCCAATGCAAGAATGAATCACAATGTAACTATCACTGACTCTTACACTGAGTGATACATTGGATTATTTTGTAATGAACACTTTAATTTAGTTTTACAGTATAAATTGACATTGATGAAAGGTATTTCTCAATAAGACTTTCTAAAATTGTCCAAATTAACAATACTAATTGCTTAAGTATCTGGCACTATAAACATTAATCACCAATCATTTATTTTCCTGCCTAATCTTAACTAAATGCTTCTGGCTGAATGGGAAAACATACAGTGCTGCAGCAGTCAGGAACACGTTGGAGTTCATATGTAGAAAAGATCATGATTTTTTTTCTGTTGCGTGGTGCCAAATATGTCTAAGGGGCCGATTCACTAACTTCGAGTGAAGGATTCGAAGTAAAAAAACTTTTTTTGGGCTACTTCGACCATCAAATGGGCTACTTCGACCTTCGACTACGACTACAACTTCGAATCGAAGGATATTCCTTCGATCGTTGGATTTAAATCCTTCGACTGTTCGATCGTACTATCTGCACTAAATCCTTCGACTTCAATATTCGAAGTCGAAGGATTTCAATTCCCAGTCGAATATCGAGGGTTAATTAACCCTCGATATTCGACCTTTAGTGAATCAGCCCCTTAGTGTATAAGGTAATATTAATAGGAGCATAGGGGGGGCAATAATATGATCAGCCCCACACAGTGTGCAGCAACAGTCCTATTCTTAGTACCAGTAATTAGTGCACTATTTAGTAATTTGCCACAAGGGAGCAGCAAGTTTCCATGCTGACCTCCCATTGTCTTCATAAACTTATATTCCAGTATACAGAGTATAGTATATTCTAGAGCTTTCTAGAAAATAAAGAAAAAGTTGTTTATTCAACGTTTCAGCCCATTCACTTGGTCCCTCTCATTTGTGAAGAAGGCCCGAGTGAATGGGCTGAAACGTTACATAAACCACTTTTTCTTTGTTTTAATTAAGTCCTGTGTTGTGCGGTTTAATTAAATAATATATACAAATATTAAATTCTATTACCAGCACCCAGGCATTTGCTTTGTTGTCACTCGCTGTGCACCAGATGTGACTATATATACTGTGTATATATATATATATATATATATATATATATATATATATACTCCACTAATCACAAGGCATTTGATTGTGGCAGCGATGGAGTGACAGGACGCCTGCAGAACATGATTTAAGTAAGAGTTAAAATTCCCTTTTATCTCCAAGACATTAAAATCACCAATCTTGTAATTGCAATAAATCAGGGAATAAAATACCATACGGTTCTAAATAAATCCTCAAGCATGAATACAAGGCATACCATTTAAACCCTTATTAAAGCAGGATATCATATCTCTCAACATCCAGCCCCCGTGGGAGTGAGCATTTACACTTTGCATGAACAAGATGAAATATTAAGCTGTAAGTAAATGATAACGCTGCACCTGTCTTCCTCAGATCCATGCAAACAGACAGATAATACAAAGATTATATTGATTGTACTACTCAGTAATGGTTACTAGCAAAGACAGTTTAATTGTAGGCTATTTTGACAACAAATAGATTAACAGCTCTGAAAGGCTTTGCTGTTTAAACAATAAATGTCCAAATTATATACAATAAAAAAGTAAATGAAATGTTTATAAATGACACAGCTTCATTCAGAAGTAATTTAAAAAACCTTTATTTCACACATGGCTTTTAAGATCTGCACCAATACAATGTTTCAGGCCTGTTTCCAGCCTTTTTTCAAGTCAAGACCAAATAAAGACTTATTAATTATAATAAAGACTTATTAATTATAAATTGCTTCTGAACGTAGCTGTGTCATATATTGGAATTGGATTAATTCGGTCGGGAAGTGGACCACTGGACATGTGCACCACCTTAAAAAAAGAGGTGGAAATTGGGTGAGTGCTGACTAAAAAACTGCCATATAAAAGCCATAGACCAAGACATGCTATAAATCATTATTGCTGTCATTTATTTCCATTATACAAGAGTTCTTAGTGATGTCACAGTTATACTCGGTGCTTAGTAATGTCATTTGTGTCACTGTGTCAGGTACCCCCTGCTGTAACATATAAGGATATTAGAAGTCACCTTTTAGTTGCAGGACCTGCTGGTTTGATATGTTACTTTAATTTGGCTAAATATCTTTTGGGATATATTAGGTACAATTTAGTTCATATATGGACATGTGGCTTTGAATTTGCCTTTAGCAGATTGTACTGAAACTTGTATAGTTGCTTATTTATTCTGCCCCATGGGTATGTTGTGATTGGTGGATTTAGTCTGAGAAAGGCACAGGTCTGCTCCATCAATGTCACAGTATGAGCTGTTATTGACTATATGTGTGTGGAATTGTGTTAACATTAATAGCCACTAGGGAGAAAATAAAGGCCCAGGGAAAATACTCTAATTTTATTGGTAATACAGCATTTCCCTCTCCTATTTGTTATGTTTTATGTAATTTACGTTTTCAGCCCATGCAAACTGATGAGCAACGAGATATGTGGTAAAGGATTCGGGTTTTTACTATTTGAGTTCTCTCCAGTGAAACCCTTAATTTTCATTTCAGCCATATTCCACCAATATGGCAGAACTTATCAGGAAGGAGTTTAAACAAAATAACCCCAAAACTATGACTTGTATCATTTCTATGCTCCCAAGTGAAACTGTGCGTGTCCAATTCCTACGTATATAATAGCAGACCTATATTCTCATGAATAACCAACTAAAAACAATGACCAAACTCTTTGTTACTTATGGCAAATATATGGCTAGAGACAGATTTATAGAGAATTACTTTAGACACTGATAAAACAAGGTTAGTCGAGAGTTCAAATATATATTATGCTGAGGGTATATGGTTTTCAAAGCATGTTCTGTGCAATTGTAAATCTTTCCTCCTACAGTAGGAATCCACAGCATTTAAAAAATTAAATGTGTCTCTGTAGAATATTAAGCTTGTCAATAATATGCTCGCTGTGACAATGTTCATTTTCATTTGTCAAAAGGTGTAGCACCTCAAATAACCTTTTTTTTGGACAATACAATACTAAAGACATGCTAATTAAAAAACAAAACTGAAAAAAGAAGCACTCCAAGTCTTCATTGAGAACATCACAACCCTGATGTTGTTCACCTCCCCATTTTGCTTCTGTTTGTCTCTCATTTTGCTTCTGTTTATGCCTTGTGATAGACTGCATACACTTGTGGTGCTATATAAATGAATATAATACCAAAATGCCACATCTTATTAAAAGAAATTAAGATTTTAATGCTGTGTTTTTAAATGATAATGACTTTTTTCTCTGATTATTTTCAGACAATTTTCTGAGATTACGCCGCAAGTGATGGTATATAAGCAAAACAAGTCCTCCAACGAAAATAGCAATTTATTTGAATCACTGCACACAAAAAACCCCACAATCGCATACACATTTGTATGAATCAAATCTGTGACAAAATTCTGTCATGTGCATCCCAGGCCATAAAGCAATAAACTCTTGGCAGCAGTTTACTGTTGGTATTTTACGCCTCATCATGCTTTGGAAAGCTATTGAACATCATACAGAGAAAAAAAAAAGAGATGGAATAATTATTCTGCAAGCATTTTGGAAAAACAGAGGCAAGGAGAGTGCTGAGAATACTACTGTTTATTTTTTATTGCCTGAGGAGATCAAGCAAGTCTCCCAAGGTTTATAGGGCACTTACAACAAAATCTAATCAGGCCTCACAACCGCAAACAAGGCTGTACTTTAATAGCTACGCCTTGTGAAACAGGCTATAAACGTTCTGCATTGCCACCAGTCCTATCAATTTAACAAAAAAGATAGGCTGAATATTTAGAAGAGAAAAAAAGGATATAATATATATATCTCAAAGTAAGTTGCCTTCAGTTTCCAGGAAATTAATGTACCACTAAATAGGGCAACAGTTCAGTTGCTGCATTTTTTCTTAAGAAATATAAAAAGGAGAAAATATTACAAGAATGTTTTCTCTCTATATGCTTATGTGTATCACTGGACAATATTGTTGAAAAGCAAGAGAAAGGCTGCATGGTTTCAAATAATTCCATTAATGTCTGCTTCTTGATAACTCAGTCTCACACACTAGGTTGGATACTGGATTCTGTCCCTTAATGGCATGAAACAGTCCCAAGGTAAATTTAAATGAATGCTAGTTATATATAAAGAAATGCTATTATGACTTTAAAAACCTAGTTTGCATAGGGAATGGGGCTATAATTTCTATATAATATTGTACAAGGGTTAGAGAGTTGATTTTATGAAGGAGGTTCAAAGTCAGTAGCTTGTAGGGATGGTGTGTATGCCATTAAATACCATTGTCCTTGTTGGTGCAGAGAAGGCGGGCTTACAATTCAAGAAGGGGAGACCTTTACTATTCTAAACTAAGTAATGGTCCCTACCATACAAATATATGGTCACTACCATAAAAATACATCCCTATAATACATGCACACACTAAGATTAATAGCATTAGGAGCAAAATAACATATTTGTATATACAGAAGAAAACCAGAGCGTACAACTTCTCAGCAAATAGTTGTTGCCAGTTGCCACCTTTACTTTTTACAATCACAAACAACATAGCTTTACATGGTTTCACTTGTGGCATCAATAATGGGATTAGCATTAGATTGGTTTGCCACAAGTCATTTAACATGGGGAAACCAGAATTTCCTAGCATCCATCAAAGCAGGCTCAATACGCTTATTGTTTTTTACGGTCATTTGCTAGAAGCACGGATGGGGACAAGTATGTAAAAAAAAAAAAAAGTACCAAAGCATGCTCAGTTTAATCTCAATATATTCTAGTGCTTTACAATTGGTCTGAAAGGTTTGTAAATGAACTCTTGTGTTCCATGATTTTTTTACATTTATCATCATGTATTAACTGCCCTTTGCTGGTCTCAGTGTATCACAGAGAATTCTCTGCCCCTGTGATAATAAAATATAGCAGGAGAGACACTTATGACAATGGCTCACTACTTAAACACTTCAGCATGTTAACAGTCATCTTATGAGAATCTCAAATAGAAAGAAAATCTCAAGCTGAATGTTTTAAGGCAACAGGCAAAAATAATATATATATATATATATATATATATATATATATATATATATATGAGAGGTATGCTGAGAAATGTTTAAGTCATTCTGTCAACTGGAAGGAACTTAAATTAAAAGCAAGCTGCGCTGAATCAGAAATCAAATTAAATGATTAAATGACAGAGCTGTTTAAAAGGGCAGTATATCCCCTTGTTCAATAAATACAATACATATGTTAATGATATAGTGCAGGTAGGTTAATGCATACAAAAAAATAATTCTGAGCAGTTTCTGCTCAATTGCCTATAGTTTTACAGTCGATTATTGGAATAATAACTGACCACTTTCTTGTTAATGCAGTGAATTTAGATGATACAATGTGCACAAGAAATCAGTGTTTAATAAAACAGACAGCATGATTCAGATATGGCAGGGCATAGATAGTTTCTTTGATATTAGCCATAAGAGACAAATACATTTGTATTCTGTCATCTGTGAAGAATGATGCATTAGCTTCCAGGTATCCCTGTCAGAAGAACATGAATGTGAGAGCAGAGGAACCAATTAAAAGAGACAAAAGACAAGCCAAGTACTGCTTATGAGAAAAGCTTTGGAGAGAAATCTACCATAGCCAGATTTGCTCTTGTTAACCTAATGGGCCCAAAGAGCAAACGCATACAAGTAGTCTGTGCAATTGAGCCTTGCAGTAAAATGATGCAGCAGAGTGTGAATGCTTGAAAAACCTTTGGCTCTTTAGAGGATTCTCATAAGTATTCTCACAAACAGCTTTCTCAAGAAGTAAAGGGGCCTCTTACATAGCTGATGCAGCTTACGGAACTGGTGTCGAATGGTTCATTATCATGTAGAAATGCTTTTTGACCGGTCACCCAGATGGATGTATTATAAAAGTAATATTCAAATTGAACATGAACCCCAAATTCCTTAAAAAAAACAAAACAAAGGGTCGTAAAACAAGCAGATCTTTCCCTGGTATGCCCATCAATGGCAGGGTATACAACTGATAGATAGATAGATGATAGATAGATAGATAGATAGATAGATAGATAGATAGATAGATAGATAGATAGGCAGACACACACATAGTTAATATATTATTATCTGCCTAAGGTTATTGCTATGGCAATATACACAGATAAATGACTGACTGACAGATGATAGGATAAATAGACAATTTATAGATGATTGACTGACAACTGATAGATAGATAGATAGATAGATAGATAGATAGATAGATAGATAGATAGATAGATAGAGAGAGAGAGAGATAGATAGATAGATAGATAGATAGATAGATAGATAGAGATAGATAGATAGATAGATAGATAGATAGATAGATAGATGATAGATAAAAACACCACTATAATCAAATGCTATCAATAGGCAGGCCAGATTGTCCTCTGTGGCTCCCCTAGGCCACATGGTCATATTGTCCACCCTTCCGCCTTTGTTGCCCTAGGCCTGAGCCTTTGTGCCCATGTAACAAATCCAGGCCTGTCGATAGGGAAGGAAGAAAGTGATAGTAAGGCTGGTATTATTTTAAATGAAATGCAGCAAGTCTATTTCTGTTTTTGCTTATCTATTGTCTGCCCTACTGTATAGTGTTTTTCTTTCTTTTTTTTTTTTTACAAGTGGTTGAATAAAAGATTTGAAATTGAATTTCAACAAAAGATAAACATAATCACAAAGGCAGACAATTACAGGTATGTATAAAATGATCAAGATTTTCTATCTGTGATTTGACTGCCACCTTGAGGATTATGGACATAAAACATTTCTACTTTATACTAGGACGAAGACACTGCGATTCTATAGGGATGATTGGCAGCTTCATCTCAGATTTTGATGTTTAGAATAAACTTTATCCCAACACAGTTTAGTAAATAACCCTTTCATAGCTGTTTTACAGACCTCTGAAAAAGTGGAAGAATCTAAACATACAAGAGCCCCAAATGGTATCAAACTGTTTCTTACAGTCACTGGTAAATATTCCATGATTCAATATGGCCTTGCATGGCCAATGTTGTATTTCAGTGTTCAATTGTGTACATTTTCTCTGCATACTTATGCATAAAGCATATATTATATTATATTAGATATACCATGACCGGGATGAGAACACTTCAGCACAAGGCTTAAAAACAGAGCTATATGGAGAGTTATAAGACAGTAACCATTGACATGGATTCTTTAGATACATAACATTCACATTTCTATGTAAAACACATTCTGGAAGTCACTGCAAATTGATGATCACATATCTTAAGGATGTATATGAAACCTAAAGATAACTTAAGCTATGCTCTCACCTTTAAAAAAAAGCGTATGCTGGCCTTTCCTCGGCAGCTTAGGAAATTGCCCCCACAGAAAAGTTCAGTTAAATTGAATCCATGAAGTGTAGTAATGTAAGGACTCACCTATTTTTCAGTATCATGGTAGATTTATGAGAAAACGTCTTGCATTTTTGCTTTCCCTGAAACAGAGACTGGCATTAGGAAAATTCCCAAAATCTGATTAATGATTTTAAAATTGCCAATAATTACTTTATTTACAAGTTCAATTTTCAGAATGTCTGTAGTCAAAAACCAGGACACACCTTTACCGTTCTCACTAGATTCCAATGAGTATAAGTATACAGATGAACAACCTATAGAAGATAGTCCAGTACCAATAGTATCTTATTCTAAATGGCTTCTCTGTTATGTGCTATGAAATGTAGGCAATACAACCCAGCTGGACCTTGCATAGCAGCTCCCATGGCAATTAGTACTATTAAATGTGTTCATGTCAATTTGAGATAAAGAGTTTTAATAGCAAATTGCTAGAAAAGCATAATGTGCAGTCTGTTGAGTACTTGGGAGGAGTTCATAGATGTAGGGTGTGGCACAGGTGTGATGTCAGGGTCAGTAGTTTCATTTTATCCTGAAAGTCAGCAAAAGCTAATACCTGTATATGGTATGCCAAGAGTGCCATGGAAAAGAAAGAGCAGTTAGTTCAGTGTGGACTGAAGTCATGAAATGGAGGCCAATATCTATAAAGAGTTGCTGTAGCCAATATGGTTTGTAAAATAATAAGAGCGTTTATTAGATTTTTGGTGGCAACTTGTGTGATACATCTTGTATTTTAAAAGTATTCCTTAGGTCAGAGTAACATGATTTAGCTATTGATTGGATATGTGTAGTGAAGGAGAATCAAGTACCGTATATACTTGAGTATAAGCCGACTCGAGTATAAGCCGAGGTACCTAATTTTACCTAGGAAAACTGGGAAAATGTATTGACTTGAGTATAAGCCTATACTATATACTTGCAGAAAGTTATCAAAGATCGGTGTGCTTAAGATTGAAAAAGTTAAGTGACGGTACCTAAATAAAATGTCGGCTTATCACAGTAGTTGGTATCGTAATGGTGCAGGAGAGAACCGGTTTTCTTAAATGTCTGGAAAAGAAACTCGATTACCCTGTAGATCTTTTTGAAGGAGTTTCTATCTAACTCTCTCCCCGTTTTAATTTCCTTCATTTCAATAATGAATATCATAGTTCATTTCCAAAAAGCAGAGATTCAGAGGCTTTTGAATAGAAAGTAAATTAACATATTAAACCGCTCTTGTTTTAACAGCTTGCTTTTAATGTAAATTGAGATGCTAAAATGAAATCACTGCTTTAGAAATATTTTACAGGTATTTTGTATTAGGTAGCTGATCACATCTAGAGTTAGCATTTATATGATTACTTACTTCAAACGGCTTTGTGTCTAGTTGCCATTATCTGAAACTGCTTTGTTTCCAATTTCTATTGTACTATTCTATGTAGAAAAGTGGATTTGTGCTATCATGACAGCCAGATGGTTGGGAAAAAAAGGACTAGATTAAGCATATAGTAGGTATAATTCAGAATTGTGCATTCTTTTTAAGTCATATATTAGAGTTTCTGCTAATAAGAAGTGTATCTTATGCCCAAGAGGTAGGTTACAAGAGGTAGGTTACAACCCCTGTTTGCTGACAATTACACTGTGAACACTTTATAAATTCTCTACACTGACACTGACACTGGCTGAGTGCCATTAGCTGTTCAGGGGGCCTCCTCTCCCTCAATGTTTATCTGCAGTGTCCAACATACAGTGTCCAAGCTTTTTCCCAGGCTGTCTCACTACAGCTCCTTAGGTTTCCCTAACCTACACCTGAACAAGCTCAATTCCCTAACTGGCATTTTGTGGACTGATAAAAGCAAGATTGCTCTTTTTGGGTGTAGTGGCCGCAGACAGTTTACCAGAGGACCCTCAAACACTGAATTCAAGCCACAGTACACTGTGAAGACAGTGAAGCATGGTGGCATCACTGGCACAAGCATCATGATATGGGGATGTTTCTCATACTATGGTGTTGGGCCTATTTATCACATACCAGGGATCATGGATCAGTTTCAACAAGACAACAACCCTAAACACACCAGTAAATGAGCAACATCTTGGTTCCAGACCAACAAGATTGAAAAATAGCGCATCAGAATAGTCGTGCATAAAAATTGTCGCGCATCAAAATTATTTGGACGCCCATTGACTTTAATGCATTTGGACAATATACAGCAGGTGTGCGTATAAAAATTGTTGCAGGCGTCAAAATTGACATGCCCATTGACTTCAATGCATTTTGTTAATTTTTCGCCATTTCGTGAATTTTGCGGGAATTTTCGCGAGAAAAATTCGCCCATCACTAGCTGTAAATTAATGTACTTTATCTGTAATATTCATATTGTATAAACTGAAGAAACTTTATAGTGACTATAAATAAAAGTGTTTCTAAGTTCATCTGCAAGAGCTGTGCAGATCCCAAGTTTATTCAGCACAGCAGCAAGTGTTCCTCTATAACTTGGCATTAAAGGACTAGACACGCAATACTAATGGGGGGCTGCCAATTTTTCTGCACCAGTCTGAGGTTCTATTCTTATGAATGCTGCATGCAGGGCCTATTTGGTGAGTGACATCTTGAGGCAGCCCAGCCCACTGCATTGCTAGTACATAGAGTACAATAGCCATTTAAAAACCAGAAATTAAGCTTTTGAAGGTACTAGGAGTGGCTTTTTGTTACCCTTGTAACTCGTAGTTGTGCTGCCTAAGGCAAGTTTCTCTATTCACCTCATGGCAGCAGTACCCCAGGCTGCACAGTAATTGTCATTTACTTTAAAATTACTTCTTAGTTTTTTTTTCAATTTAAATCATGAAGTAAACACAACACATAAGCACAGAACTTTAGGTTTTACAAGGAGTAAAGAAGAAAACTATTCTCCTAAGCATTATAATGTATTCTTAGCATAAAACAGCATGGGCGCTATACAGGATTGTGGTTTTAGATTGTGGCAGTAGCTCGTCAACAATTCCAAATAGGCAAACCTCAGGGGGCATGACTAAAGGTAAAGCCATGTTATCATTTAAACATTCCATGAGTGTCTCACAAGAATTTCTCAACTTGGGGACAAGACCAGATAATGTAAGAAATTACCATGAGGTAGCTGTCAGGGGGCAGGTATAGAGTCTATTAGGATATATTCTATAAAGTTAGAAGGGATACAAATAGTATTGATTTAGAGTTTTGAAATTAATTAAGCATTCATTTGTGGCCCATTCCCATTTCTTCTTATTAAAATCAGACAGACACGGTTGCCATTTGTTTAAAAGGAAACTAAAGCAAAAAAATTTAAATTTTATATAAAATTTATTAACGCTCACTCAAATAATTGATCCCAGCAAGAAGCAAAATCTAAAAAAAAATAACTTTGGTACATTATCCTGCATGTAGAGAGACAGGATTTATGGTGATTTTAACATACTGAGCTCTAATACATCTCCTAGGCAAAAGAAGCTCCCCACAAAGGATGTATTAGACGTAACTATCAATTAAAAAACAAAAAACAAATGTTTCTTTGCTCTGGTGGAATTGGTTTATGGATTTTAAATACATACTACATATAAGGTATTTTGGATAGACAGTTATTGGATTCTAACACTAGAGAGAGCTGTTGCACAGTGAATATCCAATCCATCTTTAACCTTCTGGAAGAAAAAGAAGCCTGAAAAAGCAATGCAAGCCAGACCCTGCAGTTATTCCACGGAAATTCTAATTGACTGAAATAGGTTATCCAAAGTATTCTCAGTTGTTGATTTCCTATTTAACAAAACTTGTGTGATGTTCAAGGAAGTGTTAACAAATGGACACATTTCTCAAAGCAGAAACATGTCTGCTTGCCACTGTTCTGGTGCTTCAAACTGTTGAATACATTCCTTTTTTTCTAGATGTCAGTACACAGTAGCAGCACGAGTATGAACATGTCAGACTGCTTATTCCCCAGCAGAAACTGCACACGGGTAGAATGAATTCAGGCAATTATTTATTTAGTTAGCTAAAATTAGAAACTGGTTACTTGGTTTAATGTTGTTGTTCCCCTGCTCCCCTAAACTCTGCAGTCATAGGCCAGCCCCTGCATGGGATCCGATATCTAGAAACCTGTTATAATTAATATAAAGAAAGGTCTATATATACACATATTAAACCCTCAAAGTAATGCTGCTCTGAGTCCTCTGTCAAAAAAAAAACAGCATTTCTTTCCTTCTATTCTGTACATATGGGCTTCTGTATCAGACTTCCTGTTTTCAGCTTAAATCTCCAGGGCTAGGGCTTGAGCATGCTCAGTTTGCTCCTCTCTCCCTCTCAACCTCCTTGCCCCTCTCCTCCCCTCCCTGCTGTAATCTGAGCCCAGAGCTATGACTGAGCAGGGAAACGCAGGCCGGATGTGATGTAACACCAAGTGAATATGGCAGCTGCTATCCTAAACAAACAGAGAGCTTTTAGAGCTGTTTACTCAGGTATGGTAAAGCATTCTACAGAGTAAATATATTGTTATAACTTGCAATATTGTGGCTAATCTATTGGCAATAAACTGCATTGGTACCTTTCCTTCTCTTTTAAAAGTTTAGTAGATAAGAAACTTCTGGGGTATTTTTGGAGGCAGAGATATTCCCTGCTAAAGGGATGTGGTTGCCTTGGGCTAGTACAGAAGTGCAAAACATAATATTTAACATTTCTAGCCTACTTATTTAGTTAAGCTTTAGTTTTCAGTGATCCTACTCAGCAGAAGGGCAGGCACTATATGGGTAGGCAGAGTAGGCACGTGCCCAGGGGGCGCAAAGCTGGGGGGGGCGCCAGGCGAGCTGGCCAGTCACTGCTCAGCAGGGACAAATATAAGGAATGTATCAATTTAGAACAGTTTACAGAGGGAAACCAATCCTATTGGGTATATTTAATGTCTTAATGACTTACAGTATGGTCATGCAAACTACGAAAAGATCCTTTATCTGGAAAACCTCAGGTCCCAAGCATTCCAGATAACAGTTCCTGCTATTATATATGTAGTTGCACGCTTTGTCAAACTGTTTTAATCCAATATTCTGCAGCAGCAGCCACTGAGTTTTAGGCAGCAGTCTATACCTATTGTCAACCAAGAATGGTACAGTAACTGACTCAAATTATTATACTACTCCAGTTTGTTTTGTTTCTATATTAGCTATGGAATAGAACATATTTGCTCTGTTGCTTTTTAGTTAATATTACAAATAATCATAATAAATCATATCATAATAAAACATATACCAATAAAGTTTACAGACAGTGCCACCTTTCACCTAGGGAGAGGGTTTTACATTTCTGAAAGTTCGTTTTTTTGTAAAGTTTATTGTAGATAAATAGTATTTATAAAAATAATAATAAAAAAATAATAATAATAAAAAATATTGTTTATTAATTACAAGTCCACTTTATCACCAGTTTCCCTTAATGGAAAATATATGTGCTGACGACAAGTCAATAAACTCCCAGAAATGGTAGACTCTCTTCTCATTTTAATAAGCTGAAAAACCCCCAACAACAACTTATTTTAACAAAAAATGTAAAACAGAACCATTAGCAAGCGTAAGCATTTACTGCCTTTTCATTATAATTTTTTTGTTAACCTTACAGCTCATTAAACGATTAATTATTAATCATCACAGGACAGACAGATTTGCTTAAAAATTGGAGAGCTCTGTTCATGTTCTAAAAATTCTGTATGGTCTCTTCTTTCCACTTTCCACTAGGTGGTGCTAAGATACAACACAACCAGCATCACTACAAAACAAGTTGTTCTCAGTCTAAAAAGTTGGGGAAAAAAAGAAAGAAAGAAAGAAAGAAAGAAAGAAAGAAAGAAAGAAAGAAAGAAAGAAAGAAAGAAAGAAAGAAAGAAAGAAAGAAAGAAAGAAACAACAAGCAGATTCACTAGATTTGTTTATAGAATACTATGCCATAATTCAAAAATGTTACATTTCTAATGTTACAGTCTACCCAGAGTTATCTTTTCGAAAACTCGAATGTCTGGTATTTATTAAGCAAAAAAACCTTGAAAGCTACAAGCTGGCAAGGCAAGGTCATGTCAATGGGAGTTGTCCTAGGCAAAACTATTTTTTTTTTTTGGATGATTTGAGTAGTGATGGCCGAATTTATTCGCCAGGCACGAATTCACAGCAAATTCCCAAAAATTCTCCAGCAAAATGTGCGCCGGCTTCCAAAAAACCGACGCCGTTTCATGAATTTTTCGTTGTTTCGCGAATTTCACGGGAAATTTGCAAATTTTTTGGTGAAGCAAAATGCCCCAAATTCACCCATCACTAGATTTGAGGCTTTTTATCTTTATTCTATCTAAACTAGAGTTTTCCGGAAATAAACCCGATCAGTTTGAGCGATTCTAGTTTTTTCGGCACATGAAATCAATCATTAGAGTTTTTTTGAGAGGTAGAAAAATCCTCACCCAACTCACAAATTCGATTTTTAATTAATATGCCCATAAGACCTTCAACCAAATTACTGACACAGCACTCAAAAATGTCAGAATATCTAAGAACCATACACCACTTTAAAATTGTGTTGCCACATGTTCTAAAGTAGGGAGAAAGGACTCTCAGCTATCCCTCCCAATACGCACCTAGCGTTTTAAATGCCAGAGACAAAAACTCCTAGATTGAGTATCCAAAAAGGTACCTTTCCTTATTGGTACTGTAAGTGCCTTCATGCATGTCTTCTGTTCTGCTGCAAGATACTATATCTCCCTAATGTTATTTGTTACTTAGAGAAGTGCTTTTGTTACTTAAATCCTGCAGGCATGATTTCAGGAATTACAGGGAAACAAGCTATAAGGGTTTTTATTAACACCATACTTTATTCTCAAAATGCTTGCTAAGTTTCTTTTCTATGTTATCTTACCACTCAACTTCTCCATGTATTGGCTGATCCTCTGCAATATCACATAATGCTGATGCTATAACTTGTGTGCAATCATATATCATAGTGGGGACATTGAGGGGAGGATATTCTAGGGGCTCCAAGTTTCATTCTCTAAGGCCATATAGAGTTTTTATAACAATGAATAGACTGCTGCCTCCAATAGTCAGAATTCTCCTCTCTCACTTACACTCTATTATACCCAGCTGCTCTTTCATTTTTTTTTTTTTGTTCCACATAATTAAAAAAAGCAATAGTTATGGATAAGCACAAGGAAAAGTGATATAACCAGAGAGGAAAGAATAAAAAGAAAATATGAAATGGAAAGCATAAGAAAATGTAAAACGATTTTAAATAGTCAGCAAATACATACTTGCAAAACCTTATTATATACCACTAGTGGTAAAGATGTTTTATTTTGGAGAAAAGTACCAAATAAGCTTACATTTATGTTTTTCCAACTATCTGTCAATTAAATATGCTTCTTAACTGCTGCCTCTTGCTCCCATATGACAGCAGACAGGATATGAAAGAATTATGAGTTCTACAGCTCTCCATATGTTTCAGCTGAATTCCCTGTATACTTTGTACCTCAATAAAGTACATAGCAATTAAAATGACAGCATGTTTAAAAAATCATACAAGTTATAAGTAAGTGAACATTAAAAGGGGCAGGGACTTGCAGCAATAGTCCTATGGCTGATAAACTGAAGTGTGACTATTCACTTAACATTTCAAAGAATTAATCCCCACATTAGTTTCATAATTAGAAAGGCAGATAGGAATCCATTCACATGGCTACATTATGTAGGAATTTAAAGATTTTAAAAGTAGTTGTTTATTCTTACTTCTATTTTATAACATGAGCTTAATCACATCTCCTGTCTTTTTTTAAAGGCATATCTGTCTTACGATAAATATAAAGCTTATCTAAAAAGTTTAAAAAAAGCACTAGAAAGTGATGTGAGTATACACAAGTTGTGAGTATGTGACATTCATCAGTGCCACCTGCAAGAATAAATGGCTTAGAATCCTATTAAGAAAATATGTACATCTCCCACTTATGACTATGGGGCAGAATCACTAAAGGGCGAAGTGGCTAATGCTAGCGACTTTTCGCCAGAAATCACATCTGCAGGGACATCGTCAATTCAATAACAGGTGCAGATGACAATCCGCTAGCAAAAGAGACTGTCACTAGCATTTGTTCGCACTCTATTGCCAGGAGACTTTTCGCTCAGGTGAATGGTATTTGCTCCGCGAATGCAGATTTTACCAAATGTTACATCTTTCACCAGAGTTGATTTCGTCACCTCAGACCAGGCAAACTGATAAAATGAAGTTAGATCTTCCTCAATCTTCTGTCACTTACATCATATCCTGTCTGCCGAAAAATCCATTAAAGTTGAAAAAAACATTGGCAACTTGTCCTTTTTTTTAAGCGGGATTGCTTGCAAAAGTCCTAACAACTTTTTTGGATTAACATTTTTCCCCAGACATTTGAGGGCCATGGAACATTCATTTTAGGGTGGGCTCATGTGTAGGACGAAGTATCGCTAGTGAAAAGTCGCCTGTGTTCGGCACCCAGGATGCAACTTCGCATTTTAGTGAATTCGCATAGTGGTAGCAAATCTTTACCTGACGAAGTAGCGCGAAGTGTGCGAATCAGTAGCTGGGGACAATTCGCCCTTTAGTTAATCTGCCACATTGAATCAGGTTAAAGGGAGATCTTAACGTGCTGCACATGTGATGGGCGAATCTGTGCAGTCTTTACCGTGAAATTCGGGAAACTGCGAAAAAAAATCTCATAAAAAATTTTGATGCACGTCAGTTTTTATATGCGTGATTATTTGGTTCAAATGCATTAAGTCAATGGGTGTCCGAATAATTTTGACACGCGACAATTGTTATGAGCGCCAATTTTGACACGGCGGAATTTATCAGCTAATTGTCACCGCAGTTTTGCTAATTCGTTTTTTGCGGCAAAATGCAGAAATTCGCTGCAAATTTACATCTGCCGAATTTATTCGCCCATCACTAGTGCTGAACAGTCTAATATGTACTATAAATAAAATATATTTATCCTGTTTTACATGGGATAAGGGTTTCAACAACTTTGAAACAGAAAACTAAGACTCCCAGGTGTGATCAAGTTCAGTAACTCCTTAAAATCAACACTTTCCATGTTCTGCATGCACAATAATTACTAAACCCAGTCATACTTGTGAATGTGGGACTATAGATGTCCAGGTAATAGGAGAAAGAGAACTAGCTATGCATTCTACCCAATATATGTGTTGTCCATTTGACTTTATAGCAGTGTCAAAATGTAAAAGATATAAAACAACTTTACACTGCTCTTACAGATCACAACATCTATAGGAAGCTTAGCAGCAACATAAAGATCGTATACATAGAAACACAGTAATCAAGGTTGCCCCCAACTATGAAGTCTTACTGTATATTTTACATGAAGGCTTTTAGTGCACAGTAACAGTAAATGCTGGCCCGGATTTGTGGAGAGGCCACCAAGGCCCGGGCCAAGGGCGGCAGTATTTTAGGGGGTGGCTTGATGCCCAACCACAACCACATTGGTTCAGAAACACTGGGGATGTGCAGGAGATACTATAGTTTTTTAATTTTCCATGCACCAATCCCCATTGCTCCAGTCCCGTTGATGAAAATTTGATGAAGTAAAAGGGAGAGGAGGGGTGATGAACTACAGCGAGCCTAGGGGCTCCCGCTATGTAAATCCAGCCTTGAGTAGACGAGATTGAAAATGTGGCACACATCACTCAAGTTTAATTTTTCTGCCTGAGTGAAACCTGCTGAACTGCTAGTTGCTCTGAAGGAAGGTGAAAACCCCATCAGCAGCCTCTCAAATTTGGCTTAGAGGGGGGAAAATTCCTTCCAATCATGACCAAAGGTTAAATGGATCAGTCCCTGGATCAATTTTTCCTGGAGTTCATTTCAGTCACTTGGTATTTTCTCACTTTCTAAAAAGGCATCCAATTTTTTCAAATGCTTTCCATAGCTGGTAAATTGTGTATTTCCCCCTTTTTAATTCCAAATTTGCCAGATTTATCCAGATTTAATTATTTAACCCATGCCAGTAACTGGATCACATGGGAACCCATGCAGACCTATTGAAAGAGTTTCACATTCAAGTCCTTATTTAATGATAGACAAGACCTTAAAGGAGAAGGAAAGTTGTTAACCACGTGGGGTGCCAAATGTTTGGCACCCCCAATTGAATATATATACTTACCTGAAACCCCGGGCTAGTGCTCCAACGAGTACCACTGAGCTTCTCTTCCGGCTTCTTCTGTTTTCTCGCAGCTGCGCATGTGCATTAGAGTGAAAAGCCGAACTTTAAAAAAAAAAAAAACTTGTCTTTTTCATTCTACTGCATGGGTCTGCCCCGGAAATTTAAAGACAGAAGAAGGTGGAGGAGAAGCACTCCATGGTGCTCGCTGGAATAACCCCGGGCCGGTGCAGTTTTCTGCTGATAGGAGCACCGGCCCATGGTTTCAGGTAAGTAATTACCTTTTCCTTTATTAGATATCAGTATTTT
This sequence comes from Xenopus petersii, assembly GCA_038501925.1. Taxonomy (NCBI): domain Eukaryota; kingdom Metazoa; phylum Chordata; class Amphibia; order Anura; family Pipidae; genus Xenopus; species Xenopus petersii. Next base: position 78,409,495 of record CM076677.1, read on the forward strand.
GGTCCCATATTCTGGTAAATATTCTGCGATCTTGGCTACGAGTGGGGATCCCTTGTATATGTTATGAGTTACACACCATCACTGAGATGTGTCAAAGAATAACTGGAATGCAGCCTTATCACTCAGACTGGGAGTGCACTTGCACATTAAGTGATAAGTAAGAACTTCAATGGTAAGCAGGACCCCTCTATAAATAGGCTTATACAGCTCATTCTTCTTGAATTGCCTAGGTGAAAGTAGACTGACTAAATCTCTAATTATGTTGTACAGTGTCTAGCTGGTAAATTCTGTTTGATTATTATAAATAAGTTGTAGTGTAACTGTTTGTTTAGTTGAACTTTTGTTCCCCATGATATGTAGAGGTCTTCTGAAGTTCCAAGATTTCCATCCTTCTGCACCACTGCAGCAAGTGACATTCTTTCTTGATACTTACAAGCAGTGCATTGAATTTCTGTCTCACTGTGAAAAATACAGTTTTAAGCAGACCATCTGCTTCAAGAATCTGCTTATTAGCGATAGCAGAGGCGGGTTTATTAGCCGGGGACAGCACAAGAACTTGCAAGAGTATTCTTTGTTTATGTGTAACATATGGCTTCAAGCCAATGTGCTAATCATGATTGCCTCTGAAGTGGTTCTAATCATCTGTATTAGACTGCATCGGCTCTTATGATGTTTGTACAAGCTGGTTATTCACACTATGTTTTGTAGGAGATAATTTCTCTGAACAGGTTAAGACAAACAGTACCAAAATCAGCATATTAATTTGCGGTGCTTCAAATTAGAATTATAAACATTGCAGGCCTAAGCGGCGAGGAAAAGCCAGATGTTTAATAATGAGATAATTCTTTTTAGGAAACTATAAAAAATAATAACGAATTAGTATTTTCCAATTGAGAAGTGTTCCACCATTGTGTAGACAATTCTTGTAACTGACACAATTAGGTGCAAAGTGCCAAAGCAAAGGAAATGAAGCACAAATCCCTTTTTTTCAGGCAAGGCTGTACAGTTTCTAAACATTTTATGTTTTTCAAGGAAAGCTTTAGGAAATAATATGTATACTTTTCAAATGATCATCTTTTGAACATTTCAAAAGAAAAGCTATCCTACAGCCCTGCAGCAATTTGCATGAAGTCCTGTATCCAAAGTCCCACTACTGTATGCCCAGTTTTCAGTCATGAAATTAGAAAAATAAGGTCAGGTTGCTGCATGTTACATTTCTAATGACAGCTCAAAAGTATTCTTAGCCCTTTGACCTGTTACGATAGAGGCACTTGAACGCCTTAAATGTAGACAATAGACAGATATGGTGTGGAAAATTGAAATGAAGGTGCTAGAAGCACGGAGAAGCGGTTGTTTGCAGTTGAAACCATTGGAAATTGCAGTCTACTGTGTGGGAACTGGTGAATCTGTGTTGTTTTATTGAGGACTGTGGGATATCTGTACAATTGAATTAAATTATTGGTTACTTTTCAATATACAGTAAAATGATTTGTAGGGCATATCAATTAGAGGTTTTATTCAGAATACAGCTTTTCAGAGTTCAGTTTTTTTACTGTAACAATCACATTATCAGAACCTTACACAGTGATGGGTACATTCGGTTGCACAGGTTAACCCTGTGGTCTCCGGTGTTCACTGACGACCTTTTGGGGCCCCAGGCTTTCTGCTGCGGAAAAGGAAGTGCAGGGTTGAAAAATAGTACGTAAACGAGGTACCGGCAAGGATTTAGAAAAGACGTAGGCAAACAGGCTTAGAATCAAGGGGGCAAATTTAATAAAGGGCGTTAGAGTAAATTCACCAGCATGACGTCATTTTGCCACTTCGCCGATTTACTAACGGGTGCTTTCTTTTTCTGAATCAATATTGGCTAGCATATATTCACTAGCGAAGTGGACATACTCTAGCACTACTTTGCACCCTTATGCCAGACGAAGTTGCGCTATGGCGAAGGGACATAACTACGCTAATTCACTAACGTGCGGATTTTTGTGAACGTTACCTCTTGTGCCAGACTTTACTTTGCCACCTCAGACCAGTCAAAGTGCAATAGAGTAGATAGGGATGGTTAAATAAAAGGTTTACTTTTTATAGGGTGATAGGCTGAAAAAAAAGCCTATTTTTTAGGGTACCCTCCTTCCCCCTACATTTGATAACATATGGCACCTAAACTATACTGTGGGCACATGTGTAGGGCATTAGAACACATTTATTAAGGTTCCCTGGCCTTGTGTAGTGTAATATGTTTGCTGCTGCATGTACAACCATTGTACTTTAACTGCACACCGTATGCAAATTTCCGGTCGCTAGCGTAACTTCGAACCACTGATCGTAACCTCGCTAGCGCAACTTCGCAAATGATCGGTAACTTGTGCGCAACTTTGGATCTTCATGAATTTGCTCAGCCCTGGCGAATCTACGCCTGGCGAAGAGCGGCAAAGGCAACGCTGGCGAAACTTCGAAGGTAAGTACATTTGCCCCAAAGTCTGGTGGCAGGAATTGTAGACTCAGGCAGGACTCAAAAAAACATATAATCAGAGAAGATAATACGCATGAGCATGAACAGTAAACTGAAGCCTAGCTTGGGCACTCACAAAATGGAGGACAGGGCCTTTAAAGCTTTTTTGGTGCCAAATTTCAATCTGGTGCCGTGACGCACGGTGTCAAAGCAGACGCAAGACCAGGAAGTGCGCGCCTGTGCACAAGGTTCCTAGACGAGACGCGCCGGGGGGTAAGAGACTGCAGAAATCTCCTGGTGCATCTTACATTCACACAATAATATTTTTTCTATGGATCATTGCAAAAATAAAGTTTCTAATCCCACTGGGACTGGTGACATACTAAAAAATAGGAATAAATCAGAGAACCTTTTTCACCAATAAAGTCAGTTCAGGTATGGAATCTGTTATTTGGAAACCCACTATACAGAAAGCATTAATGGAATGTCATCTCCATTATAATCAAATAACTCAATTTTTTACTGCATGCAAAACAATCATATTATTAAATCATATTCAATTTTAATATTTTTTTATTATGGAGATCCAAATTACAGAAATATCCCTTATCCAGAAAACTCCAGGTCCCAAGCATTCTGAATAACAGGTCCCATACCTGTATATTAAATTACAAACAGTATATTTGTTGATCCATTGCTTTCTTTTTCTGAATCAATATTGGCTAGCAGGAGTCATACTTCATTAAAAGAATTAGTGCAACCACCAGAGTATAATGTGGCCACAAAGCGATCATGAAAAAACTATAAATCCCAGCAATTATTCTAAATTAAGGACAATATTGGCAATATATAAAAAAAAAACAATATGAAAAAACAGCTCTATAGGGGGCAAGCTGGTCCCTTTATCAAAAGAAGGAGTGTTTGCACACCTTAAGAATGTGCAGTTGGGTTGGCCAGTCATGAGAAACAATTCTGTACTGCAACAATCAAGAGTCAGGTTACAGTGATGAAACATCTACATGAGTGAACTACTAACAATTAATTTTGACTACTGGTTTAGTTTGCTTTATAACTTTTTTTAAATGTGCATCTGTGGGTAAATTAAGCATTAGAGATGTCGCGAACTGTTCGCCGGCGAACTTGTTCGCGCGAACATCGGGTGTTCGCGCTCGCCGGAAGTTCGCGAACGTCACGCGACGTTCGCCATTTTGGGTTCGCCATTGTTGGCGCTTTTTTTTGCCCTCTCACCCCAGACCAGCAGGTACATGGCAGCCAATCAGGAAGCTCTCCCTTGGACCACTCCCCTTCCCTATAAAAACCGAAGCCCTGCAGCTTTTTTTCACTCTGCCTGTGTGTGCTGAAGAGATAGTGTAGGGAGAGAGCTGCTGCCTGTTAGTGATTTCAGGGACAGTTGAAAGTTTGCTGGCTAGTAATCGTTTTGATACTGCTCTGTTATTGGAGGGACAGAAGTCTGCAGGGGTTTGAGGGACATTTAAGCTTAGGTAGCTTTGCTGGCTAGTAATCTACCTTCTACTGCAGTGCTCTGTATGTAGCTGCAGTGGGCAGCTGTCCTGCTTCTGATCTCATCTGCTGACTGCTGCAATAGCAATAGTCCTTGTAAGGACTGCTTTTATTTATTTTTTTGTTCCAATACAGAGCAGTATCAAGCAGATTACTAGCCAGCAAACTTACTATCATCTGTCCCTGAAATCACTAACAGCTCTCCCCCTACACTATCTCTTCCAAGCACACACAGGCAGATTTTTCAGATACATTTTTGCCCTTGATCCCCCTCTGGCATGCCACTGTCCAGGTCGTTGCACCCTTTAAACAACTTTAAAATCATTTTTCTGGCCAGAAATGTCTTTTGTAGATGTTAAAGTTCGCCTTCCCATTGAAGTCTATGGGGTTCGCGAACCGTTCGCGAACCGCTCGCAATTTTGCGCAAGTTCGCGAATATGTTCGCGAACTTTTTTTCCGACGTTCGCTACATCCCTATTAAGCATAGAAATTGAATAAATATGTTGGCACTAAACTGATTTCATACAAACAGTTCATGTTGAGACATATCAGAAAAAAACTGCTTGAATTAAGATTACATTTTAACATGTAAATGGCCTTGTTGACTTTTAATTTATAACGAGCATGATTTTAATGATGCCAATCTTGTCTTCTCAAGTCTGCTTTGAGACCCTTTAAAGGACCCTTAGTGTGCTGCTTAAAAACACAAAAGTAATTCACCATCTGGAGATACCTCCAATTACTTATTCTGAGCAAATGCAACACAATTACAATAGGATGTTTATTGCAACATAAATGAGTTGGGAAAAATACAAATATAGCTATTTTCCCTAAAGTCATAGCAAAACCTTGCTAAGACATTTCTTGTTGTGCAACCTTTACACTTTCATTATAAAATGCAGGACAGATCGGGTTAATAGTTACTGAACAGTTATGGAATTTAAGAACAGACACACACAAGTTGTAATATAATATAGCTAAGTAATGGCTTCCTCCAGCATCACTTATTTAGTATATTATTATTAACATGTATTTATATAGCGCCAACATATTGCGTATCACTGTATATATTATATATATTTACTGTAGTATATTTACTCATGGTGCTTTTCTGAGCATGTTTTTATGTTACATTTGTTTTTTTTTAGCCATTTCTAGTGATGGGCGAATTTGCGCCGTTTCGCCGGAAAATTTGCGAATTTCGCGCAAAATTCACGAAACGGCAAAAAATTCACGAAACGGCGCCGGCGTCTTGTTTTTGCCGCCAGCGCCCATTTTTGGCAAATTTTTTTGGGCGAATTTATTTGCTGGCGGCAAATCGTGCAAATTCACAGCGAATTCACGCCTGGCGAATAAATTCGCTCATCACTAGCCGTTTCTGAGATATTTGCATTTTTAGACTGCTAACAGCAGGGATTGGGATCAACTGAATATAGAAAGTGCATAGACAATTAAGGTCACTGACACTCTGAGCTTTCAAAGAGAGCTGTTGAACCAAACATGATATTAGTAGTATGTTTAGTAGTAATAATAATATTAGAAACATCAATTTGAAAAAAATATGTAAATTGACATAAAAAAACCAAGTTGAGTAAATGTATTCAATCCCACGGCAAACAGGGCCAAAGATTGCAAATGTTGGACTTATGGGAAGGAGAAGAAAATTGCACCAACAAGTCATGATCTGGATACAATGGCTAGAAAAAAAACCAAAGGAGCTGAACATCCCGATAAGGAGAACTAGACAGATGAAGAATCATTGGGCATTGGGTAATATATGCTCTCTATAAAAACATGACAGCTGTGGCCATATATGGGTATTGTCATATAGGTGTGTGTTTTTGTGAGTTAGACCTTGACCATGAATATGCCAATTTACAGTGTGTATTCATGAGCATGTAAATATCCATGTGCATAAAGTCTGTGAAAAGCTAAGCAAATTGCTTTAATTTCAACCTCAACTGGGTTTTAGAAGGATGTGACTAAAAGGGGTTAAATCAAGGTAATGTGCAGTAGACCTACCCATGACATTGGTCGAACATAACATTTGGGCAGCTATAGGATTTTTTTTATTTTGCTTAAAGGAAAACTATACCCCCAAAATGAATACTTAAGCAACAGATAGTTTATATCAAATTGAATGACATATTAAAGAATCTTACCAAACTGGAATATATATTTACATAAATATTGCCCTTTTACATCTCTTGCCTTGAACCACCATTTCGTGACTCTATCTGTGCTGCCTCAGAGATCACCTGACCAGAAATACTACAACACTAACTGTAACAGGAAGAAGTGAGGAAGCAAAAGGCAGAACTCTGTATGTTAATTGGCTCATGTGACCTTACATGTGGTTTGTATGTGTGCACAGTGAATCGTACGATCTCAGGGGGCGGCCCTTATTTTTTAAAATGGCAATTTTCTATTTATGATTACCCAATGGCACATACTGCTAAAAAAGTATATTATTATGATAATGGTTCATTTACATGAAGCAGGGTTTTACACATGAGCTGTTTTACTCAGTATCTTTTAATAGAGACCTACATTGTTTGGGGGGTATAGTTTTCCTTTAAAGGAAAACTATACCCCCAAAATGAATACTTAAGCAACAGATAGTTTATATCAAATTGAATGACATATTAAAGAATCTTACCAAACTGGAATATATATTTACATAAATATTGCCCTTTTACATCTCTTGCCTTGAACCACCATTTTGTGACTCTATCTGTGCTGCCTCAGAGATCACCTGACCAGAAATACTACAGCACTAACTGTAACAGGAAGAAGTGAGGAAGCAAAAGACACAACTCTGTCTGTTAATTGGCTCATGTGACCTAACATGTGGTTTGTATATGAGCACAGTGAATCTTACGATCTCAGGGGGCGGCCCTTATTTTTTAAAATGCCAATTTTCTATTTATGATTACCCAATGGCACATACTACTTAAAAAGTATATTATTATGATAATGGTTCATTTACATGAAAGGAAAACTATACCCCCCAAACAATGTAGGTCTCTATTAAAAGATACTGAGTAAAACAGCTCATGTGTAAAACCCTGCTTCATGTAAATGAACCATTATCATAATAATATACTTTTTTAGTAGTATGTGCCATTGGGTAATCATAAATAGAAAATTGCCATTTTAAAAAATAAGGGCCGCCCCCTGAGATCGTAAGATTCACTGTGTACACATACAAACCACATGTAAGGTCACATGAGCCAATTAACAGACAGAGTTCTGCCTTTTGCTTCAACACTTCTTCCTGTTACAGTTAGAGTTGAAGTATTTCTGGTCAGGTGATCTCTGAGGCAGCACAGATAGAGTCACGAAATGGTGGTTCAAGGCAATAGATGTAAAAGGGCAATATTTATGTAAATGTATATTCCAGTTTGGTAAGTTTCTTTAATATGTCATTCAGTTTGATATAAACTATCTGTTGCTTAAGTATTCATTTTGGGGGTATAGTTTTCCTTTAAGCAGGGTTTTACACATGAGCTGTTTTACTCAGTATCTTTTAATAGAGACCTACATTGTTTGGGGGGTATAGTTTTCCTTTAAAACATTGCAGTTCAAACCTGTAAACTGGGTAGGAGTTATTAGTAGGATGATGAGACAAGATCTTGTTAGAAAGCATTTATTGAATTGACAGAGAGAGTTAATCGACTTAGCATATTTTAATTCACATGAGGTTTTCTTGTTACACGATAGATTTGAATGCTCAATTACTGGTTTAATCCTTTGGAGACTGAAGTCATCTTTCTTCCTTTCTAATTGTGGAATCTGTTATAGTAATTTTTGCAAAGTGTACACTTAAAATAATTGAGCATAGACATCTGGGATATAAAGTTTATAGACATGCAAATCTGTTTTTAATACCTAGCAAAGAACCCATATTTTTTGTTTTTTTGTAGAGTAAAATAATCTTTGGCTAAAGAATGGAATTTGGAATCTTAACAAAAAGCTGATTTTTCAGTAATGTTTCAGACAAGAAAAATTCAGTTCTTGCATGGAAAAGATTATGTAAAGATCTTACACATGGGTGTTTTTGCCCTGCGCTCCCCTACATTATGTTTTAATCTGTTCAACCACAGGGGAGTTTAGGACTAAACCTATCCAATTCTTCCTTATGCGCCGAACACAGGTGGAACATAGCATGTTGCTTTTCACCTGCATTTGGCGCTTACATAAGGCATCATGAATACACGCCCATAAGGAAGAACTGGATACATTTAGTCCTGCTCTCCCCAGGGGTGCTCCGCCAATGAGGCGAGCTGTGCCGCTCGCCTCAGACGGCAGTGCCATAGAGGATTCCAGGGGTGGCAAAAAGCCGCTCCTGCACCTTTAAGAGCCGAATTTCCGGTTTTTAAACCGGAAATTCGGCTGCGCTATTGCGAGAGAGTGCAATTGCGCTCTCCGCAATCGTGTTCCTGCCTCCCCTCCCGACAGGTAAGTCAGTGTGGGGGGTGGCATTGCAGGAGCTGCCTCAGGCGGCTCCTTCCCCAGAAACGGCGCTGGCTCTCCCCCCATAGCTGAACGGATTAAAATGGAATGCAAGGGAGTGCAGGGCAAAATGCCCATATGTAAAATCCCTTAGGATCTATTGATCTAGTAGTATCAGCTCATTGTCGGAGAAAGACCATGAATTTTCATAAATGAATCAGATGAAAATTGAGCATAGGACTGGCCAGATATGGGATGACTTTGACGTAGTTGGCCAGCTTAAATATATTGCAATATATGGACAAACAAGCCCTGTTTTGTTTAAAAGGTAAGACATTTTAAAGTAACTGTTAGCACAAAATGTCTGTCTTAAATATATTGTATTTGTCTTTATGTATTTTGTGGTCACAGCCTCATTGCACCCCCGCCTAATGGTTTTAAAAAATAGTGGTGAGCACAACTTTCCCTTGTTTGTTATAGTTATACAGGAGCAGTGACCAGCTCCATGTTGTAGCTCCCACCCTTCCCAGCTATAATCAGGTGATCCCACTGGTGGCTAATAAATGGGCAACCGTGTTTGGGCATTTTAACCTTGAAAGCAGCTAGTAAGTTGCAGGTAAAACTTAGTCCCTGTGTAAAATGTATAATTAAGCAATAGAATTCTTAATGAATCAGATGAAAATTGAGCGTAGGACTGGCCAGATGACTTTGATGTAGTTGGCCAGCTTAAATATATTGCAATATATGGACAAACAATCCCTGTTTTGTTTAAAGGGTAAGGCATTTTTTAGTAGCAGTACGCACAAAATGTCTCAATGTCTTCAACATATTGATAATGGGTTGAGTGCAGAGGACCTATTGTATTTGTCTCCATGATTTTTCACGGTCAGTAATGAGTTGTCCATATAACTTAAGAATAATCTTTTTATTATTTGTTGTTTTTTGCTAAGGAAATTTCAGGTTTCTCCAAAATGACAACAGGTTTGGCCTGCTGGTCTACTTCATAAAATGTGTGTTTTTTAGGTCTTGAAGTTCCACTTTATGTCCAGGTGGTGTGCCACATTCCATCAAAGCATATCACACGGCAATTATAAATATACATAAGGGCTCTAAAACACAGGTGTATTTTCCTGCATTTTTTATGTGTTTGACGTGCATTAAAATGTTTAAGCACGAAAAAAAAAACGTATTAGCTAATTGATTCCATTATATTCTGCCAGGCTGTACTCATGAGTGTTCTGAGTTGCATTTTACTCCATTTGCATTTAAGTGTGTTTATTTAGATGCAACATGCTGCGTTTTCTTGTGCTTGATACAAGTTCAGCTATCAATAGAATAGATGGATGCTTTTGGAATGGAAAAAACATGCTTAGCTGTGTGAAAAAAAGTGTTTACAAAATATGCGTTTGACAAACACATAAGCAAATGACCATGTATATAGGGTTTTAAATGCTTGTGAAGCTGCGCTAGCGATAATACGATAAGCAGTTCGAAGTTACGCTAGCGATGTGAAATTAGCATACGGCGTGAAGTTAAAGTACAATACAAAAGTACAATGTTGCAGTAGCTACATTACACAAGGTCAGGGAACCATAATAAAAGAAAATAGAGTTGTTATATTGCCCTACACATGTGCCCACTGTATAGTTTAGGTGCCATATGTTAGGAAATATAGGGGGAAGGAGGGACAGGAGAAGCCTATCACCCTGTAAAAAGTAAAAGACTCCAGCGTTTCCAATTTTTTTTTTGAGGAACTCCTATCTACTCTACTGCACTTTGCCTGGTCTGAGGTGGCAAAGGCAAGTCTTGCACAAGAGGTAACATTCTTTAAAATCCTCATCTTAGTGAATTTGCCTAGTTACGTCCATTCACCAGAGCGAAAATTTGCCTGGCGTTAGAGTGCAAAGTAGCGATATCAAATGACACATTTTATCTGGTTTATTGGATGGGCTTAGTCAGCCTAATGGGGTTAGTAAGTTCAGGTTTAAGATCGGCGTACATGTAAAGATCCACTAGTTTGGCAAGGTCATCATATGAGTAGATGTTTTCCTAATTTGGCCATCCAGATGTTAAGCCAAATAAAGTTGATACAAACATTTGTCCTGGGAACACAAATGAATTATAACAGCATACTATGCTCACTCTGGATGGATTCTCAGACCAGCTTGATAGACATTTGACGGATGCCTCAACTTATCTATTTAATAGTTCACAACTTAGGCCCCACCCATGGAAATATAGATCTTCCTCTGTTTATCAGCAATCAATTACTCTGGCTTGCAAGCTATTTGTCAGGAAGCGAAACAAAAAGTAATCGGGAATTCACTTGTTTTTCCATCAGTTGCCCAAACATGGCTGGCCAATTATAAATAAATGTACAAATTATTAAAGATATTTTCTAAGGTTATTTAATTTTTTTTTTTTTAAATTTATGTCTCAACATAGTTTGCTAATGTGATTTTAAAATGATTTGACTAGCCATAAAATCCTGCTGCCATTTAATAGCAAAGGTATTGTAGTGTTATTAAATAAAATAAACTGTTTTACTGTCATAAAAAACAAAATACAGTTTAGAAATCAGATGCCTTTTGTATGTTTGTGTAGCAATAAAGGTTAAAATTTGCATTTAAATTATGCTTTTTAAAAAGTTCAGTCCATCACTTTATGGTTGTGGGTAGCGGAACTGTTTAAATAAACTGCACTGACTTTTGCTAAAATGTACTATGTTAAACAGTAAATTTGCTTTGTTTCTTTAATGAGCTCACTAAACTACTATCAAACATTAAATTAAAACTTAACTTCCAACAATAATATATAGTGGCAAAAAGCATATTAAGATTAGATACCTAATTTGAGCAAGCAAAGAACTTCGAAGAAAGAGCCAGGGATGTTAGGATGAGACAAGCTTCTATGGACAAGAAAGGGCTATGCTTACTATGCCCCCATTATGCATTAGCCCTGCCCTATGATCGTGCTCCCTGCTTGGCTACTTTGGAGGATTGTAAGTGACATTTAAATGCATTTCAATGGAGTGGGAAAGTAAGGATTTGGAATTGACATGCCTGAAGTGTAAGTCAGCGCTAAGCATAGTGATTGGAGTTATTGGGGTGCCAAACATATTAGCACCCGTATAGCACGTGAGTGAGGCATGTGAGGGAATACTTTATGTTCCAAGAAGGATTTTGCTTTTACAAAACCCTTGATAAAACTCAGATGCACTTTCTCTGACAGAGTCACAGACACAGTAAAAACAACCAATATGATAAAATAGTTGCTGTAAAGTGTTTTTTTTTGTTTTTGCCTAACAATTGTCTAAAATCTACGTGAGGGTGTTTTGTGTCCAACGCACACATTTCTGCTTTGCATCACTTGTAACAGTTCAGTCCCGTAAGTAGCATGTGAATACATTATTAAATACTGTATACAATTATCAATACTTCCATCGCAAAAAATCCCAACAGGCTTGATGGTCAGAAATTTGCTTTCTGCCAGCCTATTTGAAATATGATTTGGGTACACCGTAACTAGGGATGTAGCGAACTGTTCGCCGGCGAACTAGTTCGCGCGAACTTCGACTGTTCGCGTCCGCCGCAAGTTCGCGAACGTCGCGCGACGTTCGCCAATAGGCGTTCGCGTCAAAATCGTTCGACCATTCGACCATTCGATCGCTAAAATCGAACGATTTTCGTTCGAATCGAACGATCGAAGCCATTGGATTGAATGAAATCATTCGATCCAATGGCTTCGATCGTTCGATTCGAACGGAAATCGTTCGATCGAACGATTAAAATCCTTCGATCGTTAGAATCGAACGATTTTCGGATGTTCGAAGTTCGTGAACTGTTTGCGAACTGTTCGCATTTTTTGCTGGTGTTCGCGAACGGCGTTCGCGAACACATACTCGGCAGTTCGCTACATCCCTAACCGTAACTAAGGGCTTACATTCCTACCAACTTATCACCACCAAACATTAGGCAGAATTTAGGATATTTAGGTATATTTGTCACGACCTTTTAAAACTTGGCAACAAAATGCTAAATCACTAATTTTGATGCACAACCAGTATTTAGTCATTAGGGACAAAAAAGTATGTTTGCACCAAATAAACTTACATTACCTTCAAGCAAGTCTTAAAGGCTCCCATTTAAAATAAATTACACTATGCTGCCCCTATTGGCAAAATAAGAATTTTAACAATAGGGTCTATATTATCTCTTTCTGTTCATGTCCTGGCTTGGCCTAACTAGTATAGCATTTATCATACTGGCTGGATATCTAATTAATAATACACATGAGGAAGGAAGAAACAAAATATGTGCAGTAGCACCATAGCAGCGTGTGCCGTCCTGGTTGATACTGGAATAATGGCAGGAAAAGTGGCAAAACTAAGTTGGAGGCCTCATTCTTCAGCAGGACAAATAAACCGTATTGGATGGTTTACCCATCTCTTTGAATATAAACATCTGTGAACAGCGCAATTTGTTTAAATGGTCCCTATTGCTAAAATGCTTATTTTGGTGGATTTTTTAAAAGGTGAATCACACTATGGGCATTTTCAAATTGTAATATAGTGCAAGGTCTAATGAACAATGTTACAGTACTTTGTAAAATATGATTTTTCAGGCTTATTGGTGATTTTAAAAAATGCATTCCACCCTTTTCTCCCCACTCTGACACTATGGGGCACATATACTTTGCTCGAGTGAAGGAATAGAATAAAAAATACTTCGAATTTTGAAGTATTTTTTTGGCTACTTCGACCATCGAATTGGCTACTTCGACTAGACTTCGAATCGAACGATTCAAACTAAAAATCGTTCGACTATTCGACCATTTGATAGTCGAAGTACTGTCTCTTTAAAAAAAAACTTCGACCACCTACTTCGCCACCGACTTCACCTAGCTTCGAGGGTTGAATATCGCATTGATGGGCGCCATGACGCGCATGCGCACAGACTACAGAAGAGTATGTGCTGCGTGACAAGGACGCTCGCGTAAGTGAGTTAAGTCTGGCGAATAGTAATGTCTGGTCTAGGGGTAGGCAGAAGAGTTAGCTGCCCAGCATCCCTCAATTGTTGCGCGCTAGGCAGCTGCCTCTTCTGCCTACCCCTAGTTCCGGCCCTGAGTACTTGCAACATTATTCTCAATAAAATTGCCATACTAACCTCTCTCCACTAAAGCAGATCAAACTACCATATAAAACTGTATATTACAACATCAATTAAAGGTTGAAAAGAAAGATTCAAACTTGCCGTCTATTTAAATTTTAATATTGTCTCTGTCATCTGTACTGTTTTTGTTTAATCTTCCCATTCCTTTTCTTCTTCATCGTGTGCTCTTGTTCTTAGGAATATGCAAACTTTATTAGTCAGCTCAGCTTTCAAGCTCACTGCACGTTTTGTGTTTGAGAATTGGGAATCAGGTATATTTACAGGCAGCCTAGGGGAAGAGTTGGGCAGGAGGAGCCTTTGGAGATAATGAGGGTTGACATCTGCAACATTGATCCTTCATTATAAATATTGTTAGAAGAATTGTGACCACCGTGGGCTTTGGCATAACAGAGCAGAGAGAGGAAAAGGCAGCATATGAAAGTTCTTTACTAGTTATAATACTGGATTGATGGTGTAACATTGACATATCTGGTAGATTTTTTAAGAGATATTTTTGTTTGTATTTTGATCTCACTTGTAATGAATCATTTCCAAATATATAGGTCAAGTCTTTTATTCAGTCCTGGTTAAAATAATTTCTTGGTGGCTTGCAGGGATGTTTGTATTATACTATAGTTTAATAGCTGGCTACATTTTCTAAAATCTGTTTTTTTAATCTCAATGGCATTGCTGGCTTATTGATTTTCACCAAATGTCGCTAAAATTGTGTAAAAAATAGACATGCTGGCATGCTGGTGTTGATACTTAGGGGGTTATTTACTAAACTCCGAATGCAAAAATCACAAAAAACTTGTTTTTTTTTTCTAAATTTATTAAACCCTGAGGGTGGAAAAGTCCAGATCTGAAAATCTGGCATCTCAGTCCTGTCGAGGTTGCATATAAATCAATGGGAGAAGTCCCAATGATTTTTGTGATGTGCGCTGAGTTTTGTGCAATACCCCGAAGTTTTCGGGTGAAAATTCGTTAAAATTGGATGAAAAAATCAGAAGAAATCATGGAAATCTAATTATTACATTTTGGGGAAAATGTAATAATAAATAAGTGCAAAAAACCCAAGCGGTATATTTTTTAGCTGTTAGTTCACAGGTGTTTTATTTACCTCTGAATCACAGAGTAGATCTTATTATTATTAATTATTCCATGAAGTGCCTGCATAAAGTTCTTGGGGGTGCAAAATCTAGACTGAAATTGGTTATTTGTATCCCCTATGTCGACTGGCAGCCTAAACAAGGTTTTTATTAGGGATGCACCGAATCCAGGATTTGGTTCGGGATTTGGCCATGATTCAGCCTTTTTCAGCAGGATTCGGATTTGGCCGAATCCTTCTGCCCAGCCGAGCGCAATGTGAATCCTAATTTGCACATGCAAATTAGGGGAAAATCACGTGACTTTTTGTCACAAAACAAGGAAGTAAAAAATATTTTCCCTTCCCGCCCCTAATTTGCATATGAAAATTAGGATTTGGTTTGGTATTCGGCCGAATCTTTCGCAAAGGATTCGGGGGTTCGGCCGAATCCAAAAAAGTGGATTCGGTGCATCCCTTGTTTTTATGTTACCAAACTTGCCTTCAAGCCAAAAATTTAAAATAAGTACCTGCTTTGAGGCTACTGAAAACAACATCTAAGGGGTTTGAAATCAACATGTTGCTCACAAGCCACTGGTTGGGGATCACTGGTCTTTATAGATGTCAACCTGCAGGAACCTTTAAGTTCCAGCCTTATGGAAGACATTGCCTTAGACTAGCTTCATCAAGGTTCAGATCACCAGGGCAGTAGGCTCCCAAGGAAACTCTGATTCATTTAAATCAGGGGTCTCCAACCTTTTCTTACCTGTGAGCCACATTCAAATGTAAAAAGAATTGGGGAGCAACACAAGCATGAAAAGGGGCTGTGATTGGCCATTTGGTAGCCCCTATGTGGACTGGCAACCTACAGGAGACTCTACTTGCCAGTATATGCAATTAATTCTTCCATGCCTGGAATTTAAAAATAAGAACCTGCATTGAGGCCAGTGAGAGCAACATCCAAGGGGTTGGTGAACAACATGTTGCTCAGTAGCTACTGGTTGGGGATCACTGGTCTAAAGGGATAGATATGAAAGAATTAGACCAGAATACTTGAGAAATCATTGAAACTTGTAATAAATGCAAGAATATATGCTGCACAAATTGCAAAGCTTACTGCATTTAAATGAAATGCAATTATGGCAGCCTTTCTTGCTTGATTTCTTAGAAATCTCCCTGATTTTTCACATGATCTGTGAACCTTATAGCAGAAATAGTAATGAAGCTCAAGGTGTCATTGTCGGAATTAGTAAACGTAGATACAGAGCTTTATAAATACATAATAACAATAAAAGTTATAATAGAATAGTGTCCAATCACATGCAGAAAAGCAGGATACTAATAAGGAACATCAGGCTGCTGTACAAAACATTTTTCTGCAGCTTTCACTTATTGCACTGAAACCCAATACCCAATAAATCCTTCTTCTTGCAGCATGCTGCATTCCACCTGCATTTGGAGCTTACATGGGCCTGCGTGAGTACGGGTCCTTTTAAATGAATAAAGTTGTGTTCCTTCCTGCGCTCCCTGCAGCTGAACGCTTTAAACTGAACACAGAGGAGCACAGGCAAAACTGCTTGTCTGTACGAGCCCTAGTGGTGGTGCACTCTTTATCAGAACAGGTTAAGTGGGTGCTTTGCACATGTGGTCTTTAATTAGGCTTTTCCTGGTTATTAAAGGAGAAGGAAAGCTCCAAGACAGTTTATTGCCAACAGATTAGCAATAATAGTGCAAGCTAGAATGCTATATTTATTCTGCAGAATGCTTTACCACACCTGAGTAAACAGCTCTAGACACTGTCTCTGTTTGTTAAGGATAGAAGCTGCCATATAAGCTTGGCGTGACATCACTTCCTGCCCGAGTCTCTCCCTGCTCACTAACAGCTCTTAGCTCAGATTACAGCAGGGATGGGAGGAGGGAGGGGGAGAGGAACAAACTGAGCATGCTTAAGGCCATGCCCTGGAGGTTTAAGCTGAAAACAGGAAGTCTGATAAAGAAGCCCATGAGTACACAATAGAAGGAAATAAATGCTGTGTTTCTTTTGACAGAGGACTCAAAGCAGCATTACTTTGAGGGTTTACTGGTGTATTTATATAGACCTTTCTGATAAAGCTTACTTAATTTTAGCCTTTCCTTCTCCTTTAAAGGGCTAGTTCAAATTGACAAAATGTATTTGTTTCAAATAGTCCCAGACAAGTACTCAATAACATTTTTCTAATTTATTATCATTTTTAGTATTATTATTATTTTTTTTAGTAAAACTGGTTCAAAAATAGAAAAAAATTGTGTTGTGCTATTTGAAAGCGCGCTTTGTATACGTGAACTATCCATTTAAAGGAACAGTTCAGTGTAAAAAGAAAAACTGGGTAAATAAATAGGCTGTGTAAAATAAAAAATGTTTCTAATATAGTTAGTTAGCCAAAAATGTAATATATAAAGGCTGGAGTGACTGGATGTGTAACATAATAGCCAGAATACTACTTACTACTAACTATTTGAAGGGAGGAGCACATAGTAAGTTTGCAATTGATCCTTAGCATGCAGCTTAGATTTGAAAGAAAAATGGTAATAATCCATGTGCCCCCCTCCCCCAATAACCAATAAGAGCGCTGCATAGTTGGAAGTTGGATTCTGCCTATTATGTTAGGCAGAAATGTAATCTATAAAGACTAGGGTGATTGGATATCTAACTATATTGAAAACATTTTTATTTTGCACAGCCTAATTACCCAGTTTTAATTTTTACACTAAATTAACCCACCCTTTAGCTAACCAGAGATGTCTTTAAAACAGGGCTTTAAAACACAGGGCTTTAAACAGTGTAATTGTGCTTGCACAAAAAAAAAGTCATGACATTTGCACTATATTGCACCCATTTGGTAAATGTGCCACTATTTGCATTGTAATCAATGTGGGTATGTTAGACCACATTGTACAATTTTAGCTTCTAACCCAAGGATGCAACATATCTGCTTGCATTACTAATCTTAAAGGAATACTGTCATAGGAAAAACTTTTTTTTTCAAAATGCATCAGTTAATAGTGCTGCTCCAGCAGAATTCTGAACTGTAATCCGTTTCTCAAAAAAGAAAACAGATTATTTTATATTTAATTCTAAAATCTGGGGGGCTAGACATTTTGTCAGTTTCCCAGTTGCCCCCAGTCATGTGACTTATGCTCTGACTTCAGTCACTCTTTACTGCAAGTTGGAGTGATATCACCCCTCCCTTTCGCCCCTAGCAGCCTGACAACAGAACAGTGGGAAGCTAACCAGATAGCAGCTTCCCAACACAAGATAATAGTTGCCTGGTAGATCTAAGAACAGCACTCAATAGTAAAATCCAGGTCCAACTGACACATTCAGTTACATTGAGTAGGAGCAACAACAGCCTGCCAGAAAGCACATGACCAGGCAAAATGACCTGAGATGGCTGCCTACACACCAATATTACAACTAAAAAAATACACTTGCTGGTTCTGGGATGAAATTTTATATTGTAGAGTGAATTGTTTGCAGTGTAAATAAATTTAGAAATAAAAACTACATCATGAAAATCATGACAGAATCCCTTTAACAATTAGAAGAGGTTGCCTTCATAACATAAACCCATTACAAGAGACATGCAATATAAGTTCTAGTTTTAATAGGCTTTTTTTCCATTTCTTTAGATGGCAATTGTTAATAGTAAGTAAATAACCTGATTTTTTTCATTAAGTATTCCAAAGCGTTCACACCATGCATGATCCTGACAATTTATACAACAGGGGAAATGTGACCAAGAGGGCTGGTTATTATGTTTCTTGATAAACCTTTGTAAAGCAATGCGCTGTTTTGGGTAATAGGCTTCATTCATTATTAGCCCAGTTCATTTCCATTTATACTTGGCTTTAACAATTAGTTAGAGCAGCTGTGAAGGTGATGAAGAGGCTGGGACAGCCAGAGGTCAGCCACTGCTGTATGTGATAAATTAACTAGTATTATCAAAGGTGAAAGTGCCTCTTTACGCTTGTCAGTACCAAACAAAAGGGTAACATATCTTGTATAAACTCCAGTCTGGCCCAGCTGGAAATTTAACTCAACACTATATTTTGTCTGGAAGAATGATGCTTGTTCCCCCTGCAGTGTAACCTGCTGCTAGACTACATCATGTTATAAAATAAACAATAATGTGATGTCTGGGTTTATTTCTTAGTGATCACTTCCTATATTGAATTCAAACAAATTTGACTATGCAACAACTATACATATTAAAGGGATACTGTCATGGGAAAACATGTTTTTCAAAATGCATTAGTTAATAGTGCTGCTCCAGCAGACTTCTGCACTGAAATCCATTTTTCAAAGGAGCAAATAGATTTTTATATTTAATTTTGAAATCTGATATGGGGCTAGACATATTGTCAGTCTACCAGGTGCCCCCAGCCATGTGACTTGTGCTCTGATGAACTTCAGTCACTCTTTACTTACACTGCACTGCAAGTTGGAGTGATATCACCCGCATCCCTCCCCCCATTGAAGGCCATTAACAGAACAATGGGAAGGTAACCAGATAACAGCTCTCTGGCAGATAAAAGAACATCACTCAATAGTAAAAATCCACGACCCACTGCGACTCATTCAGTTACATTGAGTAGGAGAAAACAGAAAACAGTTTCATCTTGTAGCACTGGCTCTTTCTGAAAGCACATGACCAGGCAAAGTGACCTGAGATGGCTGCCTACACACCAATATTACAACAAAATAAAATACACTTTTTTGGTTGGGAATGAAATTTTACATGGTAGAGTGAATTAACTGCAGTGTAAACTGTATAATTTAGAAGTAAAAACTACACCGAAATTTTTGAAAGAAAATTTCAAGATTTTTCAAATTCCACCAAATGACTCCAGATTGGTTCTAGGAGGTCCCCCATAGGCTAAAACAGCAATTTGGCAGGCCTTAAATGGTGAATAGTCAAAGTTGAATTTTTAAAGAGACCGTACATGATATTCACATTTTAGAATTTTTTTCAAATTAAATTCGTATTTGGACTATTCCCTTGTCAAATTACAGAAAAATAACCTAGAAACTTGAATTTAAAAATTAGATTATTCAATTCAACCCTTGATAAATCTGCCTCTATGTGCTTTTGAATATTGTACTGTGGCTGTAGGTGTTATTCCCCTAGGTATTCAGTTGATACAAAGTAAAATGACGACACTAGGGCTCATTAAAAGTAGATTACGATGCAAAGTGCAAAAAAGGGGCACAAAGCACCATGTTTTTTGGACTTTTCCCTAGTTAAAACTGCTTTAAAAGGCAAGACTCGCTACACTCCCTTAATGAAGCACACAATGCATGGAGTTGCACTTAAATCAGCATTGACCTGATGGCCCGCAACACCCAGGCCCCCCACTCGAACTGCAACCCTCTCTGACACCTGTGCCACCAGCCCGTAATGAAGCACACAATGCAGGGAGTTGCACTTAAATCAGCATTGGACTGGGGTCTGGGGCCCACCAGGACTGTCACCTCATGGCCCACAACACCCAGGCCCCCCACTCCAACTGCAACCCTCTCTGACACCTGTGCCACCAGCCAGAGCTGCAACTCCCCTCCACACCTTTCTTTTAACTTGTTGCACCTTACCCACCAAGTTTTTTCCCAGTGTCCCCCTGGGCCAGTTCAATCCTGCACTTAATTCTGCACGCAAAGCTGTCTACTTAGCAAATAAAGGGGTGTTACACACAGACAGTTTTAATGCATTTTAAAAGCATGTATTACTGTTATATTTAAAAGACTGTATTACGTTTATATGTGGTGCATTTTTGCCAGTTCCAAAAAACAACCTCTGTTCTATGGGTTTCTGAATGTAAGTACAAACATGCACGACTATAATGGAATCAATACGATCACTCAATACACATTAAAAATACCCTGTCATGTAAAAGCCCTTATCTACACTCTCTAGAATGTTTTCGACTGGGTCACTAAGCCAAACTTACCCCTACTACATACTCATATAATGTAATTTGTAATTTGGCACATTCTATGGTGGCAAATATTAACTTCTTAGGTATTCATGATATAAAATAAATTGGTAACAAACACTAGGGCTCATAAAACAATGGAGCAACTTGCAAAGTTCACAAAGCACAATGTTTTTGCTCTTTGGTCCAGTGAGCAACTAGCTCCAGAAGCAAAACTTTGCACCTTGCTGCGTATGTTGTGCTGTTTTTGACAACAGTCTTAGACCAGGACCGAAATGTTGATCTGTATAACATGTTTTAAATCTTGGTAGTAAAGAACTGGAGTCTTTTAATCCCAGTGTATGCTCCATATAACTAAGAAAATTAATATAATATTGACCACGAGCTGTCTTTTCTCAGACAATTTATTTTACATAGGGCATCCAAAACAATACCGTATTTAAGGTAAACGCTCACAGTAACCTATAATATTTGATTGGTTTTCTCCAATGTATTCATTGCATACTTTTAATTCATCTGAATCTATATTCATCTATAATTTATATTCCTATTTTTATAAGGGATCTTACAGACGAGCGATTGAAGCTGCGCTCCCCTGCGTTCCGTTTTTATGCATTCAGCCAAGGGGAGCGCAGGAGTAGACGCATTCAGTTTTTTTCAATGGGGCTGTACTCACACAGGCGCATGTAGACGCCAAACGCAGGAAAAATGCAGCATGTTGCGTCTCAACCTGCTTTCGGCGCCTACATGCGTCTGTGTACAGCCCCATTGAAAAAAACTGAATGCGTCTACTCCTGCGCTCCCCTGCGGCTGAACGCATAAAAACGGAATGCAGGGGAGCGCAGCTTCAAACGATCGTCTGTAAGAGCCCTAAAAGACTAAGTTTGCACCTTGGGAGTTGGACCCACCCGTGGCCATTTATTTTAAGCCATGCATCTTATTCATCAGTAAAGAGGGCATATGACCTGAATAAGGGGAGTATCCTAATAGACCCCTTGTATTTATAATATGACACCTATTTAAATTTAGTAGTGATCACAATGCCACCTACTGCTTATTTTAAAACATTAGTTATACATCACTGGTCTTAAATTGGAAACATTTACTAATAATGATCTGCACAGTTTCTGAAATCGCATATTGAGTCCATACAGTCGATTTGCAAAAATGCAGTAAAACAAGGCATTTATTATTACAAACCACCCAAGCCATCTAATAACCACGTCAGTTTGGATATACAACTTTAAATTGGAATTTGCTGACCTCAATAGCTATAATAATCTTCATAGTCTACTTGGCAAAATCACAAAACATTAATGTGGGAAATTAACAGAAAAGTGTATATTGCTTTTTTATTTACTGGTCAAATGAAATATATAACTGTGTGCAATGTTAATATAAAGAGAAAGTTTGTTATCATGAATTAAGACTCCCAGTGTTCATTTCCTAATTCAGTTCATATAATATGAGAAAGGCTGTTCTGGAATGGTTTATTAAGGGTATTCATTTTCTTGAAAGCTATATTTTCAATATATTTTCTTGAAGCTGCATTTGTAATGCAGATAAGACCTGGGAAACCATTATAAACCATTTAAGGGATACTAAACTGAAGTGTTCCTGTTGAACTTGCTTAATAAAGCACAATGCCTTATATATATATATTAGCAGTCGTACCGACTGCTTACATTCAAGTTCTCACATGGGCACAGGGGATCCACATCCCACTGCTCATGAACTGGAGTAACAATTTAATATCAAAACAAATATGCTGGAGCAACTTAATTGCTGTAAGTTTATTGGCATTACGATCTCCATTATTTGTTAATACACTCTAATTCCAAAATATAGACTTACTCCAACTTTTTGGAGTAAGAAAAGCATTTTGGTGTACAGTGGTTCAAATCTGAAACTGGAATTAAAATAGCTGGGTTACTTTTGCCTCCCTTTGTTGGTTGTTACTACTGAAAACATGTATATTAATAAAAAAAAAAACACATTTCAATAAATAACAGAGTTATAACAAAAAGGGTAGAATACATGGCTGCAGATTTAGTAAGGAAGAAAACATCCCCTGCGTTCTCTTACCTTTACAAGCAAGTCCACAATCAATCAGAACATTTTTAAAAAAAATCCTTCAGTCTGAACAGAGTAACTGTATCAGGTATACGTGTGTGGCTGAGCGCAGGTGGGCTTATCAGGGACCTGTGGGTAGTGCACACAACTGCGGTGCACGTTTATTATGGAATTGTAACCCCCTCCCAAACTGTTCAGAATTAGGGTTGGTCAGTAAGGCATACCTGTTTTGTAAATCTCTCATTGGAATGTTTACTTGATAGAAGGTTAGAAACACCAGTGCTTAATCAGGGGGATCCAGTGCAGAATTTGCTCCTAAATGCTTAGTTGAAAGACTAGTAGAGGCATTTTCCGTTTACCTGTTAAATGACTACACTACCAAGGAACATATATTATATGTATTAATGACAACAGTCCCATTTATCCCTTTATGTGGCATTCAGCGTAAACTCTGACATACTGTATAAATACAGGTGTGGGACCTGTTATCTGGAATACTTGGGACCTAGGGTTTTCAGGATAAGGGATCTTTCCGTAAATTGGATCTCCATACCTTAAAAAATAATTTATACATGAATAAAACCCAATAGGCTGGTTTTGCCTCCAATAAGGATTAATATAAATACTCTTACCAAATGGTTATATATATTTAAGTAAATATTGCCCTTTTACATATCTTGCCTTGAACCCCCATTTTGTGATGGTCTGTGTGCTGTCTCAGAGATCACCTGACCAGAAATACTACAACTCTAACTGTAACAGGAAGAAGTGTGGAAGCAAAAGACAGAAGTCTGTCTGCTAATTGGCTCATGTGACCTAACAAATTTGGTTTGGTATGTTTGTGTGCACCGTTTATCCTAGGATCCCAGGGGCGGCCAATTTTCTATTTATGATTACCCAATGACCCATAATACTTAAAAAAGTAAATTTTTATGAAATGGTTTATTTACATGAAGCAGGGTTTTACATATGAGCTGATTTATGCAATATTGTTTGGGGGGAATCCAGTTATCCGTAACCACCTAATTACAAATAGGCCATCTCCCATAGACTCCATTATATCCAAATAAACCAAATATTTAAAAATGATTTCCCTTTTCTCTATAATAAAAAGGAAAAAAATAATAAAAGTACCCAGTACATGATCCAAACTAAGATATACAGTAGTTAATCCTTAATGGAAATAAAATCAGCCTAAAGGGTTTATTTAATGTTTACATACATGATTTGCTAGTAGACTTAAGGTATAAAGATCCAAATTACAGAAGATACATTATCCGCAAAGCCCTAGGTTCTGAGCATTCTGGATAACAGGCCCCATACCTGTACAATTAAGGGGCAGATTTATCAAAGGTCGAGGTGAATTTCTGAATGAAAAAAATTCAAATTTAGAGTTATTTGTTTTGTACTTCGACTAGGGAATAGTCCAAATTAATTTTGAAAAAAAATTCAAAAATGTGAATATCTAAATTTATCATGTACTGTCTCTTTAAAAACTCGACTTCGACCATTTGCCATCAAAAACCTGCTGAATTGCTGTTTTAGACTATGGGGGACCTCCTAGAACCCATGTGGAGTCAGTTGGTGGCCTTTGAAAAATCAAAGTTTTTTTAGGGAAAAACTTTGAATCGAATTCGTTTGAATGCGCTATTCCTTCAATTCGTACGATTTGGCCGAATACGGACCAATTCAATCAAAAACTGACCTATTCGACCAAAGAAAAACTTCAACTTAATTTCGGTTGGTCTTTTTGAATTCGAATTTCAACGTTTTTTCCAATTCGAAATTCGACCCTTGATAAATATGCCCCCATATGTTCCTGAAAGGTGAATATAATAGTTCCAGTGCCACTTCCAGCTGAACGGCAAGCTAAAAATTACAGTTAGTTAAAAAGTTACAGTGCATAGAAAGCATCACATGATATACTATATGTGTTGAGACTGTGACAACATTGTGTTCTTGTTCCCTGTGCTGCAAGGTGCCATATAACCTGGTTAACCCATCACTGAATAAACATATAATGATATTATGAAACTAAATAATATATTAGCACATTACTCATTTGTGCTCTTGCAGTCACCCTGTAACTATCAGTCACCGAGACAGTGACAAGCACAATTACATTCAAGTGCTAATAGAACTGAAGGGCAGAACTGCCTCACCCAGGAATTCTGGCTCGATTTAAATGTTTGATGTCTCATTGAATTAGTATCACAGTGTGAAAGACAAAGCTTGAGCTAATGGAAATGAGTTAGGATACGCAATACTGCTGATTGGGCTGATATAATTAAAATAATTTTCTACACATGGCTAATAACAAGTAGGGGAAATAAATAACCAAGAGATAACTGAATGGCTACATGCGCATGGAATATGCTGAGTGCAGCTTGTTCTATTTACTTTTTCTCATTGGTGGAAGTAGCTGTCACCTAATGTAATTAAAATGCATCATATTGGTTTGAGCGCGTTAAGGAAGATAACTAAACAAATTAACTATTTATATACTATCAATCCACTCTTTTCATAGTGTTATTTAATTATTCAGCTGAACATATGGGAAGAAGCCTCTTTTTTATTCATATCAGATAAAGATAGTGCTTTCTCCGGGTCTTTCAGACATCTAGATGTGGAAAATCAAAGTTGCTAAAGACTTATTCTGTATAAGGAATAAATCAGCAGCAGTCAGATTGTTCATACAAAACCGGTTAAAATGTATTAAATATCACGGGCAATATGTCAGGCGTCGGCCTTTATTGTTATTTCACATTTACTATAGCAGACTTCATGATATTGGCCTGTCCCATGAAAATGGATGCTCTCTAAACTTAAAGGCTAATTCCTCGACTCTATTGCTATTGGAACATGTTGTCCCTAAAATCTGTGAGTATACTGCAGGGTTATTAAAATAGTAGGACCCCTAGAGACACCACACTATCAGTTAGAGTGTATGACGTGTTCAAATGTAGATACTTTAGCAGATTTCTCTTTTGATTCTGTGTCTGTTAGGTACAGGACATATGTAACAAAAGGGACTTATTTAATACTAAGCTTTAGGGTTAGTACTGATAATGGCCAACTCTAGTTGGTAGTAGGCAGATGATTAGAAGAGTCAAAGTATGCCTCTTCACTGAACCTCTTACTAGATAACATATCAAACTGTATCCCACATGGCACTATTGGTCAATAACTTCAGTAACTGCTTTGGGTCAGATAAATGAACTCTTTAGGTGTAGGATGAAAATAGGCAGGTTAAGGTCATGTTCAGGTTATCTTCATTAATGCCTTAGTTCCTTAGTACAACAGATTATAAAAACCCCTTACACACCAGACATGGGATAGGCCAAAAAATTGATCATGTGCATGACCAATCAAATGTTGAAACAAGGTCCACAAGGAGTTTTTTTTACCATGTACCCCACTGCAATTTTGAGTAGCAAAAGGGGTGGTCAAGGCAAGACCTCAACCATCAACCATTTTCTGATGTCTCAGTGTCAGAAAATTGTATTTTAATATTGCTGTGTAGAAATTTAACTAGTCTAACTACTATTCTGTTTAGACAGTGCATGGTTAAAATGTTAACAAGGTCAATTATGGAAATGGAAGGTAAACTACCTGCCCCTGCTTTTATTATGTTTGTTTAATGATCTCAAATAACAAGTCAAATTGAAATAATGTATAATTATTTATAATAATTAATAATAACAAAATCAATGGATATTGATCACTTGTATGTTTTCATTAAAGTGGACCTGTCACCCAGACACAAAAATCTGTATAATAAAAGTCCTTATCAAATTGAACATGAAATCCAATTTCTATTTTTTTTAAAGCATTCATAGCTGTTGTAAGCTCATTTAAAAATCTCAGCTGTCAATCAAATATTGTCTGCCACTCCTCTATGCCCTGGGCATAGAGGCGGGGCAGACAATTACTTTCACTTTCCATTCAGCACTTCCTAGATGTCACTGCTCTCCACATATTCCCTCGTTCTCTTCATCATTTAATTGTGTAGCCAGGGCATGGGGATGGACATCAGGTCCCCCATTCTGGTGCACAAACAAGATTCTGAGATGATGCAAGACTTGTCTTAATAACAGTGTGCACAAAATGGCGGTTGCCAGCTTGCTATTATTTTGAAATCCCAGACTGAAGGAAGAAAGGTTCAAATAATTTATATAGTGTAATTAAGTTTATTTTGCTTGACTAGTGTGATAAAATAGGATTTTGAATATTTTTTTGGGTGACGGGTCCACTTTAAAGCATATTTGAATCTGATTCAAAATTGATAGAAATATTCTGATTATTATGCTTCACAAACTGCCTTTCTGAAGTTCATCACCTCAAATTGTAATGCTTAAGGTTTCAAGTCATTTACATTATTTCACTTCATTGACAATTCGAAGCCTGCTTGTGCTTTATTACCAGTGTATACTTTTCACTTGGCCCTGCTGAGCCAGCACATAGTGTTATCAAACTGTGCAATCCTAATGTATTGCAGAGAAGAACCATAGGGCATTAACATAAACATAACTGAGGGAACTGTAATTCTCAATAATTTGTGTTGAAAACCTTGCCACTGGTTCTGCAAACTACATACTGCTCAAGATACAGCTTGGACATTGTATGTGTGTGTGCTTCCAGCAGAGGGCGCTAATTGATTTTGTTTATACATTGAGGGGCTTATTTATCAAAGTCTGAATTCATCTCAATATTTTCTGCTACAAACTCCGATCCGCTCTGGTTTTTTACACTTATTTATTATTACCTTTTCCTGAAAATTTGCAGTAAAAAATTAGATTTTCAAGATTTTTTTAGATTTTTTTATCTGATTTTCATGATTTTTTCAGATTTTTTACCCAAAAACCGAGATTTTTGCCTGGAAACTCAGAAAACTTCAGAGTATTGCATGAAACCCAGCACACATCAAAAAAATGATTGGGACCTCTCCCATTGACTTATATGCAAACTTGACAGGTCTGAGATGTCGGAGTTTCTGATTCTGACTTTTACATCCTCAGGGTTTAATAGATTCAGAAAAATTTGTGATTTCATTTTTAAATAAATCACAATTTTTTTGTGATTTTTGTATTCTGCGTTTAGTAAATAACCCCCTAGAATATGAGAAAAGAGTCCATAGTTACAAAGTTTTCAAGGGCATTAAAAAAATGAATAAGGTTCAGATGCCCACAGTATCATCTTCTTTGCGGACCTATGATCTATTTACATAGTTACATAGTGCTGGGTTAAGTTGGGTTGAAAAAAAAGACCAAAGTCCATCAAGTTCAACCTCTCCAAATGAACTCCATTGTACATGTATACACACTCATAACACTCATAGGTTGGCCTATAAACACTACAGGGCAGATTTAGCAAGGGTCGAATTGAAAATTCGAGTTTTCACTTTTTTTATGGTCAAAACTCTGAAATTCAACTAGGGGAGTTATTCAAATTCGATTCGAGTTTTTTTTAAAAAACTTGAGTTTTATTTTCAATATTTATCATACTCTGGCCCTTTAAGAATTCAAATTTGACTATTCGCCAACTAAAAACCTGCCAAATTGCTTTTTAAGTCAATGGGAGAAGTCCAGGGATCAATTTGGAGATGTATGCAGCCTTCCTGACATTCAAGTTTTTTTCTGAGAAAAAACTCGAATCCAGGTTGATCGAATTCAATACGAATTCAATTTGAGTTTTAAGGTTGTTTAAATTTGTTTGAGTTTTATTAATTTGATTTTATTAACAGATTTTGATTAGTCGAATTTCAAATTTATGGGAGTTTATGAGAGTTTAAAAAACTCACATTAATTTAAAATTCGACCTTTGATAAATTTGCCTCTACATGTATAAGCTATCCAGTATATACCAATCTCAATACTAATTGTAGATTTTAGTATCACAATAGCCTTGGATATTATGTCTGTCCAAAAAATCATCCAAGCCATCCTTAAAGGCATTAACTGAATCAGCCATCACAACATCACCCGGCAGTGCATTCCACAACCTCACTGACTGTGAAGAACCCCCCAACGTTGCTTCAAATCAAAGTTATTTTCCTCTAGTCTAAAATGGTGACATCTTTATTATAGAAAAAGAACCCTCACTATCTCTCTATAATGCCCTCTAATGTACTTGTAAAGTATAATTATGTCCCCTCGCAAGTGTCTTTTTTCCAGAGAAAACAACCCCAACTTTGACAGTCTACCCTCATAATTTAAGTCTTTAATCCCTCTAACCAGTTTAGATGCACGTCTCTGCACTCTCTCTAGCTCATTAGAAAATTATAATTAGATGCCTAAATGTATGTAGTCAGTATAATTGTATTTTAATTTCTATTGAGGTACAAATTCTTTAAACAAATTATCATAGACTGTTGAAGAGGGTGACAAAAGTGAGGAAAAAGTTCTAATGGAAACCTTTCAGGGGCTAGATTATACAGAGGGAATTAAGCAATGTGTTCTTTTTATCTTTGAGACTTTTACATATTTTAAACAGATCTAGGAACAGTGGTACGTCAGTTTATTTTTTCATTTGGTGAAAGTTAGCTGACAGGTAATATATATGTGCTCATGCCTTTCTTCACTAGTGACAACTTCCCTTCATGATGGACCCTACAAAGTTTCTCCAAATATTTATTAAGATCTAATAGTGGAAAAGTTAAAAGAATGCTAAAACTTTTAAAGTAGCACTATACCAGTCATGCACTGGAATTACAGGTATGGCACCTGTTATCCAGAATGTTCGAGAGCTGGGGTTTTCCGCATAATGGATCTTTCTGTAATTTGGATCTTCATACTATGAATGTCTAGAATGGCAGGCTGATGCTTGGCCATATAATCTTAAAAAGAAAAAGAAATACGTCAGTATCAGTACAATAATCCAAGCAAAGCATCTATTAAGGACCTTACTCTTCTCTCCAAAGTCCCATAAAATTAGGTGGCTAATACATCAGTTAAAGGTAATAGACCTTAGAGGAACTTAGTTTAACTCAGTTACTGCTAACCTTTTTTGTTTCAACAGTCTTAGTTCAATAGTATTTGGCAGAGAAAGCAGCCAATGTATTTAAAGGAGAACTAAAGCTTAACTCAAGAAGTAGACTAGAAATGTTGTACATTATGTTTTGGGCTTCTGTACCAACCCAAGGCAACCACAGTCCTTTAGCAGTAAAGATCTGTGTCTCCAAAGATGCCCCAGTAACTCCCCATCTTCTTTTCTGCTGATTCACTGCACATGCTCTGTGCTGCTGTCAGTTACTGAGCTTAGGGACCCACTCACAATATACAGTGCACATAGAATAGAAATGTCACAATATAGAGCTGGTTAGTAATTAATATAGATAATTATTTCATGGCCGTTTGACCGATTGAACGATTTTACTTCGACAACAAAATGGTCAAATTCAGTAAAAAAAACTTCGACTTCCATATTCGAAGTCGAAGTATAGCCATTTGATGTTCAAATTTCAAAGTATATTTCACTTAGAAATTCGACCTTTGATAAAAAAACAGTTGTTCTAAAGAGCAATGATATGAATATTGTAAATTAAACATCTCTTCTGAGGCTAGAGGAAATATTGGAGGAATCACAGCACATCATTTGAAGAAGAAAATATGTTTTTTTTAATATGATAAACACATTATTAGCGATAGTTTATACTTTGCTGGATTAACATTTCAAAGGAAGTTGACTGTACTTTTTTTATAACAAAGTACATATTTTGTCTTCTGTATGATGTTACCTTTATCTTGATAATAGCAGCTTTGTTTACAGCTTTATTTTGGCAGAATCAGTGCCTTTAACTATCATTTCTAATAATTGCTTAAGGAACTCTAACAAGTACAATCACTAAAAAAGCAGGCTTAACCTTGCAAAGTGAGAAAGACTGGAAGAAAGGGCGACTTCTGATGATTTTTTGATTTCCCATCTCAACAAAGAAATGTTTGTGATCCAAAGAAATAACTAAAAAGTGAGATTATGAAATAGAATCTAGAGTGCGCTCTTTTCAATAACTCTCCTTATAATCTACAAGCCTACATTTATCAGTATCTTTTTTGATTAGATTAGATGAGTTTTCCTGATATAAGGACTGAATGTGAATATGCTACGCTTGCTATTTGCTTTTATATTCTACAGAGAAACTCTGCCTCTGTATTGCCTGAAGGCGACACCTGTATATACAGGTCAATGCCATCCTCCTTTAGACTGCTGCTCCATTGCTGCCTGCTGCTTTTGTTAGACATAATTAGGTAAGCTGTCACTTTCTTATGTGATAGGACACTATCTTTAGTCAATGTGGACAAACCTCACAAAAATACATTTCATTGCTTTAGGACCATAATATCCTGCAGTGCATTTTGTGTTCCATGGTAAGCTGGACTCATTGAAGGATGATGCTTAAGTTTTAAGTTATTTTAAATAACTGACACTTTTATCAAAGAAGATGTGTGAGTTGATGCCTCAGAATAAATTCATCGGCTAATACTGCTAATACCCATCCTAAACCTTACTCCTCTGATGCAAATCACATGTAAGGTGAAAGGATCTGGACAGTTATTTTGCACGTTGAAACAGATTTGTAAATCCAAAAGTATCAGTAGTTTTACAGAGCAATAGCATTTTCTACTGCTTTGTAACATGTGCTCAAAAAATTGACCACTAGCCATCATCTTTAACCCGTCAGTCATCATTTAAGCACAGTAGATTAAAATGTGGGCAGTATGTTTACAAGGCAGTGTGTAAGTTGGTATGATATGCAAATTTAAATATCTATGCCCAGTGGTGCTTATTTTAGTAAATCCCATGTAGGTTGTAAGAATTAAACCTAATAAAACAGCTTACTGGCCTTTTTATGGTTTGTTTTGCGATCACCCATCACCACTAATGCCTTGCAGAGGCACAAAAATCCTTTATATTGACAGCATTTTTAGCAGGGAAAGGGAGAAGAAAGAGTAAGCATATGTTTACAGCTTGTCATAATAAAAAAAAACCCAAACAATCCAACTGTAGGGACAATAAGGACCTGTTCCAGAATGGAAATCTGTGACTGCACTGATGTTTTTCTTCACCATCTAAAGAGGGTAGGTCAAACAAGCACACCAAGAAATCTGCATTGTTATAATTCAGCCCATATGTAACCAGTATTATAACTTACATTATTGTATTTATTTAGCCCTAAAGAGGATCGGGCATGCTCCTCTGTATTACCCTCTGTGATATAAGGTCATAGGAATGCATTTTCACTTAATGCGATCTCAAAGGCAATTTTTTTTTGCGCTCATGTACTATGTGGTGCATTTAGGCATTATCACATACAATCAAGCATAACTATACATTTGGGTTTAAATAATAGCATAAAGCCATTCAACTTTCCTGCTTTTTACACCACTTTTGATACCTAATTTGTTTGCGGCCTTATGTTTTCCCTTCGACTTGTATGGATTACACCAGGGCTGAAACAGTTAAATTACAGTTTTTAGAGTAAAATAAAATACACACCTTTGTAAATACATCCACTAGTTCTTTTTAATACATGGTTTATGGAATTGCTGTGTTAAATAACAGATAAGGAGAAATACTTGGCTTGATAAAAATTGACTTTATGGGAGTCCCCTACAGTCACACTCTCCTCATTCTTTATAGATCATTACAATCAAGTATCTTAATAGATATATAATAATAATAATAATAATAATATAATAAAATATATATTTTCTATACAACATGTTGATAATTTTATTAAATGAGTAAATAAAACAATATTGCAACTATTAGAGCAAGTGATGTGGGTATTAATATGTACTTAGCATTTTAAATTGTGAATCAGTGCTTTAGGGGATATCATTTTAATTTCTTCTAATTGAATTTTGTCTCACTGTATTGTTTTTAAAGAAAGCCTGAAGCAATTGTTGTAGAAGTATTCCTCCATGGGGAGTTTCCCTACGATGTCATATCTTTATCAGTGTAAATTGTGGCATATAAAAATAGCGATATGTATTCTGTGTTTAGCACATATATCCAGATGCCCAGCCTTAACAAACAGTGTAGAAATATAAATATATAACATTGCACTGGATTGAAGGCCAGCAAGACTAAGCAATCCAAATATTAATATTTTCAAATACATTTTTTCCTGTAAAGTCTCAGAGATAAGTGGAGGACACTCACACCTCAAATAAAACCCCAATAAAATAACTTCTATTATTATTCAATACATCATTTACATGTCTATTTATAATCCTATGTCGTAATATGGTCTACGGGCTGTGATATGCGATTTTGCAGTACAATTACTTTTCTCCTGTCTCACTTTGTTTTCATAAATTTGAAGTATGATTTCCAAATAAGTGCAGTGAAAGATTATGCTTCCCCCTCATTTGCTGCTTAATGTATATAAAGAAAAAAAAGTGTTGATTCCAGTATTTTTCTTGTATACTTATGACATTAAAATCTGTTCAAGCTATCTGGTGGGCAAGGCCAATTATAGAAGAACTGAAACTATAATCAAGTAAAAAATAAACTTCTGAAAGACAGAATTGCAACCTGAAATGTTTATGTATACAGGAGTCTTAAACTATGTGCAAGGCAAGCTGCAAAAACAGGTGCAATGTGCCATGTTTCTGCAGTTTATTTCCTGCCTTGCACAATAACCACAGACCTCTGTGTTTAAAAATGGAGAGCAGAAACCTGTCCCAGATCAATACAAATAGTTGAGATAAGTGGAACTGGCTTGAGAATTTCTCACAAGACTTATTGATGTTAAACTTTGGTAAATAACCACAGAAAGTATTATCTTGGAATTGTGGATTGTGTTATCTTTTAATTTGGGAGCAAAATGTTTGCACTATAGTATGTCTACTCACCTGAAACTAATTTGGATTCACGCACCAAAATTATTCCATGTGGAATTAGAATTCTTCTTGTCATAAAGAACTACCATGTATCATGGCGGTCAGGATTATGGACTGAAGGCTTCTGTGCATTGTTCACCAAATTGAACAATTCCAGTGAGGGACCTTTGGGTTTCTGGCGCTGTGCCTTAACCATTGGGTCAGGTGAATAGCCTGCAGGGTTGCTTACTATCTATTGCCTGGCCTTTGCAGCCCTAGCCCAGCAGCTTCCTGGTGGTTTGTGGTCAGCCAATCAGGGCTAACCCTGCCCTCGCTCCAATCCTGACCTCGCCTTTTTAAGCTTACCTTGTCCTGCCCTGACCTTACCTTGACTTGCTTTGACCTTAATCTTGCCTTGCCTTGATCTAGCCCTGCCTTGTCTGACCTTGTCCTGCTAACCAGTCCTCCTGCTATCCAGTCCTCCTGCTATCCAGTCCCCATCCTGATCTGACTCTTTGCCCATACCATCCTTGTTCTTGTCCAGTCTGCTCTTGACCTAGGACTGCTCCATCCTGTCCTCTCCTGTCTTGACCTACGCCCACTCCATCCTATCTTGCTCTGATCCTTCGCCCACACCATCCTGTTCCAGTACTGCTTTCTTCATATGCACCGACCGGTTCCTGTTCCAGTCTGACTCATCACCCCCCTCTTCACCATGTACCTGTCCTGCTGTTCAGTTCCTTGTGTGCACAGCCAATCCTTGCCTGAAAGACTCACCCTTCCCTCATCTGCCTCCACAGCACCCCCTGCCTCACCCTTGACAGGATTGAACTAAACTAAATCACAAATATTTGTGTGATAAAATGATTGGCCAACTGATCCATTATTGCGCAGGTATAGTTACTTAACTGTGATTTACTTTCCTAAATCATACAGAGCTATTCTGAAATCATTTTAACAAATAAACACTTAAATTCCAAATATCTTTCCTGTAGCTTCTACAAGTTTTTTTTTCACATTCAGAAGTCAAAATAAAGCCCATTTAACAAATGTAATTTGATAAATTGAAAGATGTATTTATGCAGCTATTTTGAAATAATTGTCATATATCAATTAACAGATACATAATAAATATAATATTTAGAATCCTTTTAAACAGCCAACAACACCAAATTAAAAAAGGCTTGTATACTGTTACCCTGCTCTGGTGAAAAATTGTATGTTTTTGTTTTAAATGCTCTACTATAATATGTAAAATGATTTGTTGGACCCAAAGAGGCATCCATGCTGGTTAATGAAGGGCCCACTTTGATAGCAAATCACAAATTAGATATTTAGTTCAATGAAATACAATGTTTGCTGATAAACAGGAGTTGCCACTTATGGGTTTTATGTATACACTTTGAAGAATTATCTTATACAAAATAAGCCTGTTGCTACCAGCTGCTGGGCAGACAGACATAATCTATAAAGCTATACAGTTCTACTTTTTGGTATTATCATTTAATAACATTTACAGTATATGAACTCTACTGATACATTTAATATAAGAATCTGAAAGTACACAACAGTAGGCTCCTCTTAAATCTAGCCTTTTATAAAGAATTATAAAATAGCAAAGTTTACAATATAAGATTTCCAAAAAATGTAGCTGGTATTTGGTATATATCCAACTTGTCAATTGTTGTCCTCTGGTGGGATCATGCTGTAGGTTCTTCTTATAAATATATCCTTGGCTCTAAAGTAATGTAGCTTTTAGACATTTCTGTAGTTATCAAAGACCAACGAAAGATTTTGCTCCCAGATTCCACTTCTATTATTAATGATTAGTATTATATCACCTAAGGCTAACCTAATGTTGCCTTGAATTCACAAGCCTTTGGCATCTACCATCATCTATCTGATTCAAGCAGCATTTGCGGGTTGGAAAAATAAAGAATTTGCTACCTTTCAAGTAATAAGCATTCTGTAAGATTATTCCAAATTATTTTTGACTGCAAAGCACAGTCATAAATAAAATGCATTGACTTTGTTGCTATGTTAGGTTGTTTGAGGATTAATGCATCATTTGCTAGATATAGAAGGGATTTAGACACGGGTTAATTAAACATTTACATATATGTGTGCAACAATATATCGTATGATTCGATAATATGCACTTTAATCAGAAACTGTGGGTGTTGTGTGTTTGCTTGTTCCATGTTAATTGGCACCATGCTGGCTTCTAGCCTAGGTATTTGGCTACATGGAGCAGAATAGACATGGTGTTTTAAATATTTTAATTAGGACCAGCAGTTCCCAGCTCAGTCATTTCTCATTGGATTGTTTTTCATGCATGAATAAATTAGCTTACACGGAGGTGTTCTGCAGAAAGTAGTTGCCCTCTAGCCATAAAATGAGTCCTGCTCATTAATACTTTAATGAAATTAGCTGTGAGCAAAATATTATTCCTTTTAACTATGCTCTAATTTCTTAATTTTAATTAGGCACATAATTGCAATATGCTGAAATTATCGTAATGCATAGAATGTTACATTTCTGTCACTGAGCATTGATATAGAGCTCTGTTTTTATACTGTCCATTTACATTTATAAAAATAGCTTAATATCAGCCCCATACTGGAGTACACTTTTCCACTAAGACACTTGCTATGATTCATCATATCTGCCATCCATTCTGTCCATTATTCAAATTTCTAAAATAAATAATAATTCTTTATAATATCTTATACCATCTACAAAATATACAATATATATATATATATATATATATATATATATATATATATATATATATATATATATATATATATATATATATATATATACAGGATGCAGGTATTTTATGTCAACATAACATACACATTCATTTAAATTAATGAACTTCAGAACAAGCATAGAGGAAGGGTTCACAAGCATCCAACACCCGCATGCCAGAGGACTTAACAGGGCACGGCACAGTTAGAAGAGAAGTCAATTCTGGAATGAGGTACCAAGGTTAGTAGGCTCAAATCAGATTGATCTGGTTCTGGCCAGCTGGTTTAAAGACCACATGTGTCAGAGCAGGTGGCAAAGAGTTGTAGTAAAAAGGCTGGCCAGGTAGATAACAAATGGAGTCGGGACCACATTGGGTAAAGAAAGGATAAATGGATAATATAGTCAATTTCCTATCCCTCCTTCCTGTGTAAAAACTGAGTTAAACTGGACATACATGCGCAGATCTGGTCAAGCAGTTTAGTCAGTTTAATTCAAGTTGCACAACCATTTGAACATGTCTGCCAGGTCAAGTGGCATGTTGGGCAGTTTCAATGGATCCTGCATTAACCTGCATATACTACTCAAAACTAGGGATGTAGCGAACCGCCGCCGATGTGTTCGCGAACGCCGTTCGCGAACACCGGCAAAATTTGCGAACAGTTCGCGAACTGTTCGCGAACTTCGAACATCCGAAAATCGTTCGATTCGAACGATCGAAGGATTGAAATCGTTCGATCGAAGGATTTTCGTTCGAATCGAACGATCGAAGCCATTCGATCGAATGATTTCATTTGATCGAATGCTTCGATTGTTCGATTCGAACGAAAATCCTTCGATTTTAGCGGTCGAATGGTCGAACGATCGAACGATTTTGACGCGAACGCCTATTTGCGAACGTCGCGCGACGTTCGCGAACTTGCGGCGGACGCGAACAGTCGAAGTTCGCGCGAACTAGTTCGCCGGCGAACAGTTCGCTACATCCCTACTCAAAACCAATAACGAAAAGTGAATGAGGCACTGGTAGATTATCACAGGTAAGGGGAGTTACAATTTTAGGGAGAATAACTCAGTGAAGGGTGACATCTTAATTGTAGTTTATGCTACTGTTTTTGGATGGTGTCTCATAAGATAATAATGGATATATTACAAGTTAAATTAACAGAAGTTTTAATAGCATGAAATCCAGTATAAACAACAAAAAAACTCAATGAGGCTCAGTTACAGATAAAGGCATAGATGCTTGTGAGTTAGCAAGTTTGAGCTCTGTAGATGATAATCTACTCCTGTATCGCTTACTAAACCAGATCCATTGGATCAGATTCAATTCACTGAGAAAAACGTTTATCACATGAAAAGTCATGGACAAGATTCAATTAGAACTGCAATTCAATTCAGAAAAACATATCTTAAAGGGATCCTGTCATTGGAAAACATGTTTTTTTTTAAAACACATCAGTTAATAGTGCTACTCTCAAAAGAGCAAACAGATTTTTTTATATTCAATTTTGAAATCTGACATGGGGCTAGACATTTTACCAATTTCCCAGCTGCCCCTGGTCATGTTAGTTGTGCCTGCACTTTAGGAGAGAAATGCTTTCTGGCAGGCTGCTGTTTTTCCTTCTCAATGTAACTGAATGTGTCTCAGTGGGACATGGGTTTTTACTATTGAGTGCTGTTCTTAGATCTACCTGGCAGCTATCTTGTGTTAGGGGGCTGCTATCTGGTTACCCTCCCATTGTTCTTTTGTTTGGCTGCTGGGGGGGGAAAGGGGAGGGGTGATATCACTCCAACTTACAATACAGCAGTAAAGAGTGATTGAAGTTTATCAGAACACAAGTCACATGACTTGGGGCAGCTGGGAAATTGACAATATGTCTAGCCCCACATCAGCTTTCAAAATTCAATATAAAAAAATCTGTTTCCTCTTTTGAGAAATGGATTTCAGAATTCTGCTGGAGCAGCACTATTAACTGATTCATTTTGAAAAAAAAAATAAAATTCCCATGACAGTATTCCTTTAAGGTTTATCATGTGAAAACTCTATTGAAGTCTAAGGGGAAAATCTGGAACTGAATTCTCCTCAAATTGAATCTTGTCCATGACTTTTCACGTGATAAACCATGAGATAACGTTTTCTCACTAAATAGAAAGCTACTGCATAGAAAGCATCTTTCTTAATCAAAGACAGTTAGAATAAAATGATCCTACTTACATCTTACGATTTAATTTGATTAGCAGTGAACTTTATAGAAATTTATGTTATGGTTTTGAGGGTACTTCAGATAATGTTCCTGCTCTATATTGGCACTTTAAGAGGCAGAATCATTTGTAATTCTAAAGGGGCAATCACTTTAATGACTAATCTAGACTGTGATGTAAGGAGACAATCTGCAGTTGATCTACATTTTTTGTGATCTTGTACTATTTTCTTTCTTTCTTTTTTCTCCTTCCTGAATTTTCAAATTGTAAAAGGTTGCCGGGTCATTGACCCCGGTATTGTTACAGCAGATTAATCCTCGGGCTAGATTTTAATAGTATTTATTCATTTTTATTTCATGTCTTTCAATTCATACCAACTTCTTCACTTCTTTTCATCTTCCAGTCTGTCACATTGTTAGTCAAAAACAATCCTGAGGGAAAAGTTTATTAAACAGAGGGAAAAAAAGGCATTTTAGTAAAAAATTATTTACCTCAAACATTCAGTGACAAAAAATGGAATTGCTTTACATAAACATAGGATAAAATGCATTTTCATTCAAATTTCCTCAAGGGAAATACATTTGCCCCTTGATTTCCAAATGAACTGCCCCTTTAGTATCTTTATACCAATCACAACATTTATGTAAATGATTACTGTTAAAAATTGCAGGTTTGTAGATCACTGTAAAATAAAGCAAAATTTAAACTGATTCATGATTAGCAGCAATACCATTCACTCCACACTTGCAAAATAGAATTAGTTACTATGACATGAAACCCTTGCATCTGCATTTGATATAAAAAGACAAATCTTCATCCTGGCAAAAAAAATACATATTAATAGATCTTGCTCCACAGCAAAGCCCCCAGGAGTAATTACGACAACCCAGGTGCAAGGTGCTCAAAATTGCCCCAAAATCAGAGTAAAAATCTAGCAAAAGTTGCTGGTGGTGAGCAGAGAGGCTCCTTTCCATGCTGCGCCTGCTTGTGTTCCTAACTTGTGCATCTGAATGACAAGCAAGTTAAGGGGTGGGTGAGGAGTGGGAGGTGGGATGCCTATATGTCTCTCCCACCTACTGCTCATGAATACATCACGGCTCATGTTGGCACTGTTTTCATGGTCAGCGTCAGGCTGGGCCACCAAGGCACTGGGAGAAATCCCACCAGGCCCCAGCGTGGTGTCTGCAGGCCAGGCAGAGTCTACCTTTGTGTGCGGAGTGTGGAGATATGGAGGAGGAAAGTACACGTGTAGATGATGGGAGTGGGTTCACAACAGGGTGAGGGCCCTCGGAAGCAGTGTTATGGGAGTGGGGGCCCCTGTGGCGAGGTTACCAGTGGGCCCAAAAACCCAAGTCTGACACAAACATGGGAACAAATAGGTTCTTGCACATCACCTGCTCCCTCAGGCCTTGATGGTGAGGAGGGTGCAAAGTACTCTGCCCCACTGTAAATAAATGATTCTTCATATATCAAAATAAACAAAAAATTGGAATGTACAGTTCCCATAAATGGGATGGCCAATTCCTGTTAATCTGGGAGATGCTTGTAAATTACAACTAACATTAAAAAAAACAGGATACAATGTTAAATACAGATTAATATTCAGTTCAAGAATGGTCAGTTCCGGTAAAGCCTTCACAATTTTCTTATTAACATTATCTGGAGTTGCTATTTTCTTCTTAAAAAAATGCAGAATATAGTTTTTTTGGTCCTTTTATGATAACCCTGCAAATATACAGTATATTTATATATCTATATAAATAAATGTAAAGCTCATTACAACTGATTTTGTGGATAATGATTCTTGCATGTAATACAGTTAAAATTCATTTTTATTAATTTTGCTGCATTGAACAATGCTTCAGGGACAACTAAGAGAATCCTTTTAAACCATTAATTTCACCTGATTATCCAACTGCTTTTCTCATTCTAATTGCTAAACCCTATGGGACCTCACTAACATGAGATACAGCCAGGAATAGACAAGGAAATCAAAACTCAGCAATGGGGGTTCTTTTAAATGTTTTTATACACATTTTACGGACACATTAAGATATAACTGGAGAGTTTTGTGCATCAGGCAAAATGACACACTCTACTCATTATTTACTAAAACAGGATATGCATAATTGGCATGAAACCACTGCTAAAAATCAGTTTGGTTCTGCCAGTTGGCTTCAGCTTTGGATTTCTGTACATGTTTAGCTAATCCTTGACAAAACAAAAAGCAACAATTCTGGTAAAGAATTTCAGGCATCATTTAGAAATGTATGCTTCATATATACTTGCCAAACATAATACTATGTTCCATAAAGTGTAGAGGTTTATTTATTATTTATTTAAAGCGCGCTGCATTTTCATCCGACAGTTAATCAATGTAGTTGTATCTGTGCGATTCTCCTTCACTTCCGTTTTCACTAAAACATCCGACACATCGCATGCGTTGTCACATTGCGGCATGTCAGGTCAAAACGCATCATCTAGTCCTGCCCTTAATGGTCAGATTTTAGTGGTTTTAGTGGTTTTTCAAAGCATGACTAAACTCAAAAACTCTAAAACCACAGTTGTCATTGATTTTATTAAAAGTTCCAATTCTAAAAAGTATGAATGAAAAAAATTGCTGAGCGATCCAAAGAAAAAAATCAGATTACCACAAAAATCTCCAAAAATTCTTGTTTTTTGGACAATTCATATTGAAAAATATCCAAAAAAGCATTCTAACATTCTGATTGTTAGGATCAGTGCTCCTCCCATTGACTTCTGCAGCACCTTGACAACTTTTACTTGGCATATTTTGGCATGAAAGGCTTTCATGGTTTTTCGCTTGATAAATCTCAAAATGTTAGAGCTTTTTAGAAAAATAGGAACACCACAAATTTTTTTGTGATTAGTGTAAAAAAAGCACAATTCTATTGTAAACTGGCCATGATTTGTGCAAATAATATACTTACTTCCAGTTAACCATCACTTCTGCAAAAGACTGTTCAATATCTTGGTAAAACCAACATTTAACTGAGCAGTTACTTATTAGTCATGCAGCAGTCTGACCAGTCTGACCAATGTGTTTGTCTTTAATTAAATATATTTAATTAAGTATATTAACTTGTTACATGGGGTAGCACAACAGGGCTGCCACAAATCTAAGTCACGTGAAGTCCAATGTGATGGTCTGTTTATACTGAGAGTTCATTATAACTGCCACCCTTCCCAGAGGGCAGATGATATATCGGCAAATAAGGAATTGACCTTATCTAATAAGTTCATTTACTTTTGCCACACTACTATTTGTGCATAACTTTGTGCAGGTTTTCCAAAACTCAAAATGGATAATCTTGCAGGACACACAGCAGTTCATATTGTATCTGATTTATTTACTGAAAACTTTCCTGTTTTACAAGAACTTATTATATTAACACAGCAGCAATATATTTCAACACCTCTCCAAATTTGTAATCCCTATTTAAAATTAATGAAATAAAACATTTCTGAAAACTGAAAATTAGGGGTCCCTAATATATTTTTGCTGTGTTTGTAACCTCTAAATAAGTAAAGGTAAGAACTCTTGCTGAGGCAGAACACTCCCCCAAACCTTAATATCAAAAGAGATATACATAGTAAGTCCAACCTTTTAAGTCTGTATATAACCTGCCTAACTGCTAGTTGATCTAGATGAAGGCAAAAAAAAAATCCTTATTTGAAATCTTTGTAATTTGCTTCAGAGGGGGAAAAAATTCCTTCCTGACTCCAAGATGGCAATCGGACTAGTCCATGGATCAACTTGTACTATGAGCTATCTCCTGTAATCCTGTATTCCCTCACTTGCCAAAAAGCCATCCAACCCTTTCTTAAAGCTATCTAATGTATCAGCCTGTACAACTGATTCAGGGAGAGAATTCCACATTTTCACAGCTCTTGCTATAAAAAAAAAACCCTTCTGAATATTTAGCCAGAACCTTCTTTCTTCTGTTCGGAAAGGGTACCCATACTGTATGTCAGCTGGAAGGACCTAATGTTAAATAAAGCATCAGAGAGATAATTATATGATCCCCTTATATATTTATACGTAGTTATTATATCACCCCTTAAGCACCTTTTCTCCAGCGTGAACCACCACAACTTGGCCAGTCTTTTCTCATAGCTGACATTTTCCAAACATTTAACCAGCTTAGTTGCCCTCCCCTGGAGCCTCTCTAATTCAGTAATGTCCTGTTTGAGCACTGGAAACCCAAACTGTGCAACTTTAAAGGAATGATCAGAAAAATAAGATGTAAACCACAAAAAAGCAATGTCATGAATGGCAGCTGAGTATAGAATGTCTAGGAGGAGTGTGTGGTTAACTGTTCAAAGGATGCAGAGAGATCTAGAAAGACAATTATGGAATAGTGACCTTTAGACATTGCCAGAAGAAGGTCATTGGTTACTTTGGTGAGTGCAGTTTGGTGTGTGCACTAAATGTTTCTACCAACTTAGCCCACACACAGAGAAAATAAAAAGCTGTTTGTCTCAGTCAGAAAAATACGGCAGTCCGTTATTTGCACTTAGTCCGTCCTTGAACCCAGCACTCCCAGTCTGCACAGCAGACACTGAACCTTTAGGTTTTCAATCCTGATAAACTCTTAATGCAAATGCAACACTTAAGCTGGCCATATTCGCAAAGATCCGATCCGATTATCGGACCGTGTGTGGAGAGTCCCGTAATTTTTCATCCGGCGGAGATCGGTCGTTTGGTCGATAGGACAGGTTAGAAAATTTCTGTCAGCTGCCGATAATATCTCTGCGTGTATTGCCGATCGTACGATTTTCAGTGGGAGACTGTCACTAGCTTTGGTTGGACATAGATATCGTATGATTGCTGTCAGGGGCAGAACATTGCTGATCTGTTCTTTAACTAATCTGACTGGTAAGACTTTGATCTGAATGGTTAGTGGCGGGTCGGGAGATGGGAAAGTCCGATCATACGATGATTCGTAAGATCGTATCTTTGCATGTATGGCCAACTTTAGATCACATGCAACACTAGCTTAACAGCTCCCACACTTGCTGTGCAGTCACAAACTTATTGAGGTATCAACAAAAACATGAACCCTTAGTATGACAAAAAACTACTTAACTAGCTTGTTTTAAAAAAATAAATTACCATATAGTAATTTTGTGACTATATTGCTTTACATACTTTTGGTAGAAATGTATGTAATGTTACTTTTTAACAAATAACATAAAGGGCCACAGAAATCCTGAGAGTGAGAGTATAACTATACAAGTGTGAAAAAAAAGCTGTAGCTATCATCCCTGGAGGTTTCTTTGCCAGAAGGCATTTTGAGACAAGCAGACATGTAAGTAAATAATGAAGGTGTCATAATGTTGCCCCTGTATAGAGATTGAGTGAGGGGTTTTGTAAATAACCCAGTGGGGCATTCAGGTACTCTTGATGCAACCAAGGTCTCACTGTACCAGATTTTTCCCCATAGATTACTTTTGCTGAGACATGACTGAGTTCATGGAGAACTCTCTCTGAAAAAGTGCAGTACATGCATATAGGAAGTATCATTCGCTATCCATTGTTCTGCATTTTTTTATTCTGAGTTATTTCAAATTTCTTATAATCATATCTAAGGGATGCAACTACTTACTATAGAAAGTAAATGCAGTAAGCAATACTGCTGGTGTTATTTTACTGTCCATTCACATAATTCAGAACATTTTTTAGAATCCATAATAAATTAACGCACCCTAACATGTCTGAATATTCCATTTTTCTCTCCCCTTACAGTGGGATATTATAATTACTTGGGTAGGAATTAAGAAGCTCGTGTCCAAAAGTACATCAAAATACTTACTAATATGATATACCATATATACTCGAGTATAAGCCAACCCAAGTATAAGCCGAGGTACCTAATTTTACCTACGAAAACTGGGAAAACTTATTGACTCTAGTGTAATCCTAGACACAACTACAGCCCTGTCTCCCAGCAGCGCACATTCTGCCAAAGCGACCCCCCCAGTGATCAACCGGACTTCTTTGCAAAGTTGATGGTGACAGAGAATTGCCAAACGGATTACTGTGTGCATTGTCCCACTGTCCCACTACCATGTGCAGAGGGTGCTGTGTGATATTGCCATCACTGTTAATCGTTCGCATAACCAACAGAGGGCGCTGTGTGATATTGCAGTCACTGTT
Organism: Xenopus petersii; assembly: GCA_038501925.1. Classification (NCBI taxonomy): domain Eukaryota; kingdom Metazoa; phylum Chordata; class Amphibia; order Anura; family Pipidae; genus Xenopus; species Xenopus petersii. The sequence goes on from CM076677.1 coordinate 78,454,163, forward strand.
AATCCTTCATATAACCAACAGAGGGCACTGTTTGATATTGCAGTCAATGTTAATCTTTCATATAACCAACAGAGGGCACTGTGTGATATTGCAGTCACTGTTATTCTTTCATATAACCAACAGAGGGTGCTGTGTGATATTGCAGTCACTGTTATTCTTCCATATAACCAACAGATGGCGCTGTGTGATATTGCAGTCACTGTTATTCTTTCATATAACCAACAGAGGGTGCTGTGTGATATTGCAGTCACTGTTATTCTTTCATATAACCAACAGAGGGCGCACTGTTATTCTTTCATATAACCAACAGAGGGTGCTGTGTGATATTGCAGTCACTGTTATTCTATCATATAACCAACAGAGGACGCACTGTTATTCTTTCATACAACCAACAGATGGCACTGTGTGATATTGCAGTCACTGTTAATCTTTCATATAACCAACAGAGGGCGCACTGTTATTCTTTCATACAACCAACAGATGGCGTTGTGTGATATTGCAGTAACTGTTATTCTTTCATATAACCAACAGAGGGCACACTGTTATTCTTTCATATAACCAACAGAGGGCATTGTGGGATATTGCAGTCTCTCCCCAAGTGTACTGTTGGTATAGGAATGATTAAAAGTGACTGAAATCTCAGCTACTCCGGTGGGTACCACTGACCAGAGTATAAGCCGAGGTAGAGTTTTTCAGCATATTTTGGATGCTGAAAAACTCGGCTTATACTTGGGTATATACGGTAGTCTAAATTTATCAGTTTTTTGCCAGGTAGAATTTGTTTATCTTTTATAAATGCTGTAAATCTTTGCTGACATGTGAACTCATGATGTGTGGGTTTGTATATGAAAAACAAAAGGATTACTATTTAATTGAAGGTATTCTGTGAGAAACCTAGTATGACATTGACAATTCTAGTTCCCTAATGGTATGTATGTCCCATTAGGGATGTAGCGAACTGGCGATTTGGTGTTCGCGAACGCCGTTCGCGAACACCGGCAAAAAATGCGAACGTTCGCGGACAGTTCGCGAACTTCGAACCCTCGCTAAAATCGTTCGATTCAAACGATCGAAGGATTTTAATCGTTCGATCGAAGGATTTTCATTCGAATCGAACGATCGAACAGTTTAAAATCGTTCGATTGAATGAAAATCATTCGATCGAATGCTTACAATCGTTCGAACGAATGGAAATCGTTCGATTTTTAGCGGTCGAAGGAATTCGAATGGTCGAATGGTCGAACGATTTTTATTCGGATCGAACGCAAACTCAAAATGCGAACGTTCCCAAACGTTCGCGAACATTCGGCGGACGCGAACGGTCGAAGTTCGCGCGAACTAGTTTGCAGGCGAACAGTTCGCTACATCCCTATGTCCCATTTATCTTAATTATGATTAATTAATCCCAGTAATATAACTGCTTACTCATCTTTTAAACATTTAAAACTCCAGTCTTGATCTATAAAATATATTTTAAAAAGATATAATCTATATATATTAAGAAACATTTAGTTAGAAAAAAAAATGAATACTATTTTTATGAACAATAAACCTGTTAATAATGATCTTTTCTTTATAAAGAACAGAAATTAAAATGACGCACACAAGGAAACTGTGATTAGAATCTAATCATAAATCTTAATAAATGAGATGGAAATTGATTAATTTGGGGTTACACAACCCCAATAGATTGTACACACTGGGAAATACATTATTATACTACAATATAATGTAATAAAATAGATCAAAAAATTTGATCTTTTTCCATTACACTTTCATAACAGCCAGGAAAGTGTAAACAAATGTATACGGTATACTTGAAACAGCTGAATGTGTCAGTTCTAGCTAATATGTCCAACTGTTTTGACCAGAATTTTCAGTAAAATAAAGGGAGTAGATTCACTAAGTGATGCTTCAAGTCAAAAACAGCAGCCCTAAGGATATCATTAAATATATGGGAGAAGTTTACATTTGGATTTTATTTGAGGATTCTGCATATATGAACTGGCCAACCAGGATGTATTTCATGAAGTGATACACATCTCATTTTGTTTTTAATCATGCCTACTGATTATAGTCACCAAGTGATGGGAGGGTTAAATAATTATTACAGCTACATCCTGTAATAATAGATAATATAATATTTGTTAGCAACCCTTTCCTTGTGAGGCAAATTCAGGCGACTTCGGAAATGTAACGCTCCTAGATTCTAGCCGGCGGGAAGGCTTCTCGGGAGATTAGTAGCCCGAAGAAGAGGAGATTTGTCCATGGGCGACTAATTCTCCCTGAATTTTAGCTCGTGCCATTACCCTTAAACAATGAAATGGTGTCAATAAAGGTTGAATGAATGTCTTCAACATTTTATATGTCAATTCAATTGGAAAGAACCTTGGATATCCACTGCTTACTATTACATCAAACAGGGTTTTTTTTTTTACCTTGAGCTTTTACACCAAGCATGCTTTATTACTTCTACCACGTGGTCTTTTACAATTTTGCTCAATATACCAATAGATCCATCCAGCAGCAAAATATAAGCAAAACAAATATGTCAGCGTAATGATGCCTGGAGTTTTCACTATTAAAAAGAAGCAAGTTTATTAATACTTTATTGCTACAAGATGAATCTTATTATCATCTAGGGTCATTTAAAATCATATTAGGTATATTGATGTTGGATGAATAAACCTGTGATAAATTCTTGACCATGTCCTTCACAGTTGTCAAAGCAGTATCATAAACAGCATTTATAACAATCTAGCCCCAGGGAAGGCTTGCAGTGATCTGTTTAGCATTCAGAGAATATTCAGATAGGTTGCGTTTATGTGAACTACCAGTCCTCAGAGAGATACCCAAGTTAAATGTAGCGTAGTCTCCCTTGAAGATTATCTGTAGAGAAACAATGGGTTAGGGACATAGGGACCAACTGCTGATTCCAAGCTAACATATCAAATACAGACAGAATTGCTGGAAAGATACAATGCTTACAATGTTTAAATAAGTGAATGGACTATGAATAGAAAACAAATTTCACAGTTTTATTATATTTTATTTTGTATGCTCCCTCATTTACTTATCTGGATTCTGTATAGAGCAATGCTAAGATTGACGTAAATGAACAATTTTGCATATGTCATGCTTTGTTCTTTTTGTGAAAAACAATAAATATTTAAGTAACAAAAAAAAAGAAGAGGGCCTGAATAGGAAGATGGGTAATAAAAAGCAGCAATAACAATACATTTGTAGTCTTACTGATCATTTACCGATCATTCATTTTGTTTTTTTAGATGGTGTCAGTGACCCTCATTTGAAAGCTGGAAAAAGTCAGAAGAAGAAAAAGGCAAATAATTAAAAAAAAGAAAAAATGAAGGCCAATTCAAAAGTTGTTTTATAACATACTAAAAGTTAACTTTAAAGTGAACCACCCCTTAAATACAACTATACAGAAGTTAAAAGAGAATGTTTGGGTGCAAGTACCTCTAAATAATAAATCATTTATTAGCATAATATTTTTTTATAGCAACTGATTTAGTTATTGAACGTTGAACTGGCATGTACACATTTATTGTGCATGAAACCGTGTCTTTCTTCAGTTTGGGGATTATTACTTTCAAAGCCACATTAAGGGGCCTATTTATCAAGCCTCAAATTTTTCTGGGCAAGTTTTAAAGGGCAAGAAATCCAAATTTTTAGAGGAAAAAACCTTGCATTTTTGAGATTTATTATGCTCCTAAACTACTAAAAATCGAAATCCTAAAATACTCCAGCTAAAACCTTCAGGATTATTGATAGGTTCAGGCTGTTTGAGCTGGTTGTCATTCAATAATCTGATAAATTTAAGTTTTTCAGGTCGACAACTTGACAAATTTGAGTTTTCAGAGCTAGAATTGTTGCACGATTCGAATTGAGGCTCAATTTTGTTGCAACAATTTTATCGATAATAATTAGAGATTTGGGAGTTTGGTCAAAAAAAAGTTTTTGAGAAAAAGTTGCGTTTTAGTAAATGACCCCCAAAAAGACATTTCAGTCTCTGAAGCAAACTTTACATTAAGCCTTTAATTACATTTTTTTCTAAATCACTCTTGCTTGTTTCCAGGTCCCACATATGTCATCTAAACAATGATGTAGTTAGCACTTAGTTAATACAAATCAAGCATTGCCCTTAAGCTTCCTCAAGTTAGGTGTATAAAGAGTTGTTTCTTGTGTTTAGTTAGGAAAAAAAATTCTAAATTCATATTCAACTTTAAGATAAAAGGAACATTACATTTCCAGGAATAATAATAATAATTGTCTGCATACAGTAAAAGAAAAGAGCCATTATTTTTTTATATACAGAATCTAGGTTATTTCAAATGTATGTTGTGGAAAAGCAATGCTTTGTTTTTATAGAAACCAAACTACTTTATAAAGCTTTGCTTTTTCTGACATTTCTTCCCTCTGGCCGCAGCTCTTTTCATCAATCATTGCATGCAAATGTGTGCTTTCAAGCATTCAGAAGCCTGCAACTTGTCAAGAACATGTCTTCATCAAAAGCATCTTTTACCAGCACAAAATTGACAGCTGTGGTTCTGCATTCAGTGTTCCAGGATACTTTTCCCTTTCATGTATATTTTCAAGTGGAACTTGAAGGAGAAATTATATAATTCCCCAGCATTGCTGCTTTGCTACTTTTCTACTTTAAAACTGAATTTTAGCTTTAGCAAAAAGTCATCAGAATTTTGCAGATCTATTTTCATTTTGGAGATCAACTATCAAGGGTTAGTTGTACTTTCCTGTGTTTTTACAGACTTTCAGAAGTTTGCCTGTAATCAATCAAACATACTTTATGTGTTCAGAAATATGTCCACTAAGAAAAAAGCCTGTAAGAATATTTTTGAAAATTGTGCAACTATTACAGAAAATACATATTTTATAAAAATAAAAAATGAATAAGTAGATTTTTTATTATCTAGTGGCACAGGTGACATGCTGATTTGTAATTTTGTGTTTACTGCACAAAATATCTTTTCACTAATGTAATGTAGCCAAGCAGGGCCACCATCAGGGGGGGGACAGGGGATACAAGAGTCCCGGGCCTGAAGGAGGGCCCGGCAGTGCTGCACTTTCGAAAGAGCCAGAAAGACCCGAAGCCACGAAAACAGCCGAAGTCCCAAAGTGGCGAAAAGACCCAAAGTCACAAAAACAGCCGAAATTGAATTTCTGAAGTGGTGAAAAGTCATGAAAGGAGGTGAAGTTGAAGTCCTGAAGCCATGAGTTCAATTCTACTGAACACCAGTTTGTGTTTTTTTAGTTTATTTTTTAATCCCCTGACCACCAATGTATTATTTTAATATTCTATACTCCCCTGCCACCAATGTTTATTCTTTTTTTTTTTTAAATTGTAAGTGCACCAATGTTTTTTTAAAAAATATTCTCTGGGGCCCCAATTTTTTTTAACTTGTACGGGGGGTCATGCACAAATGTTTTTTTTAAAAATATATATTTTTTTTAAATTATAGAGGGGCCATGGTCACCAATTATTTTTTTTAACTGGGACAGGGGCTGATGTGAATTATGAACCATCCCTGTGAAATGCTAAATAATATGCTTGAGTTATATAAGTAAACAATTATCATACTAATTAACAAAAGTTTTAAGTGCCTGAATATTACAAATTTGAGAAATATCCAAGGTAGGATGCATAACTAATTTAGTTATAGTTAGACACTGTCATCTCCCCACAGCTGCATTGATTTCTTATTCAGGATTCTAATATTTACCCTTATGCTAAGAAATCACATACAGAAATAGAGGGGATTTAAACTCGGAGCAAGTGACAAATACAGGGTTAAACTATTTAACACACAGCATACATAATTATTTAAATTACATGGCAGGATCGGCTGTGGCAGCAAAGAGAAAGCTTTATTAGAGATCCTGATGGGTGGAGTTTGTATGACTGACAGCTGAGAAGGGAAGGTAGAGGATGAAGGTGTGACTGCAGATTTGGACGATGAGTGCCGGTAAAAGCAACCGATGCACCATTCCAAAGGCATAGGACATTGCATGAAGGACAGGTATTTCGCTGCAGGATGTCCTAAAATGCGTTCCGTAGGATGTGAGAAGATTACACTGGGGAATGATGTGGGTCCCAGGAGAGAAATAGAGGCATAGAAAGAAAATGAAGACACACAGGAAGAGAGGAAGCCTTTGAGGAAGTCGCGAGACTAAAGCGTCAGACGGTGATGTCATCCCCATTACACGCCACGCTCAGAACACCGGCAAATACAACTAACTGAACTGACGGGTCTGAAATTTGGCATAGAAAATTTGGTGCACTTTTATTTTTAAACTCATTTAATAAAAAAGGATTCACACCATCTTTAGTACATTTTGTAGAGCTACTGGAAACCTGGTTATCGGAATACAGATACTATCTTAAGGCCTGCAGAACCATTTGAACGTTTGTAAGTACTCAACTTTAAACCCCTTAAGGCACCACGGTTGAAGGTTGCACCCTTTAGGCATGCAAACCTAAAGGTGAAAGGAAAAGAGCACTTCCCCTGTAGAGTGTGAGCCCACTTAAAGGTGCACCATTATGGACTAAAACTAGTATATTTGGCATTTATCTATGTTGTCTATACTCAAGTTGTTTGAGCACTGGTCCATCTTTATAATCTATATACACAGGGAGAGAAAGCCTGGAGTGGTGCTTGTTGCGTGAAAGAAACAGCAATGTTTAGGAGAGATGTGAGAGGCTGAGGAGGATTAGTGAGTTTGCCATCCGAGGAAAATAGCATGGGCATTGATCTGTAAAGTGGGTGGGAAATAAATAAGCCTATAAAGCCTGATGCTTTCAGTGGTAATTTATAGGCAAATAAAGTGGTTCCATCTGAAAAACAAAGCTTTGCCAGTTTGTCCCTATTTTTTTATTTAGTCTAAGAATCATATTTTTATGGGTTTTATTGGATGACAGGGAACAGGTAGTATGAGAGAAGGTACTACATACTGGAAAAAACACACTGGAGCTCGATTATCCACACTGAGCTAATGCGCACCAGAGTAGTAACTGAGTAATTAATATAAATTAAATGCATTATTTAGACATAATAGTGTATGCATCAGCATGTAAGATTCTGAACTTTATTTACTGTAAGGATTGTGTTTGAAATACCTTTGTGAGGGCTGATTCATGCCAATATATTCCAGAGGTATTAAATTGAGAGAAATTAATTGAAGAAGGGACAGAAGCAGAGAAGCATATAAAGACAATGCCAGAGTCACATTTTTCTATATGTTTTCATTTGTTGGTTTTTTTAACAGTATAATACATAATGGTATGTAACATATTAGGTAGAAATTAGGTTAGGTACTTACCTAGCTGCTATTTGATTCAGAGGATTATATTGTAAATAAAGTACCTAATTTCTTGCATGATACTGTAACACGTTTTTGGACTATCCAGCCCATGGGGTTAACATCCAGCTAGTATACTAGAGCATAGGTTACGCTGGACTCTATCACTTAAAGGAGAATTCAACCCCTTCGGCGCTAAAATCCCTCCCTCTCCCCGGTGTTGTCCCCCCCGACTGACCTCCCCCCCCAGGCAAATGCCCCTAACTTGTTACTGACCCCTCCATGTAGTTTCTCTCCTGTTGAGTTCACAGCAGCCATGTTCGCCCATGCGCTCTTCTTCATGTATTCGCTGGCATTTGGTGGTGCATGCGCAGTAGAGGGATTTATCAGTATGGATCTACTGCGCATGCACCGAAAGTCACAAAGTTTCTGAAAAAAAGAAATGGGAAACTTTGTGACTTTCAGACGCATGCGCAGTAGATACTTACCGGTAAATCCCTCTACTGCACATGTGCCACCAATTGCCGGCGAATACAGGAAGAAGAGCGCACTGGTGAACATGGCTGCCATGAACTCAACAGGAGAGGAACTGGGGTCAGTAACAAGGAGGGGTTGAATTCTCCTTTAAGGCAGGGCCTTCACAAAAGGGAAGAAATGAAGGTGCGGTGTAGAGCAACTACAACTCCTATTGGTTAAACTATTATTGGTTAAAGCTACTGTGCTTTAACCAATAAAGAAATGGGCACCAGGAGGTTCTTGCAGTCAAACAGAACAAACTTTTATTTGTCAGAGACAAATGATCCACAGGTTACTTACATCAATAAAGAGGCATTTGCAGAATATATAGGCACACAGCTCAGCCAGTATATCAGAGGCAGATGCAGGTGCATTTTCCTGAAGATGTAGTCAAGGCAGTACAGCACATTTATTGATTGCTTTGTAACTCTAAAGTTAACTGATTGGTCTGTTCAGTTGTCTTCTAATGTCAAAACAAGTAATGGAATATGCAGTTTTTTAGGAATACATAGAATTGCATTTTATTTTGATAGGACCTTGACATGAACTGTAGAGATAATGCCAAAGAAGAGAGTCTAATTTTGCAAAATGGTTTATTATGTCCATTTAACTTTAAAGAGTAAAAGAAATTGCTGTCTTATTCGTTATGCGTGTCCATACATGAAACCTTAGCTTTCACCCCCTTAGACTTCCAGTTACTTAGCCTCATATCTAGTTTACATGATACTGTGAATTCACCGTGTCACAGTAAAATTATTTATCTTATGCAACTTTATAATCAGCTCTTGTATCAGATTTCTTATTTATGCTAATAGAATTATGTTATTTAAATGAAATGTGCTTCACATGTGGAAAGCTATAAGTATAATTAAAACTAATATGTTTAAGGATGAAGAAGTTTGCATCTATTAATTCATGATACTGTTTATTTCCAGCAATTCCTAATCAGTTGGGTGCACTTTTACACAAATTTAATGGGTGTGAAAAGGCTATCAAATTTCAGTCCATTTGCAGTTACCAGGGTAACATCTCCAAATTACTAAGATTCTTAATAGGATACTTAAAATAATTTTATTTTTAAAACTAGTACTCTTCAATACTCTCTTTGCAGAATACAATGAATTATATTGAAAAAGAAAATAAACTATATTATAAACACATATAAAAGATGGCTGTCATCAGAGAAGAACAATATGCTTTAACCAAAATGCACAGTGAGAATACAGATGCAATGGCTACTTTTGACCCACAGATAAAGGGTGCTAGGATTAGGCCAGACCAGGGTCAGGCTAGTTAACAGAAGCATAGGTCTTTATTGGGTTGTACTGAGACATACATAGAGCAGGCATGAGTGTAACAACTGGGAAGCCTGAATTTATGTATTCAAACATAAATGTATTTTCTGTGGCTGCAGCTTTAAAAGGCAAGTGTGTAAAACAGCAACTTTTTAAGATGTTTCAGATGCTTTAGTGCAGTACTGGGTCCTGCCTCAACTAAAGTCAGAACCTGGAGGTAAAAATTTGGGGAGGCCCCCTTATTATCCCCAGTCCTGATGCCTATGCAAGTACTAGCTGAGAGACAACTCTACATGTTATAAATTCACCACCATGAAGCTATCTGTGCAATATTAATTACTTTAAATAGGGGTACTTTATATAAGAATAGTGGCATAACTAGAGGTTACTGGGTCCAACAGTATATTACATTTACAACCCCAAAATATTGGTAAATTGACTTTTTATACTACAATATAGTGAAGCTTCTTATTGCTTAGGTCCTCAATGGGCCCTCTGTAGTTACAAAAGAAGGAAGCAAATGGCACTCACAGCATGTTCAAGCAGGGTAAACCTTGCGTATATTTATTTGCACACGATGCAACGTTTCGGGGATGGTCCCCTTTCTGACAAAGGGGACCATCCCCGAAACGTTGCATCGTGTGCAAATAAATATACGCAAGGTTTACCCTGCTTGAACATGCTGTGAGTGCCATTTGCTTCCTTCTTTCGTTACATGAGGAGGGTGCCGATCCTTCCAAGCAATTGAGCACCTGGCGGATCTTTAGAAGGCCTGGGTGTGCGAGTTTGCCATAATTTCTTGCCCTCTGTAGTTACACCCCTGTATAAGAAATTACTGAGCTCTGTGTACGCAAACTATATTGCCTGTTTGAATTGGCACCTTGACAATGAAGCAGTAGTAAAGCAAAGTCATTTCAGACCATTGCCTTTTTTAGTATATGACCTTTGATTTAGACAAAAACCTTCCCAAAAATTCATGCTAGGAATGATGATGATTATTTATGCATATTTAAAAAACACCAACATATTCCGCTGAGCTATACAATAAATAGGTCCATGGCCAAAACTAGAAGGCTACCTGTCTAGTGTGCAATGATGGCGGGCTTTTGGCAGGTACCTCTTCTGCCTCCCCCTAGTCCAGGCTCTCTTGCCCCTGTTGCCTGTCGCACCATGCGTCTATTCGCACACGTTTGCTTGCACATGCTGAGGGGGGGTGGTCACCTAGGTAAACCGGCTGGCTTGGCCTGCCTCTGAATAGGTGTATACAATGAACATACAGATTAAAGTCCAAAATTAATAGCCAATGGAGATAAAGAGGACCCGCCCTGATTGCAATCTAAAAGAAATCATGGGACAGCATGAAAGTCCCTGCTGTGTTTACTCAAATTCAATGTTTAATGTACAGGGGGGCTAGTAGATAAATTGCAGTAAATCAAATTAAATATTCAGTTTTATTTCAATACTATAATGATTCTTTTAAACCGGCCTCTACTTAAGACATTGCAATGATAAATTATTTGAGCTGGATGACACAGTTGATAGAGCAATGAAAATAAACACTTATTTTCTCCTCCACTAGAAGCCTTAGATTCATTAAAATAAATAGGTGAACATTTTTACATCTTAATTGGGCTTTTGCTGATTTTATCAGAATTTCTGCTGGTGAAAGCACAATGGCTATTTATTTATTTTTCCAATGAAACTAAACATTCATTGCAAGCTTAATGTACTGTAATGAATTCTAAATATTATCTTGGCCAAATTACATTGTGGATCTGGCTTCTTCTATTAAATTCCTTTTTTCTTTCACATTCCATTTTGAAATAATTACACTATTGGAATGCATTTATTCTTGATTTGTTTTTCACTTTAAAGGTTACAGTTTTAATTCACTATATTGCTTAATTCAGTAAATTTTTACATACAGAAGAAACAAAACTTTTGTTAATTTTACTTAATTGGACAAGGCATAATTAAGTATTGCATAAATAAGATCAGTAATGTAAAATATTAATATTTACCTTTAAAACCTTTAAAAGACAGAGATATATTGAATGTTTAGTAAGCACAAAGGCTATTATAAAGTGAAAATTATACCACTGACTATTTCAAGTCTCTATAAAAATGTATTGAATAAATTAAATAAATAAAGCCTAATAATAAAAATATATTTTTATATAACCAGCAGGGAAAATAAGAAATTGAGCACATCAACATTTTTGTCAGTAAATATATCTCTAACAGGCCTATTGACATGAAATGTACACCAGATGTCGGTAACAACCCAAGTAATCCACACAAAGAACTCAAAACAAATAAATCCATGAATTAAGTTTTTAATTAATTTTTTCTTAAGTAATTAAGAATTAAGTTATGTGTAGTAAAGTGGAATGACTCAGGGAATAAGTATTGTACACATGAAGAAAAGGAGGTGCAAAAAGGCATTGAAAGCCAAGAAACCTGCTGAAATCTGTCAGTATTTAGAAAGCAATCCTGCCTCCTATCAGTGCAAGTGCTGGTTTAGTCCTAATTGATGGCCTATAAAAAAGTTTCTTATTACCAAGGCATCACACAAGAAGCATCTCATGATGGGTAAAAGCAGAGCTTTCTCAAGACATTCGCAAACTTATTGTTGCAAACCATATTGATGGCATTGGTTACATTATAGATGTAACCAAGTTCTAAGCTTTTGAATGTTCCAGTAAGCACTGTTGGGGCCAAAATCCGGAAATGGAAAGAACATCATTTTACCTTAAATTGGCCATGACCAGGTGCTTCTCGCAGGATTCTGACAGAGCAGTCATAAGAATAATCAGAGAATATATCCTGAACTACACAAGCACTTTGGTAGGATGGTGTCAGTTCAACAAAACGAATTCTGCAAGTCTGATGTTGTTGTGTGGGTCAAAATACAATGGGACTGATACAAAAATCTGATTCGTAAACAACATGAAAATTTTCCATCTGACATGACTTTTTTTACTCATTCAAATATATTGACTGTGGGTGTAAGGGTAGGAGTAGACGAAGCGATTGAAGCCCACATGTCGCAATGCGACTAAGCGCATGAGACGTGTCGGATGTTCTGATGAAAACAGAAGTGAAAGAGAAAACGCAGTGCGCTGCATTTTCATCCGACAGTCGGATCAATGTAGCTGCGTTTTCATCCGACAGTTGGATCAATGTAGTTGCGTTTTCATCCGACAGTCAGATCAATGTAGTTGTTACCTGTGATTTCTCCTTCACTTCCCTTTTCAGTAGAACATCTGACACGTCCAATCGCTTCATCTAGTCCTGCCCTACATGCATGAACTAAACACTCCATCTGACTTATTTGATCCGACTTTACATTCTAGCCTAGGGGCATCAGATTTTGTAGCATCCTACAAAAGCTGATGCTCTTGCGTAGTGTTGTGAGTAGGGATGTAGCGAACTGCCGTTAATGTGTTCGCGAACGCCGTTCGCGAACACCGGCAAAAAAGCGAACAGTTCGCGAACAGTTCGCGAACTTCGAACGCTCGATAAAATCGTTCGATCGAACGATCGAAGGATTTTATTCGTACGATCGAAGGATTTTCGAATCGAACGATCGAAGCTATTCGATCGAATGATTTTAATTCAATCGAATGCTTATAATCGTTCGAACGAATGGAAATCGTTCGATTTTAGCGATCGAATGGTCGAATGGTCAAATGGTCGAACGAAGTTTTACTTCGAATCGAACGCGAACACCAATTGGCGAACGTCGCGCGACGTTCGCGAACATTCGGCGGACGCGAACAGTCGAAGTTCGCGCGAACTAGTTCCCTAGTTGTGAGGCGTTGTGCAGCATAGCATGGTGTTGCATGGAGGATCAGATAAAATCTGACCCACAAAATCTGATGAAAAACGCTTGTGTAGTTCTACCCTGTGGGTTGAACTCCACAAGTTGATCAGGATCGATTCGCCGCCAGGCGATGACATGCATTCGACGTTCGACAAATCACATGTACAAACTATGTGTTCGGCTGTCAGATGAAGACGCAGCGTGGCAAAGTGAAACGGGTCAGTTTTGGCCATCACTAGACATGGGGGCAGATTTACTAAAGGGTCGCTAGCAAAAATTTGCCAGAAATCTCATCCGCCAGGACATCTGCAATTTACTAACAGGCATAGAGAAGAATTCGCTAGTGAAAGGAACCGCCACTGATGCAGTTTTACACACTATCGCCAGGCGAATTTTTGCTCAGGTGAACAAATTCACTAAAGTGCAAATTTTACAGAACGTTACCTCTTTTACCAGAGTTTCCTTCTCCACCTTAGACCTGGCGAACTGATAAAATTAACCTACATCCTTCTCAGTCTTATGTCAGTGACATCATATCCTGTATGCTAGAAACTCATAAAGGTTTTATTTTAAAGTGGGATTGCCTTCAAAAGTCCTAACTATTAAAGATTTTTGTGTAAAAATTTTTTCACAAATATTTGAGGGGCATACCACATTTGTTTTAGGGTGGGCTCATGTCTGGAGCATGAGGATCTCTTTTGTCTTTACAGTATATAGCTTTTTTGGACATTTGTAATAATAAGTGGCCACTTCAAGCATTTGCACCAACATCTTTAATAAAGATGTAAATACAACCTATATGTACCCGTCCTGTTCAAATTGACCTAAGCATAAGAGTACTAACGAATAGTGATGGGCGAATTTATTCGCCAGGCGTGAATTCGCAGCGAATTTGCGTGATTCGCCGCCAGCGAATAAATTCGCGAAACTCCCGCAAAAATTCGCGTCAAAAATTCGCCGGCGTCAAAATTTTTTTTTCGAAAAAATGGACGCCGGCGTCAAAAACGGGCGCCGGCGTCGAAAACGGGCGCCGGCGTCAGAAAAACGGGCGCCGGCGTCAAAAACGGGCGCCGTTTCGCGAATTTTTCGCCGTTTCGCGAATTTCACGCGAAATTCGCAAATTTTTCGGCGAAGCGAAACGGCGCAAATTCGCCCATCACTACTAACGAAGTTTCACTAGGCAGAAATGAACGTTAGCGAAAGTTCACCATGAAATGCTCGCACTGATGAATTAACGTTAGCAAAACGTCGCCAGCATTTGGCTACAGATAAAACAACTTTGCATTTGCATTCGTGCCTGGCAAAGTGGAGTGAATTTGCCCATTGGTCTCACCACACAAGACTCCACTGCTAAAGAAAAAGCATGTTGAAGCATGATAAAAGTTTGCTGCACAACATTTAGTCAAGCCAATTTTGGGACAATATAGTCTGGTCAGATAAGCCCAAAATGTAATTCTTTGGATGTCATTGCAAACACCATGTTTGGAGGAGAAATGGCACTGCACATCACCCCAAAAACACAATACCAACTGTAAAATTTGGAGGTGGAAACATCATGGTGTGGGCTGTTTCTTCAGCAAATGGCAGACTTCATATAATTAAAGGAACGATGAATGGAGAAATGTACTGGGACAATCTTGATCAATCATGAAGTATCTGCTGCCATCTACAAGGATGCTGAAGATGAAACGAGGGTGGACATTCCAGCAAGACAGTGATCCCAAAGACACAGCTAAGGAAACTCTCAACTGGTTTCAGAGAAAGAAAATAAAGCTGCTAGAATGGCACAGTCAATCACCCGATTTGAATCCAATCGGAAATCTATGATAAACTAAAGATCAGAGTTCATAGAAGAAGCCCCCAGAACTTCAAGATTTGAAGACAGTTTGTGTGGAAGAATGGGCCAAAATCATACCTGAGGATGCATGCAACTAGTTTCTCCATTCAGGAGGTGTGTTGAAGCTGATTATCCGATAACGGATAACTTGTACATCAACCCATGTAATCTATATTATAATATGCCCCTGTGGTTTAACATATGTGGGCAAAACTCAAAACACATTACGCACAAGAATGGGAAACCATAGATCGTCCATTAAAAAAGCATTTGAAACTGGGGAAGCAAACCAGCCCCTTCCACAACATTTTTTAAAAGAAGGGCATAGACTCCCAACCCTAAGATTTATGGGTATAGATTTGGTCCCAGAGCCGAATAGAGGAGGTGACTGGGACCGTTTATTGTTACAAAAGGAGGTCTTTTGGATTAGAACACTTGATACCTTAACTCCCAAAGGTCTAAATGAGTATTGTTCCTTTGTACCTTTTTTAGAAACATAAATTATCTAAGATCATTGCTAGCATTATAGAAGTTGACTGTGCCGCTTTTTAGAATATTCTCGACATTTTACATTATTTTAAATATTTATATATTTAAATGTTTATATATCTATATATATTTATACACTTTTTTTAAAAAAGGATTATCTATACACGAAAAGGGTTGTATCATGATGATGATTAAGCACCACTATATATTTTGGAATAATTTTTTGTCCACTATGATGTTCATTGTGTACCACTATATGAATCATAGCAAAATAGTTTTAAAGCTATATATTAAAATGATGTATGTTTAACTCACAGGTCACGCCCACAGAAGGAATATAATACGTTAATTGAATAACGAGTGTACACATGGGTTGATACATGTAATTGAAAAATGGGTGTGGTCTGGTGATGGGTCACAGATGGGTGAGTCTCTATATAATATGTTCACTTGTATTGAAATGTGTCTTGATAAAGGTCCCAGACGTGGACCGAAACGTCGATCAAATAAAGAAGTAAATTTTGAAAGAAAAACCCTGGTGTGCATCAGCATTCTATTGTTATATAAGCCGTCCTGTTTTGCACCCAGGTGAAAGCTTTTTTGAAGTGTGTGCTCAAGCCTTTAGACATACATATATATATATATATATATATATATATATATATATATATATATATATATATATTTACAGAGACAAAAGTTGGGGTATATTTATCAAAGAGTGAAGTTAGAGATCTCTACAGTCCGCAGAGTGAAATACTGCCCCTCTCCATTCTTTTCCATGGGATTTTTAGAGGGTATTTATCAAATGGTGAACTTTCGCTATCACCCTTTGATAAAAACGCTTTTAAAAATCCAATAGAAATGAATGGAGGGAGGCGGTATTTCACTCTGCGGACCATGGAGATTGCTAACTTCACTCTTTGATAAATATACCCCGATGTGTTCAATACATATTTTCTCTGCTTGTATATGCCACTGAATAACACAATTTTGTCACAACTGTGGCTTATTTTTAAATGGGGACAAATATACACAAAAAACAAGGGCATTATTATAATTGTATCGTATTATTATTTATATTATTATAAGTAGATTGCGTTAATGTTTTTAGAGACAATTGTTTTTTGTGGTTTCTAAAACTACTAAAATCAGAATATTGATAAATGGGCCTCCCTATGCTGTGGATAGAGATGTCGCGAACTGTTCGCCGGCGAACTTGTTCGCGCGAACATCGGGTGTTCGCGCTCGCCGGAAGTTCGCGAACGTCGCGCGACGTTCGCCATTTTGGGTTCGCCATTGTTGGCGCTTTTTTTTGCCCTCTCACCCCAGACCAGCAGGTACATGGCAGCCAATCAGGAAGCTCTCCCTTGGACCACTCCCCTTCCCTATAAAAACCGAAGCCCTGCAGCTTTTTTTCACTCTGCCTGTGTGTGCTGAAGAGATAGTGTAGGGAGAGAGCTGCTGCCTGTTAGTGATTTCAGGGACAGTTGAAAGTTTGCTGGCTAGTAATCGTTTTGATACTGCTCTGTTATTGGAGGGACAGAAGTCTGCAGGGGTTTGAGGGACATTTAAGCTTAGGTAGCTTTGCTGGCTAGTAATCTACCTTCTACTGCAGTGCTCTGTATGTAGCTGCAGTGGGCAGCTGTCCTGCTTCTGATCTCATCTGCTGACTGCTGCAATAGCAATAGTCCTTGTAAGGACTGCTTTTATTTATTTTTTTGTTGTTTTACTACTACTACTACTACTACTACTACTACTACTACTACTACTACTATAAGAGCCCAGTGCTATTAGTCTAGCAGTGTTGGGGAGTGGGACTGGTGTGCTAATCTGCTGCTCCTAGTAGTTCAGCAGCACCAACTTTAATTTTTTTTTTTTAATATTCATTCTTTTTTTATTTAACTTTTTTTTTATTTTACTACCGCTGTAGTAGTGTATAAGTTGACCTTTTAGGCATTATTTGCCCTGTAGGCATTTTTTGCCCAGTGTGTTATTCAACCAACTGCTATCTAGCTGTGTGCCCGTGTTCACATTCTGTCTAAATATCCATAATATTACCGTCTCCAGAAAAAACACCGGAGTGACTTTTTTCAAGCAGCCATAATAAATTTTACGTAATCCGTATCCATCGCTGTAGTAGTGTATAAGTTGACCTTTTAGGCATTATTTGCCCTGTAGGCATTTTTTGCCCAGTGTGTTATTCAACCAACTGCTATCTAGCTGTGTGCCCGTGTTCACATTCTGTCTAAATATCCATAATATTACCGTCTCCAGAAAAAACACCGGAGTGACTTTTTTCAAGCAGCCATAATAAATTTTACGTAATCCGTATCCATCGCTGTAGTAGTGTATAAGTTGACCTTTTAGGCATTATTTGCCCTGTAGGCATTTTTTGCCCAGTGTGTTATTCAACCAACTGCTATCTAGCTGTGTGACCGTGTTCACATTCTGTCTAAATATCCATAATATTACCGTCTCCAGAAAAAACACCGGAGTGACTTTTTTTCAAGCAGCATTCTTATATTTTACGTAATCCGTATCCACCGCTGTGTATACGTTGACCTTGTAGGCATTATTTGCACAGTGTTTTCTTCAAACCGCCATCTAGCTGTGTGAGCTTGTTCACATTTTGTCTAAATATTGATAATATTATCGTCTCTAGAAAAACCACTTGAGTTACTTTTTTTCAAGCAGCATTCATATATTTTACGTAATCCGTATCCACCGCTGTAGTAGTGTATACGTTGATCTTGTAGGCATTATTTGCACACTGTTTTCTTCAAACTGCCATCTAGCTGTGTGTATTATCGTTTCCAGAAAAACCAACTGAGTTTTTGTTGTTGTTGTTTTTTTAAAAATAATGCCAGGCAAAGGCAGGCCGCCACGCAGAGGCCGTGCTAGGGGCCGTGCTGCTATGCAATCCTGTGGCCCTAGCAAATTGCCCAGTTTTAAAAAGCCAATGACCCTGAACTCCCAAAATGCTGAAGAGGTAGTTGACTGGCTTACACAGCACACCCCATCCTCTACCGTTTCTAACTTTACCACAACATCCTCCTCATCCTCCACTGCTATGGCCACCCCACGTAACACTTCCTCCACCACCGGTGCCCCATCTTCACTGGAGTCAGAGGAGTTATTTTCCCATGAGTTTCTTGAACTGAGTAATGCGCAACCATTATTGGCAGAAGAAGATGAAGGAGATGAGGACGTTACACCAGATTTAATTCTGGCAGAGAACACGACAGAGATGGACATAATGATGAGTGATGAGGAGGAGGAGGAGGTCCCCGCTGCTGCTTCCTTCTGTGATGTGTCAGAAGAAATTGATGCATCTGAGGAGAATGATGATGAGGAGATTGATGTTTTGTGGGTGCCTAGTAGAAGAGAGCAAGAGGAGGGTAGTTCAGATGGAGAGACGGAGAGTCAGAGAGGCAGTAGGAGAATAAGACTTAGAAGAAGCAGGGAGGCCAGCCCGCAGGGATCAGTAGGGCAACAACATGTATCGGCACCTGTGTTCAGCCGGCCAACGCACCCGCCATTGCCGCCAATGCCGCCAACTTCTACTGTTACCGCCAGATCGCAGACTTCCAAAAAGTCAGCAGTGTGGCATTTTTTTAATGTGTGTGCCTCTGACAAAAGCATTGTAATTTGCAATGAGTGCAGTCAGAAACTGAGCCTTGGTAAGCCCAACAGCCACATAGGTACAACTTCTATGCGAAGGCACATGAGCGGCAAGCACAAAGCACTTTGGGAGCAACACCTCAAAGGCAACAGGCAAACTAAAAGTCACACTCCTTCTGGTCCAGCATCTTACTGCTCTACCTCTGCTCTCCTTGACCCATCTGAACCACCCTCCACTCCGCCTTCCACCTTGACCACCTGTTCCCATTCCCAGTCATCTGCCACCAGCCAAGTTTCTGTGAAGGCCATGTTTGAGCGTAAGAAGCCAATGTCTGACTGTCACCCCCTTGCCCGGCGTCTGACAGCTGGCTTGTCTGCACTCTTAGCCCGCCAGCTTTTACCATACCAGCTGGTGGACTCTGAGGCCTTCCGCAAATTTGTAGCAATTGGGACACCGCAGTGGAAGGTACCCAGCCGCAATTTTTTTTCTAAAAAGGGAATACCACACCTGTACCAACATGTGCAGAGCCAAGTTACCGCATCTCTGTCACTTAGTGTTGGGCCAAAGGTCCATATGACTACTGACGCATGGTCCTCCAAGCATGGTCAGGGCAGGTATGTCACCTACACTGCCCACTGGGTGAACTTGGTAATGGCTGGGAATGGGAAGCAGGGAATGGGTAGCTCAACAACAACAACAACAGTGGAGTTGGTGTCACCGCCACGGATTGCACGCGGTTCTGCCACCACCTCTACTCCTCCATCGCTCTCTACCTCGTCTTCTTCCTCTTCTTCTTCTTACTCTGCTGCTGGGTCCTCCTTCTCCTCCTCCACACCTGTGCACCCCCAGCTCCCCCTAGGCTATTCGACGTGCCAGGTACGCCGTTGTCACGCTGTCTTGGGGATGACGTGCCTGGAAAGCAAAAACCATACCGGATCTGTACTCCTGTCATCTCTGCAGTCACAGGCCGATCGGTGGCTGACCCCACACCAACTGCAGATCGGAAAAGTGGTGTGTGACAATGGAAGCAATCTGTTGGCAGCGTTGAGACTGGGAAATTTAACACATGTGCCCTGCATGGCACATGTGTTAAATTTAATAGTCCAACGTTTTGTCTCCAAGTACCCAGGATTCCAGGACGTTCTCACCCAGTCCAGAAAGGTGTCGGCCCATTTCAGACGTTCCTACACAGCCATGGCACGCCTTGCTGACATTCAGCAGCGCTACAACATGCCAGTCAGGCGTTTGATTTCTGACAGCCAGACTCGCTGGAATTCAACGCTCCTTATGTTGGAACGTCTGCTGCAACAACAAAGGGCCGTCAACGAGTACCTTTTTGAACTGGGTGGTAGGACTGGATCTGCAGAGCTGGGGATTTTTTTCCCCCGTTACTGGGTGCTTATGCGCGATGCCTGCAGGCTCATGCGACCTTTTGAAGAGGTGACAAATATGGTCAGTCGCACCGAAGGCACCATCAGCGACCTAATACCCTTCGCTTTCTTCCTGGAGCGTGCCGTGCGACGAGTGACAGATGAGGCTGTAGACCAGCGTGACGAGGAGCTGGAAGCGCACGATTTATGGTCGCAATCACCAGAACGAACCCAGGCACCTGCTGCAACGCAGGGAGAGGTGCCAGAAGTGGAGTCAGAGGAGGAAGGTGGCTTTGTGGAGGAGGAGGAGGAGGACCAACAGGAGCAGGCTTCCCAGGGGGCTAGTGGTGACCTTTTGGGGACCCCTGGTCTTGTACGTGGCTGGGGGGAGGAGACCGTGGATGATGCAGTCCTTGATAATGAGGAAGCGGAGATGGATAGCTCTGCATCCAACCTTGTGAGAATGGGGTCTTTCATGCTGGCATGCCTGTTGAAGGACCCCCGTATCAAGAGGCTTAAGGAGAAGGACCTGTACTGGGTCGCAACGCTACTAGACCCTCGGTACAAGCATAAAGTGTCAGAAATGTTACCAACATACCACAAGTCCGAAAAGATGCGGCATTTACAAACCAGCCTGCAAAACATGTTGTACAATGCTTTTAAGGGTGATGTCACTTCAGGAACTCATCAACATTCCAGGGGCAGAGGTGCCAGTAATCCTGCCACGAGCACACCTGCAAGGACAAAGCCCTTTGGCCGGTCTGTAACGTCAGACATGCAAATGTTTTTCTGTCCAAGGCAGCGCCACAACCCTTCGGGATCCACCCTCAAAGAACGCCTCGACCGGCAGGTAGCGGACTACCTGGCATTAACTGCAGATATCGACACTCTGAGGAGCGATGAACCCCTGGACTACTGGGTGCGCAGGCTTGATCTGTGGCCAGAGCTGTCACAATTTGCCATGAACCTCTTGTCTTGCCCAGCCTCAAGTGTGCTCTCAGAAAGGACCTTCAGTGCAGCAGGAGGGATTGTAACTGAGAAGAGAACTCGCCTAGGTCACAAAAGTGTCGATTACCTGACCTTTATTAAAATGAATGAGGGGTGGATCTCGGAGGGTTACTGCACGCCGGAAGACTTGTTCTGACTTCTATGCAGCTGTCCTTCTCTTCAAGCCTCATGACTCCACACACAGCTGTCCTTTAGCGTCCTCCTCCCTCCGCCACCGTTACAAACTAGGGTGCAAACCCTACTGGTTTAATTTTTTCTGGCCTCTGTGCTTCAGTGGCTGCAACCAAAAAAACTGGGCAAACAATGTCTACAAGGTCAACGTATGGCGAAAAATGACTATTTTCAGCATTTATATGGCATATTTTTTCTGGCAACTGTGCTTCAGTGGCTGCGTCCAAAAAAATGCATATTTTCTGCATTTATATGGCATAATTTTTCTGGCCTCTGTGCTTCAGTGGCTGCAACCAAAAAAATGCATATTTTCTGCATTTATATGGCATAATTTTTCTGGCCTCTGTGCTTCAGTGGCTGCAACCAAAAAAATGCATATTTTCTGCATTTATATGGCATAATTTTTCTGGCCTCTGTGCTTCAGTGGCTGCAACCAAAAAAATTTATATTTTCAGCATTTATATGGCATAATTTTTCTGGCAACTGTGCTTCAGTGGCTGCGACCAAAAAAATGACTATTTTCAGCATTTCTATGGCATATTTTTTCTGGCCTCTGTGCTTGAGTGGCTGCGGCCAAAAAAACTGGGCAAACAATGCCTACAAGGTCAACGTCGTTGACCTTGTAGGCATTGTTTGCCCAGTTTTTTTGGCCGCAGCCACTCAAGCACAGAGGCCAGAAAAAATATGCCATAGAAATGCTGAAAATAGTCATTTTTTGCCATACCTTGACTCAACGTATATGGCAAAAAATTTATATTTTCAGCATTTATATGGCATATTTTTTCTGGCAACTGTGCTTCAGTGGCTGCGACCAAGAAAACTGGGCAAACAATGCCTACAAGGTCAACGTATGGCAAAAAATGACTATTTTCAGCATTTATATGGCATATTTTTTCTGGCCTCTGTGCTTCAGTGGCTGCAACCAAAAAAATTTATATTTTCAGCATTTATATGGCATAATTTTTCTGGCCTCTGTGCTTCAGTGGCTGCAACCAAAAAAATTTATATTTTCAGCATTTATATGGCATATTTTTTCTGGCAACTGTGCTTCAGTGGCTGCGTCCAAAAAAACTGGGCAAACAATGTCTACAAGGTCAACGTATGGCGAAAAATGACTATTTTCAGCATTTATATGGCATATTTTTTCTGGCAACTGTGCTTCAGTGGCTGCGTCCAAAAAAACTGGGCAAACAATGCCTACAAGGTCAACGTATGGCAGTTGTTTAAAGAGAACAGTAGATTACTAGCCAGCAAAGCTACCTAAGCTAAAATGTCCCTCAAATCCCTGCAGACTTCTGTCCCTCCAATACAGAGCAGTATCACGCAGATTACTAGCCAGCAAACTTACTATCATCTGTCCCTGAAATCACTAACAGCTCTCGCCCTACACTATCTCTTCCAAGCACACACAGGCAGATTTTTCAGATACATTTTTGCCCTTGATCCCCCTCTGGCATGCCACTGTCCAGGTCGTTGCACCCTTTAAACAACTTTAAAATCATTTTTCTGGCCAGAAATGTCTTTTGTAGATGTTAAAGTTCGCCTTCCCATTGAAGTCTATGGGGTTCGCGAACCGTTCGCGAACCGCTCGCAATTTTGCGCAAGTTCGCGAATATGTTCGCGAACTTTTTTTCCGACGTTCGCTACATCCCTAGCTGTGGACCAACAGAGGAAATTCTGTAAAATAACAACCATTGACACACTGGTATCCCTTCATGATTCAAAAGTAATAGGTGTCGATACAAAACAGCGCAGAGGTTCTGCTGCAAAAGTGCCTTTATTAACACGACATGTTTCGAGCACCAAGGCTCTTTATCAAGTATAATAAATACTAGCCTTGGTGCTCGAAACATGTCGTGTTAATAAAGGCACTTTTGCAGCAGAACCTCTGCGCTGTTTTGTATCGACACCTATTACTTTTGAACCACTATTACTGGCTTTGGATGGAAGCAAGGTGCGGCGATACTTAAACCAAATCACGGAGGAATAAGTACCAGTTCTTAACAATTCACTACTTGGTATCCCTTCATCCTTGTATATATATCCCTTCATCCTTGTGTATATGTTTAAGCCTGCACATGCCTTCCTCTGCTCCACTTCTCCATAGGTTCAGTGGTTCATCTGGATTACAGCGCACACATGGCATACAGAATTATATAGATATAGATAGATAGACAGAGAGATAGATTGTTTGTAACGTTAATGACTAAAGTTCAATAAAATTCAACAGATTCAATTAAAACAACATGAATTGTTTTGGAACGTAAACATGAACTTAAATGTATTCAAAAGTACTGAAGTTTGTATGTTAAAGAATAATCAAGATTGAATTAGGTTCATATAATTGTATTGATCTGTAAGCCCTCCTGGAAACAAACTCATATGCTACTGGAAATAGGGAGTAATATCATTAAGTAAAGGTGGTTATTTTCCCGTGAAATGCTGCGTTTGTATTTTTCTAATTTCTCTGATGGTACATTAGCAAAGTTTATTCTGCTTTGGTTGGTAAACGTTACTCTAATTTTTAATCAAACTTTCTCTTAACACTATTAATGGCACTAAATATGATTGATACCATATAAGGGCCATAAACTTCATTTACATTTTTGGACTGATTTATACCCTTAATTTTGTTATGTTGTTTAATAAAGCATGCTTCATTCTAAGTGTGGTTTAACGCAATTGACTAAGAGACCAGTGGATCTGGGACAAGTGAAATGTTGCTGAACACATCTATATTTTCAGAGGCACAAAATCAAACATTACTATATTACTACATAGCTACATTTCCAATAGAACAGTATGAGTAAAGTGATGAGTATCTTGCAGGTGCCCATTGAGGAGCATCCACCAGAACTTGTGCACAATGAACTATAAGCCCCTGCAATGAGGCAAGTTCAGAAACTTTCCTCATGCAGCAATATTACTTACTGCAGTGCCTTAAATGCCTTGCAGAGGTCTTTCTGTTGTCTCTACAGCTTAATATTGATGTAGTCATTCCTCAGGTTAGGTTATGCAAGAACTTGCAGTAGAGGGGTGTGGTTTGTTGCTGTGTTGACATGTGTAGGCTTTGGCATCCTCATGCTTCAGTGGGCCTTTTGGAAATGTGCAAAAAGGGGGATTGTGGGAGTACTCTAAGGGGCAAATTTAAGAATGCTTGAGCCTTTGGGCTTGAGCATTTGGCTACTAAAATCATTCAAATACCTTGGCTTTCTGCTAATTGGGGTTTTTCCCCTCTACTAAGCTTGGCAGGTTTTAGGTGCCAAGTGTTTTAATTATTATTATTTTTTTCAAACACAGCTCAGGGGGAAAAAACACGATCGTCAGGAAGCCAATGTATTTTAATGAACAACGCAAAAGTTTATGAATTCTTGTGTGGTTTTAGTAGCCAAATACTCAAGCCGAAAGCATTCTATCTAAGTATATACAAGTACAACAGTAGTGCAACTGATATTGTAAAATCAGCTACAAGAGAATTTAACTGTCGCTTTATGCAGGCATAGTCTGACACCTAAGGTTGTCCTCAGTAAGCCCTGGGTGATTATTTCCCTTTCCAGGGTTGAATTGAAGTAATGGCAAAAGAGCCTTGGGAAAGAAGAGGACTGAATAATACCCTCTCTCCAGTATTGCATTTTGAAAAATATTTATGTATAGAGTTTGTCCTTTTCAAAAACAAGGGTTTTTAAACATGGTATGATGGTTTGACAATTTTATGATCATAACTTTGTAACTTATTTTTGAAAATATATGCACTTGCACAGATACTAAGTTACTTAACGAAACAGGGAACCAGGGAATGTGCATTAATCAATGCCCTCTCTCTTGTGAATATGAGCCTGGTAGTAAGAACTTATTTATGAGCAATGTACATACCCTGGACCCTATTAAGAATTAATTGGTGCTTCATATCGCAAACGTTATTGATGGCAACTTAACTGCTCAAACGAACCATAACAAGCTACTAATATTCCAGCCAGAAGGCAATTCCTTTCATTTGCACAATATAAACAAAATTGCTTATCTTTTTCCCTTAGTGGAACCTAGGACTGTCCATTTATCCTAACACTCCAGTGACTACCTAGAACTCCTACAGTGCATTCTTCATAGTAGCACCTTGTTATCAATGATTGTTTCAGTAATGGCATGAACTATAGCTTTACTTCCCTCACCTCTTCAGTACATTTATCACTGGAATCAAGTTCAGGGATTCACCAGCCTCGAGGCAAGGTTAAAACCTTGCCTCAGACGGCATTTTTCCCGCAAGTTACCAGTGGCAGCAAAAAGACATCCTGGTAATTTTAAGAATCAAATTTCTGGGTTTTAAACCGGAAATTCAGCTCTTCTAATGCAAGAGAGCGCAATTGCAGTGGGAGGGGGCAGCATCACATCTCCTTCGCAGATTTTACAGCACATGCAGTTAGATTTACTTTGTGAACAGAATATGATTTCTAGATCCCTATTCTTATGCTACTCTTATTTAACCTTCAATAATAGCAGTTTAAGGTAGAGTCCTGCAGCGGGTCTGGTACCCGTGGGTACCTGAGCGTTACCCGCAAAAAAAGCGGGCACCCTACGGAATGAGGGGAGAATTTTCAGGTGCCATCTAAATTTCTTATCTTATGTAATATTGTCTATATTTTACTTATTTTCTTTAAAAGTTTTACAAAACTTGTTTCTGTCCCCACTCACTTTTGATGCTGATCAAAGTGGGAAAATATGTGGGTTGCGGTTCAAGTTGGGTCTGGGTCTTAGAAATTGGTTCTACGCAAGACTCATTTTGTGGTAAGGAGATAGAACTATTCCTTTGTAATTGCATATTTTCTATTCAAAGTCTACTCTTCTCTTAATATATTAAAGACGTATAGCTATGTTAGAATGTGTTTAAAGTGCACCACATTCGATACTTATATATTAAAAAACACATATAAAAAACACGCATTTCACTGGGATGAAATGTTTTTTGAATAGATATTTTTGACAATGTTTTGTAGTTATAATTAAATTATTATGATGATGAACCACTTATTCTGTGTGTGGAAATCAAAAAGAGTAGGAGCAAAGACAACAAACTTTGTGATTTGTGATGGGCCCTTCCCAGAAAGAAACATAAAAACTGGATAGATGTAATTGCTGCATGATTTCTGCACTGCTTTCTACATGTCCTATTTGCCTAAATCCTTTCAGAAACCTTTCAACTCCTCTTGTATGTCAGGGTTTTAACACACAGAAGTAAATGAACAGATGACAAGGAAAAGATGTTTTTGTCAGATAAAATCCATCATGTTTGATTAATCTGTACTAACACTTTCCAGCTAGTTCCATCTGTTGGTTTGGGTAATGTGTACATGATAACAATATACCCAGCGGTACAGCTGAGGCTAATTGAGCAGAAAATTCTAATGAAATGCAAGAAAAGAACCTCTGAGCAGCCTTTGTGTTTAATTGTTTCCTTTCCCAGGCTACTTGCTGTAATCCTGACTATGAAATAGTCTAAAGTGCAAAGCTTGAAATCTACTGCTTGTACCCTATGTTTGGAAACTCAAGCAGAAAACTCTGTTCAAGTTTGAAATTCATAGCATATATGTTAAAAATCAGAGCTGGTGTTGCTGATCATGCTTCTGGAGTGAGGTACAAAGCCAACACATTCCATTGAAACCTGAACCAAGTTTGGATAGTTCAACACTGCAAAGCAACAATGCAATCAATCTCTGCTGCCCTGTATTTTGCATTGTAAAACATCTATTTGTTTCATGTTCCGGTATCACCGTCTGTCAGTAAATTAGAATCCTTTCATTACATTGGGGTCCCATTTATTGAAGAGTGATGAATCAAATTACTTTTTTTTCAGACCACAGCACAGCAAAAAGTTTAAAGTGTTTTTAATTGCTTAAATGAGATAAAGAGATTATTTAACCTGCAAAAGGCACTTATATATTAGTGCTGCCATTCTACAATCTATTTGACCCCTACCCCATCTTTATAAGTGGCATGGCAGAAATACTTGAGAAAATCCAAGTGATCATTTCCTCAATGGAAACTCTCATTCTAGAGACAAGTGAACCTCATGGCTATTGAAAGTTGCAGTGTAGGTTTTCGCCTAAAACAATAACTGAGTCCCTGCTTGTTTTTTAGATTTGATCAAATTCATTTTCAAACATTAGTTAGCATGACTGCACATCAATGATGGCTATTCTACTTATATCACTAGATATCAAACATCATCAATTTATAATGTCATCATTATACTGACAGAGTGTTTCAATAATAAGGTCAGTGATACATGTATCAATAATCTAATAGTCTATGTAATATTCTATGTAAAGCAACCAGCCCCTCCACTGTTAACAAAATGTGTATTTTATAAATGACATAGGCTTGCCCCTTTTCACTAAAACCAAACAGTCATTTTTTATTTGGTAGGCTTTAAAAACTTTTTAAAAAGAAACAAAAACCAAAATAAAGATTGATGACATTAAAAAACTTGTAATGTAGTAACGGCTGCCAAATTTGCCATAACTGATTTTCACAGGCATGGAGGCTTATTTATTAAAGGTTGGATGTTAGTGGTTTTTGAAACCACAACTAAACTCACAGACTAAAATCACAACTGTCATTAAATTTATTAAAATATCAGAATGTAAAAGTAAGAATGAAAAAAATTATGTGCTAAAAAATTCTTTAAAAAAACGTTGAGTTTTCCAGACAATTCCTAGGGAAGATAATTGAAAACCTCTAGAAGTTTGAATTGATTTAAAGAGGTCCAATAAGATCTGTTAGAGGTTTTCATGCTTATTACACTTAGGGGCCGATTCACGAATTTCGGGTGAAGGATTCGAATAAAAAAAAATCGAATTTCGAAGTATTTTTTGGGTACTTCGACCATCGAATTGGTTAAATTCGATCGAATTCGATCGAATTCGAACGATTCGAAGATTAGAAGTAAAAATCGTTCGACTATTCGACCATTCGATAGTCGAAGTACTGTCCCTTTAAAAAAAACTTCGACCCCCTACTTCGGCAGCTAAAAGCTGCCGAAGTCAATGTTAGCCTATGGGGAAGGTCCCCATAGGCTTGCCTGTGATTTTTTGATCAAAGGATTTTCCTTCAATCGTTGAATTAAAATCCTTCGATCGATCGATCGCAGGATTTGCGCAAAATCGTTCGACTTCGATATTCGAAGTCGTACGATTTTAGTTCCCAGTCGAATATCGAGGGTTAATTAACCCTCGATATTCGACCCTAAGTAAATCTGCCCCTTAATAAATCTCAAATTTTTAGAGCTTTTTAGAAATACAGTGAAAATCATGAATTTTTTTGAGATTTGTGGAAAAAAATCACAATTCGATTGTTAGTAAATGGCTCCCTTAGATATGGGTATATTATTAAATAAGTATCTTTTTTTAAAAAATAGACAATGAGAGTATTCCTTCAGCTAAGCTTTGTTAAAGGACCAGTAACAGAAAAAAATTATAAAAAAATTCATTTCTACATAACGGAAAAAAAACACCAAGACACGTTTAACTTTAAATTCGCAAAGTCTTTATTAAGATACAACGATTCTCTGCTTGCGCTCCTCTTCAGAAAAGGTGACAGGGCGACGATCCATCGTGCGGCACTCGATTTCTCCTCCCTGGCTATCTCCTATAATCGGCAGGGAGGAGAAATCAAGCACCGCGCGATGGGTCATCACCCTGTCGCCATTTCTGAAGTGGAGCACAAGTGGAGAATTTTCGAATTTAAAGTTAAATGTATCTTGGTGGGTTTTTTTCGTTGTGTAGAAACTAATTTTTTTTAAAAAAATTCATGTTACTGGTCCTTTAATATAACTGGTGCCAAATTTGTGGAATTATGAGTAGCCATCTGCAACATTCAATTAGAATCCAAGGTATACAAAGGTCAGCGCTAAATTAAGTTATGGGGAAAAAAAAAGATGAAAAAGGGAAAAATAGGAAAATTTTATTGTGTAGTAATTCCTTATGGCTTTGTAGTTCCACAACCTCTTGGATTCCCAAATATACCTTAGGTGCAATTTGGGAATCTAAGAGGTTGTGGAACTACAACGCCATAAGGAATTACTACACTATAAAATTTCCCTATTTTTCCCCTTTTCATCTTATTTTTTCTCCTGAGCTTCATTTAGCACTGAACTTTGTATACTTTGGATTTCTATTTATTTACTCAAGGAGAAAAGGATTGTCGGATCAGATAACAAAGGGGAAATCCAGAAACTTTGGTCATTTTTCTTTACAGCAAACATTCAATTGGAGTAGCATTTGGGAGTGAAGAAGATTATTAACAATTTATTTTCATTTTTATTGCAAATTAAAAATTCTACTTTTTTTTAAAAAAAAATCTAAAAATTCAAGATTTATCAAGTGGAAAAAACACGAAAGCTTTTCATGCCAAAATTTGCCAAGTAAAAGTTATTGAGGTGCTAAAGAAGTGGGAGAGATCCTGATAGTGATCCTATTAAATCAATCACGTTAGAGGTTTTTGTATTTTTATTCACTACGAACTTTCAGAAAAACAAAATTTTTAGAGGTTTCCATGGTATTCAGATTTTTTTTCATGGTTTCAAAAACCTAAAATCCAACCTTTAACAAATAGGTATTTTATCAGAAGCTCAATATTCCTCTTTCCTGCTGCCTCCTCAAGGTCACTTTAGAAGCTTTAAGATCTGTCTATCGGGGCAATTTGCTAAAATTCATATTTCTATTTTTTTAACAAATGATATTTTGTCTCTAAAAAAGGGTTTTTTAATTTCTCTAAAAATCTAAAAGTTTGAGATTTATTAAGTGTAAAAACTATGAAAAACTCAATGGGAGCTGCACTGATCCTGTTGAATCCTTAACCATTTAGATTTTTCAGTTCATACTTTTTATATTTGGATTTTTTAATAACTTTCATGACATTCATGGTTTTAGAAAAATAATACATGTTTTAATTTACTTTTGGTTTTAAAAACTTCTAAAACCACAAAAAATGACATTTATTAAAGAGGCCTCCACATATTGTACTTTTTATTTTAACCTTTTTTTATATTGTTTTTGATTTGTGATATGTAGTACCTTATAATATTACTTATGTATCATTTAAGGAATTGTCAGACTACTAACTCGACACATGGTTTTTAAAACCAAGATTAAACTCATAAACTTTAAAACCATGATATTCATTGAATTTGTAAAAGTAAAAACAAAAAAGGTCCTGAATGATGCGATAAAAATACAAATATCTTAAAAACATCTAAAAATTCTAATCTTTTGTAACATTTCTAGTGAAGTGGTCCAATCAGATGAGAGCAGCTCCCATTGAGTTTTTTGTGTTTTTTACACTTACTAAATCTAAAGTTTTAGAGCTTTTTAGAAATATAGAAAAACCAAGAGTCATGGAAAATGGGCCCCAAAGAGTACCATGCTCTTAAGGATATCTTTAATAATAATTGAGTCCGTACTGTCTGGAAGTTGTATACCATGCACTTAAAGCATTATCAGTGGTTACTGCATTCAATCATTACATGTAAGTATTTAATACAGTTTATATTAATAATTAAACAAAATGCATGAACATAAACAAAAATATCATTCTTGATAAAATGGGAGTAGACTATAATTCATGATTTGCTATGTATGTGCTACACTTGCTTTTATTCTAATTGCTATGGATCTAAATTTGATTTTTGTGATGTAAAGCTAAGAACTGTAATGTAAATATAGTATACAAATTTGCCATACCAACATGCTCTGTTAATGAAACATATAATTCTTCCTGCTTCCTTTCAGATATCCTAAAGGTTGAGAAAATAAAGGTCACTTGGTGGCGCAGTTGACTGCAATATAGAAGATAGGACCCTAATGACCTCTCAGTTCTTCTAGGAATCATTAACTTTTATGTTTCAGTCTCTATTCAAAAAGATTGTTTAGCACAGAGCATCATTTAGCATGGAGCGTTATTAGCTGAAATATCAAAAAAATCTTGGACTTCCAGTACCATAAACTGTCAATATATTTAAAGGTTGTAGTTTATTGTACTTGCTTTTGCCTACTAAACTACTTTCCTTAATAAATGTGTGTGTAAGACATGGAGAAATCAAATTAGCCTCTGGCTTTTCCTTTTGTGTAATATCTATGTGTATACAAGACCAAAGTCCTCTTTAACTTCCTTCTTTTATTACCTCTGGTTCTCTGATGGGAAGAGGCAGGGTAGAAGTAAACAAAACACTTCATTGACAACCACTTCCCTATTGAAAAACCCAAAGATTTTCAACTTGAACTTAGTTTTCCCTAAACAGAAGCAGCCAAATATTTGCTATCACCATGGTTAGATTCTTAGTGAACCCAAGTATACACTGTTGTTTATAAATGATTGTTTTCAGGCCACCTAGGTGGATAATTGGGATTTCACTCTTCATTTGGAGGCAGTTCTAAAAAGAATGTTTAAAGTTTATTGTAGATGTGCAGTGAACCATAAACCTGCAATATATTAAATAATCTGAATCATTAAGTAATAGAAGGTTTAATGATACTTTGATCTCTAAATCTGTGCGCATTATTATAATCATATGATTCTACTGAAGTAATTTTAAAGAAATAAAATGCATGCTCATGCAATTCAATATTTATTTTTTTAGATTGACAACAGTAAATACATGCTGCTATAGTTTAGTATACCATGTTAATTGTCAGCACAGTCAGATATTCTGTAAATGTGACAAGGACCATAGACTGTAAGCTCCACTTAGGCAGAGACATATATTATGTGATTTGATTGATGTCAATTCTCTTTGAAGCATGAATATTTTGAATATTTTGGCTTTATATAGAGTAATAATTATATTTTGAGTTGTGCACTGTTCAAATTGTTTGGGCCAATGATCTAAATGAGCTACATTTTTCTTATCTGTACTGGATTTTAAAGTACTGTATCCCACCTGCAAGAAAAAAATTTAAAATGTTATGGTTTGATTAACCATATAGTCTTGTCTGCATTTTGCAAGTGATTTTACTAACTCACCCTACATCCTCATTCATAAATATGCATATATAGAAATTATGTTAATTTTAAAAACCAAATCATACAGCTTTGCATAAAGATCCGAATCTGCAATCAAAATGCAACAGAACATTGCGAAAAATGATCTGTCTGATACATTTATTAGCGTTTGTTTTCCGTAGTGATGGGCGAATTTATTCGGCAGGCGTGAATTCGCTGCGAATTCCTGCAATGTACGCCGGCACAATTTTGCCAAAAACGGACGCCGGCATCCAAAAAAATGGGTGCCAGCATCAAAAACGTATGCCGTTTCGCAGATTTATTACCATTTTTCAGCGAAACACCCCAAATTCCCCCATCACTAGTTTTCAGTGCTGGCCAATTTTCTGTTACCATGAATATAAATGGGTATAGAGTTGTCCCCTTTTGCATTTTAAAGCTTTCTTATTTCATTAGAAGTTAACTTAGCCATTTAATAGCCCTAAGTGGGTACAAAATTTACTTTAAAATGATTTTTAAAAATCAGCAATTTCATTTTTTTCACATAATTTCACTCAATTTACTAAACATTGTTAGTTGCATTCAGGCACAAATGCGGACTTTAGCCAATGATAATTGAGTCTGATACCATAATGTTTTGAACATGCGTTTGTTTGGATGTACTGTATAATAAATGTTAAAGGAGAACTAAACCCCCCCACTAATAAAAACCCCCACCCAGAGCAATACATAATTTTGCCCCCCCCCACATATAGGTGCAGACTAAACGCAGCGGAGCTCATGGGCGGCATCTTTTGGCTTTTTGGTATTCTTTGGGTCCTCTTCCTTCCCTTTCATCATTTTGGTGCATGTGCAGTTGCTACGAACAGGAAGACTGCTCCTAGTGCGCTTACTTGCCAAAGGAATCTGAACAGCCGGAAGATGGCGCCCATAAGCTCCGCTGCACT
Source organism: Xenopus petersii (assembly GCA_038501925.1). Classification (NCBI taxonomy): domain Eukaryota; kingdom Metazoa; phylum Chordata; class Amphibia; order Anura; family Pipidae; genus Xenopus; species Xenopus petersii. Next base: position 78,487,574 of record CM076677.1, read on the forward strand.
TACTCTGCATCTACAGGCGACTTAACGATTAGGGACACTTACAAAGGGGGGACTATGTAGGGTACTGGGTACAGGTTTTTATTAGTGCGGATTTCTTCTTTAATGGGCAAAGTTTGCAGTACTTTTCCTAATGCTTTAATAGAATGATAAGAACCTTATCATGTGGATCCACTATGTTTCCTAATTTGCCACCTAAGAGCATAAAAGAAACTGTTTGCATCTATTGTGAGGGGAATGTAAGAGAAATGAATGCAATGAAAAGACAACATAATCACCTGTTTCCTCCCTTCCTTTAGCTCAACAAAAATACAAAAGGATGCATCAATATGGTAATATGACCCCATTCAAGACAAACTACTTACTTATATGTATGTAGGTTTAAGGGTTATATCTCAGCTTGGAGCTAAGAATAAACACTGTTTACTCTGTCACCACATGGAGGGAATGACTGTGCATAAACTAGAAAGCACAAAAAAACAAAGCATATACGGTAGTACATTCCAAAATGTGGGTCTGGAAATGTTTGTACCTATAATGATATTAAAATGGTTAAACCTTTACAGAAATGCAATTATAATATATAGGTATATGATCTATTATCTATGCTTGATACCTGCTTGATACCTGGGATTTTCATAATAAGAAATCTTTCCAAAATTAGGATCTTCCTACCTCATGTTTGCTAAAAATCATTTTAATATTAAGGGGCACATTTACTTAGCTCGAGTGAAGGATTAGAATAAAAAATACTTTGAATTTCGAAATATTTTTTTGGCTACTTCGACCATCGAATTGGCTACTTCGACCTTTGACTACGACTTCGCCTTCGAATTGAACGATTCAAACTAAAAATCGTTCCGCTATTCGACCATTCGATAGTCGAAGTACTGTCTCTTTAAAAAGAACTTCAACCACCTACTTTGCCACCTAAAACCTACCGAGCATCAATGTTAGCCTATGGGGAAGGTCCCCATAGGCTTTCCTAGCTTTTTTTGATCTAAGGAAAATCGTTCGATCGATGGTTTAAAATCCTTCGAATCGTTCGATTCAAAGGATTTAATCATTCGATCTAACGATTTTTCCTTCGATCGTACGAACGAAGGAAATGCGGTAAATCCTTTGACTTCGATATTCGAAATCTAAGGATTTACTTAGATGGTGGAATATCGAGGGTTAATTAACCCTCGATATTCGACCTATAGCAAATGTGCCCCTAAATGTACCCAATAGAATTGTTTTGTTAACAATATGGATTCATGCTGCTTAGTTATCATCAAGTACAAGGTACTGTTTTATTATTACAGGAAAAATTTGATAATTTTCACAAATTAGAATAAATTTAAAATGGACTCTATGGATAATTTGGAACTTTTTGGATAACAGGTTTCTGGATTAGGGATCCCATACTTGTAGTTGAATACATAGAAAGAGACCTTCAATTTCAACATATATTTGATTATGTTTTTAGCTACAGTTTATCGTGAAGTTCTTTATGGTTTTAAATTCATTTTGCTTACTCCTTTTCAAGCCTACAATATAATATTGTAGGCTCTAATAATAAAGCACTTAGATCCTATTTCTGCAACTGAACCATTTACAAGTGAACATTTTTTCTTGTTCATGATGCACGCCGGAAGGCCATACTTGAAATATTTAACCAGTTTAGTATCTGTAACTAATTTAGTATTTTGGTACCTTTGCTGTCAATAATCCTTATGACACACGGGTATCTTTGACATTCATGGTCTTCTCAGCAAGAACTGCTACAATCACATTCCTTTTCTTATTACAGCCATTTCCTATTCATTCAAAGCACTGACTTTCACAGTTCAAATCTATAGCCACATAGTGGTAGCATATATTCCATATACAGCGAGTTTATCATTCTAATGCATAGGAAGTAGCTGCTAGCAATGATGGGCAATTTGATTTTCGCGGTTCATCCTGAAAGAACTGTACTGATAAAAACACCAATGTGATCTTATCATCAATGATTGTCAGAACACCAGATTATGCCACATGAAATTTAAATTAGTCTCGTTGAGCAGCACTGTTTCCTGAAAAAAATGGTCTATTGCTTCTGAGAATTTTACATGTCTAATCTATGAGAGATACATTGGCATTCTGGTAATTATCAGTAGCAAGCTGACTGCAGTTTAGCACGAAATGCTATGGATAAATAACATACAAGAGGAGATGTCACAAAAGATTAGTAAATGTTAGCTGCAATGACAAAAATCATAAGAGTTGTGTCTTAGGAAATGTAAACAGTAGGGAGTTTTACCTCTTTGCTATTACTCCGGTGTGCAAATCAGTGTGCCTTTGAAAATCAATGAGCATTAGTAAGAACTCTCTTGCATATGAGTGACATTGTTCCCAGACTGACCCATGTTGGTGCTTCATAAATCCACCATGAAATGTTCAAAAGGGCAAATGGAACTTGCCATCTATTTTAAAGAGCTTAAACATACTCAAGTTTAAATTATGTTAATTGGCTAATTACATGCACCACTATTTGGATTGTAGGTAAGTTTGCTATGCGGTTTCTATTTATATGTAATACATAAGTAAAGGTTAATCATTTTTTTAGCCTTCCACAAATAATTTGTCTCTCCTCTCTTCTCTTACTTTCTTATTCTTTCAATGTTTTCAGTGAAATAAGTATATGGTATGTCAAAACTCCCAACTACTCTAATATATAACATATATAGACATAGGTATATAATTAAAGTATTAGTGGAAAAAATCTTATTTTTTTTAATCTAAAAACACTAGTTATATTATGTGTTACAAAATTGTAATTTTACATATATTTGTAACAGAAGGATGAAAACTCCCAACACTATAATTGTTTAACATCAAATTAAAATCATTTATTTTTCAATATAGAAAAGAAAATGTTTGAAATTTGTGAATAAACAGTTACATTATATACTATAAAACAAACCGCTACATGTTAAATGAAATATCGTTCTAGCCCCTACACTTTGAATCACAAAACTGCCTTGGTATAAATAAAACTAATGTAATGTATATTTGCTGGACTTCAAATATGAAAGTTAATGCAAACTCTAGCAGGGCAGCTCCGCCTCCTGTTAAAATAAGGAGATCTGGCAAGTATGTTTATCGAAGGAGTTTTGCTTGTCTGCTTCTGTTTATTACTCAAGAAAATTATTGGGAAAAAGTGCAGCACAATTAAGAAAAGTTGCCCATGTAAGCACTTGCAGTATCCAAATGAGGAATAAAGCATCTACTAAATGCCTGTGGACACATTGCCTTGGCATACTCGCTACATATTTTATTCCCGGGCAGTCTTTAGGCACAGCTTTATGCTGCATATTTATGGAAATGTTGCGGAAAATCCCATGCTGAGAATTGACAAGGAAATAGCCCAATAAATTGTATTTGGCCTGCAAAACCAACAGGCAGAAGAAAGATTTGTATTTTAAAATGAAGCTTTTCAGCAAATTAAAAAAGCCTGTGTCTCATAATTACAACACACAAACAGATTTTCTGTGGTTGTTTGTGGTGTTTTTCTCTTGAATTCTTCACTATTGTGCTCATTGGTTTACGAGTCTAATAATTTCTATTGGTTTATTCTATAAAGTTGCTTTAGATTGAAGACGGTGTCTGATGGGGGTCTCCAAAACAAATCACATGGGCTGAATGCAACCTAACTACATGTCATCAAGGAACTTTTAAGAAAGCAGTGCACATGTTTATTTCTTAACTTTGAATAATATCACAATTTAGTTTGCTTTTGTTCCATATTATCTCCAAAAAAATCCTGCCCATAGTTAGACACAAGATAAATATTATGTATTTACTGTAAATATAAATGTATTTAAATATTTTATTTAAATATAAATATTTATTTTTTGTCTATACCTATGTTTGATTACTTATTGTTATATATATTTATGTTCACTATAAACCAAATAATGTAACAACAGATCATAGTGACTCTACAAAACCCCAAACCTAATCCTACACCATAGCAAGTGAATGGCTAATCAATAAGAGGCATAAAAGTTTTAAGACATAGTAAACAAATCACTTTTACATTGACACTGACACCATTGCTCTCCTCAACTTTGAGAACTTTGCTATCAGTTGCAGGACAACAAGTCCCACATATGCACAGAAGCTTAGCCGGATCACCAAAGGAATAAAATTGAAATAACATAACATTTCAATTTCTCTTGTCTCGGACCGAAGTGATAGCAGAGATGCTTTTGTTTGTTGATATTGTTTAGTCCCAGTGTCATGGAATTACAGTGTTGTTTACTGGAAAATATATAATTTATTGCATAAATAGAAAGTAAGTAGCAAAATGTATGTGGCCTCAATTGCTGACAGTTATATGGCTTTTTCACAATTATTCTATGTACTTTGTATGTCTGCTTTATGGATTAAGCTTATCTAAATCAAAATATTGTGCCAGCTGCTTGCCATTCTGCTTTCCAAAGAACAGAAAAAGAGCCCAGTACCTACTGTTTAAGCACATTAAAATTGTTTAAGCAGCCCCCACAAGCCATGCATTTCAATTATTTGTTCAAAGCGGCCTGCAATTAAGGGTTGCAAACAAGGCTTTTGAATGCAAAGTCAGACAATTAAAATGTTTCATGAGTGCATTAAAGAAAGAAGTTCTGAATTAGCACTTTGAATACACAAGATCTCCTCTGTCTAATCTCCATTCCCTTTCACTATTTGAAAGAGAGAGTTCAGAGATTTTTTTTCTGACTGATCATGAGTAGATTGAATCAATCTAATCTTCTGCTTGTACATTTGAATGTCTTTTACTCCTTGAAGGATCATCTCGGTTGCTTTATAATAGCCCAGGTGCAAAGAAACTTTGTGCCTGTCTATCTTATTCTCACAGGGGGTCGTAAATCACTTTAAGCATCTCTCCTCCTTCATGCTATTGCCCTCAGCTCCCCTATCCTCCTTCTTTGAAGAAGCATGGCTATTTGAGTCTGTGATTTGTGACACTAGCTAAGAGCTAAAATGAACCTTCTGCAGTTGGTTAACAAAATAATGTGGGAGGACTGATCATATTGTTGAATTTTATCACACAGTAAAAAATAGATAGGAACTTTACTGAAGGATCAGTGTTTTATGGGACTACCACAGTTATAGATTAACAAATGTGCTAAATAGTATATGTTAAGTCATCATAAGTGAAGTGCAGCCTTTTATTTATTATTCTAAATGTTTGCTACAAACTGATATTACAATAGTTTGTTAATGTTTTTTTTAAAAATTTTAGAATATTGAGCTTTCATTCTAGAAACCTAAGCTCTAACCAGCTACAGATATGATGTCCCACAACAAGAAATACAACCTTCCTATAGAAATGCTAATTTATTTGCAAGCTGGTGTGCTTTCACTTGTCAGCAACTGCATAACAGCAGGCATTCCTTTAAAAATGTGTTGTTTATTTGTTTTTCACAAACTGCAGTTTACAAATTGATGTATGACATAATGTACTTTAACTGCATATGACTGATAATAAAAGCAATTTCTGTTATTTATTATATGCTTGCACAATATCTAAATATATATTTTTGTAATAAATGAAAGTGGCAGAACAAGTACAAGATTATGCATTATTAATTTTTTTCGGGTTATAAAATGACTTTTTGCATGAAAAGGTCAAGAATGCAATTATTCAGGGTAAGATTTAGGGGGTTCCTTACCTATTTTTTCTGTGATTTTTAAAGGGGGGGAAACCATTTTTATGGAGAAAAAAATATATATTTTTTTGTCATTTATTAAACCTTGATGGTGTTAAAAGTCCAAATAAAAAAGTACACCATCTTAAACCTGCTGAGGTCATGTAGAAGTCAATGGCAGATGTTCCATTTACAATTTGAAGATATCTTGATATGTGCTGGGTTTCATACAATAATCTGAAATGATGTGAAAAAGTCAGAGTTTTTGGGCATGAAATTCTGATTTTTTTTTACAACTTTATTGAGTCTTTTCCCGCACCATACTACTCATAGATAAGTACGCTAAAAAAGTCAGGAGGAATTTGGTCAAAGGGATTTTAAGAAAATACAGAGAAATTTTCTGATTTTAGTAAATAACATTAGTGTAAACATTGTAACTGTGTATGGAAATAATGCATTGAATTGTTAGAGTAAGAATTTTCAAAGCAATAATTTAGCACTGCAAAGATTACATTGCAGAATAATCAATATAGCTAATATTAAATGTGATCAAACTGGATTTCTGAATGAGTTAGTATGACACAACACTGAGGGGCAGATTTATCAAAGGTCGACGAGAATTTTCGAATTAAAAAAAAAATCAAATTTCCAGCTATTTTTGTGTACCTTGACTAGGGAATAGTTCAAATTTGATTTGAATTTGAAAAAAAAATTGAAAATCCGAATATTGAAATTTATCATGTACTGTCTCTTTAAAAATTTGACGTTGACTATTCGTCATCTAAAACCTGCAGAATTGCTGTTTTAGCCTATGGGGGACCTCCTAGAACCTATTTAGAGTCAATTGGTGGACTTTGAAAAATCAAAGGTTTTTTTGGAAATACTTTGATTTTGAATTTGATCGCATGCACTATTTCTTCTATTCATACGATTTGAATTCGTCCAAAAACTGACCTATTTGATCAAAAACTGACCTATTCGACCAAAAAAAAAACTTTGACTTAATTTTGGTTGGTCTTTTTGAATTTCGATGTTTTTCAAATTTGACCCTTGATAAATATGCCCCTGTTTGTTAACCTAGGAAAACACAGTTATGGGAAAGTGCACTTGATCAATATCACTCCACTATTTAATGTGATGGCAGTGACATGTCATTGATAAATATGTCATCGGTCTGAATTCTGCTCCTAAACTGGCTGTTCATGGCATGTTGCATTGGAATTGATCTACTGATTTAAGGGCAATCTACATTTTGAAGCACTGAAACTCAAAGCTGTTTTTAATTCCTTTTATATAAGAAAAACCCAAGAAGGAAAAAAAATATGCTATAGGTAGAAGATATTTTATCTGGAATGCTTGGTACCAGGGGACTCTGGATAAGGATTTTTTTGTAATACGTATCAAAAAAATTTGGTCTGCTAAAAAGCATTTGAAGGGGAACTAAAAGAGAATAATGTTAGAAATGTTGTATTATGTATACCAAACATAAACATGAATTCACTGCACCATAAGCCTAATAAAACAAATGATTTATGCTTTCAACGTTGGCCACAGGGGTCACCATCTTGTAACTTTGTTAAACATCTTTGCAAGACCAAGGGCATGCACATGCGCAGTGTGGTCTGAGCTGATGTTGGGAGGCTAATCTTAGGGATCGTCATAAATTATCAAAACAGCACAAGTCAAATAAATTCTGCCATAGAAGCCAATCCAGTAAGACTGATTAATAATCAGAATAGGCAGACTGAACTGGTTCCTGTGTTGTCATGTAATCTAATGTGGATTTTTATAGTTTTTGTATTGTTTTATACAAACTTTCTCCAATTCTGCAAAATCAGTGGCTGCAGCAAAATAATCCTTCAGTGAGAATCCCAGTTTATCTGTTTAAATCTGGCTCCATGATCTTTGTCCCTGCAACCGGAGTTGGAAACATTAAAGGGGATGTAAAGGCAAAAATTAAATCCAATACGAATCTCTACACGGTCGCCGACTGCTCTACAGGGAGACAAACAAAGCTGCTTGAGTTCTGCATGGCTGGGAAGATAAGTGGGGCTTTGCTCCCTGCTGTTGAAAGTATGATCGTTTCTCTGCAGAGCAGTTAGAGACCGTCTATCCACAGCAGTCAGATCAAGTAAAACATTTTTTAATCAATGTAGATTGGAGATCAGATAACTATACGTGCATAGGTCTTCATAACAAAAGAAGTGCATACAATAAAAGCACACAAAGTCTATGCAAAAGGCATGAATGTTGACCTAGTTGCAATATGTAATATATTGCGTGTGCTTTCACTGCTTTAATTAAAACATGCATACATTGCTGGATCCTTACCAGATATGTTACTATTCGTTATTTAGTCATTATTAAGACCAAGACAGCTCTATTAACTTAGTTTTAAAGCAATATGTGTGTTGCACATCTAACACTCCATGCAGGAAAAAAACATCATTGTTGACCCAGTCAAAGCCCTGATCTCAGTTCAAATGAGAGTCTGTGTCACAATGTGAGTTCCCAATAGCAAAGATGGTACATGCCTAAAAAGATTCAAAATGGTTGACTGTAAAAGATGATACTATTCAATATAAAAGTGTGAGGGGTTCCTGTTTTCTTAATCTAGAGAATGCAGGTGTGTGGAATAAGTCTATCTCTTATTTTTAAATCATGGATTATGTTTTCTGCATTCATTTCAAGTTAAGAATACATTTGGTAAAATGTCAGTGGATAAAAACCATATTATTTCTCTTACTTTGCTGAATAACAAATCCTATACAGGTATGGGACTTCTATGCAGAATGCTTGGGACCTAGGATTTTCTGGATAATTGATCTTGCCATAATTTGAATCTTCATACCATAAGTCTACTACAAAATCATGTAAACATTAAATAAACCCAATAGGCTGGTTTTGCTTCCAATAAAGATTAATTATATCTTAGTTTGGATCAAGTACAATGTACTGTTTTATTATTACAGAGAAAAAGAAAATCATTGAAAAATTGGATTATTTTATTATAAGGGAGTCAATGGGGTAGATTTATCAAAGAATGACGTTAGAGATCTCCACAGTCCACAGAGTGAAATACCACCTCTCTCCTTTAATTTCTACTTTCACTATCACCCTTTGATAAATACGCCTTTAAAAATCCTATAGAAATGAATGGAGAGAGTTGGTATTTCACTCTGCGGACTGTGGAGATCTCTAACTTCACTCTTTTATAAATCTACCCCTATGTGAGAAGACCTTTCCATAATTCTGAGCTTTCTGGATAACGGGTTTCCGGACAAATTTTATTCTGTGTGACTTTCAAAGCGCTGACATTTTTTCAGTGCAACACTGTCACTTTCTAAACAAATCTTAAACAGTTAGGGGCAGATTTATCAACGGTCGAGGTGAATTTTTGAATGAAAAAAAAATCTATTTTGGAGCTATTTTTTGTGTACTTCGACTAGGGAATAGACCAAATTAGATTCAAAGTTTTTAAAAAAAAATTTGACTTCGACCATTCGCCATCTAAAACCTGCCGTATTGCTTTTTTAGCCTATGGGGGACTTCTTAGAACCTATTTGGAGTCAATTGGTGGACTTTGAAAAATCCAAGGTTTTTTGGGGAAAAACTTTGAATCGAATTCGATCTAATGAACTATTCCTTTGATTTGTACTATTCGAAAGCGGACGAAAACGGACCTATACGATCGAAAACTGACCTATTCGACCACAAAAAACTTTGACTTAATTTTCGGTTGGTCTTTTTGAATTAGAATTTTCGATGTTTTTTCAATTTGAAATTCGACCCTTGATAAATATGCCCCCTATACTACACAGCACAAAGAGGTTACTTCATATTTTAGAGTTGCATTAAAGTTCAAAAACAGTTGCAGTAATTTTGATGCACTGGACACAAGTTTGTTAGGCATATCTCCCCTTACATTTGCAATTACAGTAAAAACCCTGCAATGTCAGTAAAAACCATGGCCACTTATATTCAAAATTACTTTTTACACACGGTACATGTGCTCCTAAATCAGCCCTTTAGATTATGGTATCGTTTTTATATGTGATGTTGGTAAAAAGCAATGCACCAAATGATGGTAAATGTTGACACTTTACAAATACATGTAATAAGAATAACTTCACTATGAAAAGAAAGCATTTCATGTTATGAAAGTTGTTCTTTGTACCACATGTTATTCATAGTAATACATGTTAATAATAAAATAATAATAATAGTTAACTTTTAAATATGGGTATTTTGCAGAAAAGAAAAGGTTCAAAATGAAGGCTGTACTTGTAGTTCACAGTTGTAAAGGAGTCTGACTGCAGTGTATTTCCTTCTGAAATCTTTTGGTTTTAATATTCTTATATAGTCACCAATTCCTGCCACATTACCTGTCTAACATGGTACACTAGTGTTAGTCAATAGATTATTTGTTAGGGGCAGATTTAACCACTTCACAAGAGCCATTTCCTCCCCAATTGTATGTCAATTAGACATGGAGGAAAGTAGGGATTGAAACTAACAGGCTTGTGTGATACACAAGGGTTTGTTTACTGCTTTGGCCCCATCTTACTTAACATCTGCCCTCAACTTATTTCTTTTATACATCCCTTGTTTCATTCTATGAGAAAATCTTTCAAATATAATTAATAAGTCCATAAATCTAATATATTAATGTGTCTAGTTATAAAAGTACAAAAAAATGAATGCACAACATTAATTTGCAGCAAATTGTTAAGAGTATGAAGGCAAGTTGTACTAGAGGACAGAGGCAGATTGAACCATCTAGCAATAGTAAATTAATAGACAGGCCATCAGGTGTGATAAGGATCATCAACCATTCTATAACATAACATGTCAATGTTTACTGTATATGTGTTTTGCTGTACAAAGGGCCCACTATCTCTCAAACCATGTTGCTTCAATAAAGTATCAATAGCAGTTGTAATTTTTTTTCCCTTTGAAAACTCAACCAGAAACATTTAAGGCTTCAATTTAAGGCTTCATATATAGGCCCCTTAATAAAGCTCAAATTTTTAGAGCTTTTAAGAAATATAGGAGAACTAATTTTTCAAGATTTGTGGGAAAAAATGACATTTTGTTAGTAAACGGGCCCCTTAGACTTTATGGGGCAGATTTATCAAGGGTCGAATTTTAAATTCATGTGGGTTTTTTAAAGCTCCCATAGACTCTCATGAACTCGAAATTTATTTAAAAGGAGTTTCTAAACTCGGCTGAATAGGATTGACCCGAAGCAAATTCAATTTCGATTTTTAAAACTCAAATGTCAGGAAGGCTGCAAACAACTCCAAGTTGATCCCAGGATGTCTCCCATTGACTAAAACAGCAATTTGGCAGGTTTTAGGTGGTGAATAGTTGAATTCGAGTTCTTAAAGGGCCAGAGTATGATAAATTGCTGCCAATATGGCTACAGATGACAAAACTGGCTGATTATTTAATTGCATGCATAACTTTTTCTTAAAGGAAAAACATTTTCAGATCAAATCTCTATCTAAAACAATCCTCTTAGATATAAGAATATTATCCTGTGTTACCATACATTTCTGTTGCAGAATATTTGCAGACACCAAAACATAAACATAATAATGTTCCCTGTTCAATGAATAATTTGTTTTTAGTGCAACCTGTTTGTTACAGTTAAATATTTTGTAAGTCAATGACTAAGGATTGTACTGACATACAGGGAGCTGTGATTCCTGGCTATTATGTATATGGGTGCAAATTGCTGAAAAATGTTTACAATGTGATTCCATATACTTTGATAACACTTCATACTGACAGTTTATGTTGTCAATTATCTCTTATGTTTTAAAGGTGTTAAGCTAACAACACGTTTTAACACTTAAAAACACTATATCGCCCTACCCTGGCTGTGATTTATGACAGTTTCTGGAATTCCTCCTGTAGCACACAATAAATTTGCACTACTTCAAAGGCCTGGGTCTTCCCAAGGTGTCAAGAGGCCAATGTGCTTCAAGCAAGATCAACAGATAAGTGCGATTTTCATGATATTCTGCTCTATGGCTGTTAATAGAACACACTATATTACAGCTGCAACATTTGGCCTTGCTCCACTGTTACCGGTAATCAAGTTTGCTACTGTTTTTTGTATCACCAAGTTACCAAAGGAAGTCATTATTCACTTAATTTATTAAATCACACCGCATGATTTGTTTGTTGCACAGGGAGCAATACGGATTAGGTTACATTTCATACTGAACTGCCATTTAATGCAAATATTTATCATGTCAACATTTAGAACTGTTAGGGCTACGGCACAGTCAGTGTTTGTCTTGCTGGTACTTTTTTTCCAAATACAGCTACCCACCCTATCTCCTGGTTTCAAGAGATAGTACCAGGTGCTAAGACACCTGCAGTTCCCCTCCCCCCATGTTGGTAAACAAAAAACAATCTGGGGTCAGTAAAGGCATGTTCCCTATTTCTAGAGCTGATGTGCCATGTGTATTAGAGGCTAATGTAAAAACTTTCAAATTCAAGTGTTTTTGAAATTTGATTGTGGGGAAAAAAACCATGTTTAAAGGAGAAGGAAAGCTACCAAATCAGTTTATTGCCAAAAGATTAGCCACAATAGGGCAAGCTATAACTCTATATTTATTTAGAATGCTTTACATACCTGAGTAAACAGCTCTAGACACTGTCCCTGTTTGTTTAGGATAGCAGCTGCCATATTAGCTTGGTGTGACATCACTTCCTGCCTGGGTCTCTCAATGCTCATGCATAGCTCTAGGCTCAGATTATAGCAGGGAGGGGAGGAGGGAGGGGGGAGGAGGGAGAGAGGAGCAAACTGAGCATGCTCAAGCCCTAGCCCTGGAGATTTAAGCTGAAAACAGGAAGTCTGATACAGAAGCCCATGTATACACAATAGAAGGAAAGAAATGCTGTGTTTCTTTTGAGGACCCAGAGCAGCATTACTTTGAGGAGTTATTGGTGTATTTATATAGACCTTTCTGATAAAGCTTCCTCAATTTTAGCCTTTCCTTCTCCTTTAAATTAGATCATATTTTTCACAATGAGTTTCTCAAATCATGTAAAAAATTTGATGTTCAGTTTTTAAATTGATCAAGTGTCTCTGTCACCCAAATTAGTGGCAAAGCAAAGAAAGTCCCCTACTTATGTTTGTTACATGTTACACTTAAATTCATAGATATGATGAATAGAGGTACAGTGTTTCTTGCTATGTTCCACTATTTTATTAGGTTTGGGCATTGTATAAATTTAGTTTTGTTTTGCTACTTGACTGGTAATTACTGGCTAAAAAGCTGTGCTCCTTTGACCCTGATTATAAACTAGAAGTGAGAATGGTCATATTAATAATATCCTTAATTTATTCAGTAACATTAATATTATGACCAAATATGAAAATATGTGACCAAAACAGTCTTGTAGCATCAAAGTTTGCGCTGTTTGATTTAGTTTAATTTAGTTTTAGTTGGCAATTACTAAAAACAATTGTATTTTTTTCACAATATAATAATCTTAAAAGCTGTATGAAATATGTTGGAAGTGCAAATATATTTGAGGGAATAATTTATCAGTAATATTTTAGCCAGGCTTAAAGATAAGAGAAATGTACAGGCAGATGTTAAGTTTATGCAGATATTAGGTATTTGGTTTAATCAGTTTGGATTAGTAGCCTAGGGTTGTTTTTAGACCATCTGGTTAACAGGACTACAATGAATCCAAAATATGCAGAATGATTTATTTTCTTCAATTTGTGTAAACTGAATCTCACAGCAAATTACAAGCAAATATTCTTTACTGATTATCACTTACAATGTTTTCCTAACTTATGGTCTGAGGAAACTGTAACTATACTTTTTTTCACTGTTTGTAGTTTGCCACTTTTTTTCACTGTTTGTAGTTTGCCTATATATATATATATATATATATATATATATATTATGTCGGTACAGTGAACGCACGCCTCCTGGATATAATTCTGTTGATGGTGGTGCGTTGGTCAAAGTTTGATAATACAATCCAGTAAATGGACCCGCACTCTTTCATATTAGTGAAATAAATGTCTTTATTCACAGGTTCATTTCCAATGAACCTGTGAATAAAGACACATTTATTTCACTAATATGAACGAGTGCGGGTCCATTTACTGGATTATATATATATATATATATATATATATATATATATATATATATATATACCTGTATATTATATATATTATATATATACCTGTATATTATATATATATTATATATATACCTGTATATTATATATATTATTCGACCATTCGATAGTCTAAGCACTGTCTCTTTAAAAAATACTTATTTGAATATTCGAATTCGAAGGATTCAAAGGAAACAAACTATTTGATCAGTAAAGGGAAATATGCTTCACCCCCCCCCCAACATTTTAGGATTATCTGTCTACTGTGACCTTTAAAAGCCAGTAAATGTTTTATTTAACTTTTCCCTTTATTTCTTGCTAAATGTTAATTAATGTGTAAGTTTGAAATTGTCAACTAAAGCATTTTAATTGACTCAGGTATGAAAAACTCAGTTATATCAGTTAAAACAAAGCAAAAGTATCTGCAAAGCCAGTTTTTTCATCTACACATACATTATATAATTATATGTGTATTCTTTTGTACATTACAATATATATATTACGGAAGAACAATTTTGGTGGTGCAAATTCACTGAGAAATATGTTGTTCTGCAAATCTACAGTAGAATTTTGGCCTGCCACTGCTTTGTCTGAACAAAATATAGAAATCATTATGATCTGCCTCTTCCCTTCCACATCAACCAGTGGGATTGGAGCCTTTCACAGCCCTCCCTCTGTCTATCTAAGTTGTTGTCCAGGCACTACATTTAGAATAGGCATTTGTTCTGTGAAGAACAGTTTTAACATGGTGGAAAGGCTTCTCTAACAATGCAAGCAATGTATATGCTACTGCAGAACTAAAATTTCACCTTTCAGCAAAATGTTGAGAAATTTTAGCTCATTCATAGAGATGAGCAGAATTTTTCACCAGGTTTCACTGTGTAAAAGACACCCTTCAACTCCAACAGGTGAAAAAATTTTTCACTCATCAAAAAAAATGTTGTTGCCCATAGACTTCAATTCTTTTGGCAAATTTGTTGCCGTTTTGTGAATTTTCAGCAAGGTGAAATGGGTCAGATTCGCCCATCACTACTCATCCATATTACTACTCATTACTAATAATTATATATATATTGCCTATATAATACCAACAAGCTTTTTACCAGGGTTTTATTTACATTATAGGCACAATATAGGCAATAAATACCGGCTATAAATAAAAAAGTGCTAAAAAAAACCCAGCCGGCCATACTTGAAGCTAAGTACAGCACAACTCCCACCAGTTGCTGCCCTCCTTCCAAACTTCCAATTAAATTTGAATTTCACCCTTTGCCAAGATTTTAGGATAACTGCATCTTACTATATGTGCTTAATAGACTGCAACAGGCTGTGTGAATTTATCTTCTATTTCTTTCATGGAAGGTAAATTCCTGACAGTTCATGGAAGAGGACATGAAGAAACAGGGTTTTGTTTGTCTGGGGCTTTGCTGTGCCCACTATGCCCATTTGAGAGCTCACAGTGTATGAAGCTGCATGGCACTGTTTTCCATACTAGTGTCCTTACACTTTTTCTGTAGCATCTATAGTAATGTCACTTTAAGTTACAAATAGCACATTCTAATGTCAGGATATCATTTACAGTTTGGTACATAGAGAAATTACCATACATTTGGGGGATCCTGTCTTATAACGCACATATATATATGTACTGATTTTCATCCAGCTATGATGGAGCCCATGTAGTTGTACCAACTGCAACCTCCCAAACTGGGGGCTGTCCTGGATTTACAGTATATAGATGATTCTACTGTGAACATTTAACTTGATGTTCTCATTGATACTTGTCTACACATAGAAAAGTCTACTATAGACAATGTGATTTGGAAGGTGGGGAGTCTGTCATAGAACAGAGCCACTACAATGAACTGTAAAGCTGTATCTGTTCAGTATTTTTGGGTTTGAGAAACATATTTTTTTAAAATTAATACTAACGTGTAATGTTGCTGTAATGTCTTTACTCCAAAGGCAGTGCCCTCAAATTCATATACAGCAGCAAATAGTTGTTTTCTGCCTACAGTTTTCAAATTCAATCTTAACAGATTTACCAGAAAAAGTTAAATACCTGTATGTTGAAACTGTACAATTCTCGGTGAAGCTGTTGGCCTTGGTTGCAAAGCACAGGTCGTACTTTTTTAGGTGATGCAAAATAAAACTGGTTCCTATTGCTCTATTCTTTAAACCTGTTTTCTTATGCTGTAAGTGGAGCTGCTTAGATTGTTATTCCAAGAGAAAAGCAAAAGCTACCCTTTAACAATGTTGTCAGTCCAAAAAATAAACAACTAATGGATCATAGGTAGGGATGTAGCGAACCGCCGCCGATGTGTTCGCGAACGCCGTTCGCGAACACCGGCAAAATTGGCGAACAGTTCGCGAACTGTTCGCGAACTTCGATCATCCGAAAATCGTTCGATTCGAACGATCGAAGGATTGTAATCGTTCGATCGAAGGATTTTCGTTCGAGTCGAACGATCGAAGCCATTGGATCGAATGTTTTCATTCGATCCAATGGCTTAGATCGTTCGATTCGAACAAAAATCCTTCGATTTTAGCGATCGAATGGTCGAATGGTCGAACGATTTTGACGCGAACGCCTATTGGCGAACGTCGCGCGACGTTCGCGAACTTGCGGCGGACGCGAACAGCCGATGTTCGCGCGAACAAGTTCGCCGGCGAACAGTCCGCGACATCCCTAATCATAGGTATTCAAAGATGCTAAAATATTACACTGTAACCTATTTCGGGTTAAAGGGCTTCACCATGAATTCTAAAAATGTAAAAAAAAATCTAACCCATTGCATGTGTTTTCTATAGAGCTAATTTGCAATATAATTTTAAAAACAACAATAGGGCTTCCTGGACAAGTCAAAGTGGAGGGAGGGAAGCTTTGACCGGGCTAGGCAGGCTATAGGCAAATAAGGGTGTTAGGATTGGTGGTGAGGAATGAAGGAGGGCTTACCAGCAGGGTGTATCCAGGGGGAACTGGTTGGCAGCCATCCTTCTGCAACAGTCTGGTGAAGCAGTATCCCACCCTCCCGCCCCCTTTTTTGACTAGTGAAGTATAATATCAAGTTAATTTGCTAACTATTTAACGAGAGGAATGGTGGTCGGGGGAATGCTTGCCAGTGTGGGGTAATGGGGCTGTAGTACCCTATCTGTGGTGGGTTAATGCCTCTCCGGGTAAGGGCCCCGGGTGGTAAGTTAAGTGAGGCCATCTGCCACTACTTGCCCATCCAAGGGCAGCGCCCTGGTGGCCGGCATGGCAGTGGGCTCGGTCACTCAGTGGAGTAACCTGTGAGGCAAGCATTCCCATGATTTACTGTTATTACAGTTATGTATGGTTATTTACATTTATTAATGTTTAATAAAGCTGCTGCCTTTAAATTCCATCCTGGGCTTCAAGTGTTTTTATTGTTCATGATGAGTTGTATGCTTGGGGAAGATCAGTGGAACAAGGTAAGACGGTGGCCTTAACACTGCCCGGGTCAAAGAAAGCATTGTAAATGTACACCTCCAATGTAAACCAAGTTGTGAATACTGGCTATGTAATTAATGCATATTCAAAGGCCCCTACTGGGTTTTTTTTCCAAGCAAATATTTCCCAATTTATATACTGATATGCATAACCCAACATACACCAATAAATATAAACTGAAATCATAATGAGTGATAGGTCAATGTACATCTTGTACAATGTATACCAAATATCAAAGAATTGTTGCATTAAAATGCCCACAGCCAATACTATGCTAACACATATTTTTGTTGTCTCTGTTGAGTAACTTAGCAACTCAATCAAAAGGCTCATATATATTGATTGCTAACAATTGTCTAACTGTATAAAATTCCAAGGTTGACCAGGCTGTCATTTCTCTCATTTTCTTCTCAACAAGATATAATTTATGCTTTCATTCATTTAGGACAGTAGTGTAAGAGGGACAGTGACAAGAGATACGGGATGAGTTAGCATGGCTGTTTTAAAAATAGGCTTGACACAAGCCTGTTTGAATTGGAGGGAAATATTTGAAAAGCTAGAGAAGAGTTGAAGAGTAAAAAAGCTGGAGTAAGCTCAGCAGCATGGAGTTTGCATGGAAATGAAGGCTTTCCTTCTTCTAATAGAGATTGTAATTAATTCACAACCCCTAGGTGGGTGAAATTTATCATAAAAAGAAACAAGAGACAAAGAAGACAAAGGGGTTCATATATGAACATGAGCACAAGTGCAATTTTCTGAACTGAAAGAAACAGTACACAAATTTAAATGCTATTAACAAAGGTACTTGCACCTAAACACAAAACAACGTTTTGCAGAAAGGGTCAATGGGCCTGTTCAGCCAGCTCTGATACATAGGACCATATATATATAGGGAACCCTGGAATGAAAATCCCCCCAGTATTCCAGTATACCGGAATAAAGTTACATATTTTTTGACAAATCTGCCTGGAGGAGTGATCATTGGAAGTGCCTGCTCATTTTGTTTGCCATTGTCTGCTCCCCTAAGCTGAGGGTTCAGGGCGGTGCACCTGGACCTCCTCCCACAGTTGAAAAAATTTTTGTGTATACTACTGTCATCCATACCTGTTCATTATTCATTTGTGATATGCTTATGTATACTCTAATTCATTTATGAGAGATCATTTAGAGCTATACATGCTGCTGCAATAGGAATGGGAATGTGGGAAGGGGAAACATTTTTTACTTCCTTGTTTTTTGACAAAAAGTCACGCGATTTCCCTCCCTGCCCCTAATTTGCATATGCAAATTAGGGTTTGGATTTGGTTCGGCCAGGAAGAAGGATTTGGCCGAATCTGAATCCTGCTGAAAAAGGCTGAATCCCGAACCAAATCCTGGATTCGGTGCATCCCTATTTTTTCTATTTACCCAGTTTTTATGTTTACACAGAACTGTCCCTTTAAACGTTGTATTACATTATTCAATGCCATAACTTTAAGGCACTCTTTTGCTTTAAGGGCACTTCTTAACAGATGCTTATTTTGGGTTTTTTTCATGTGTCCCTGTTTGACGTTTACTATAATGTGAGTTTGTGTACACAATAGTAAATATTATCACCTAAACTGGGAAGTGGTTAATATATTTGATAAATAATCTTGTAATGAGATACTTTGTTTAACACATACTGCATTATATTTCAAACTGGTTTGAGCTAATTCAAATGATTTTGACAAAGTAAATGTTAAAGATAACACCAACCCCTCCTTTCTACTAATATGATCTCCTTGGGCTAATATTGCAATTGCCACCCACTGACATAATTTGTTTCACAGTCACAGACTGGCAGCATGAATCAAGAGTTGACATTCTAATTTCATGCACACATGGGTGTTTGGCTAAGGAGGACTCTGCTTCTGAGGCATTCTTTTCAATACCTGTGTAAATCACAGAGAAAAAAAAGGTGTTTAACCTAAAGGAAAAGGTTTGTAGTGTTCTGGGCAAAAGAAATGCTGCAAATTATATTGGTGGTGTTATTTATTTTATTATTATGTTTAATTTTCCAATACAATGATGCTTAGCACTTTGGAACAACTTCATTTTTAAAATGACTTTTCATTATTTCCCATAGACTTGCTTTAAGTCTAATACATTGAAATATCCAGTCTGTTTCCCATTTAACACAACAGTTAAATGTTTTTGCTTACCAAGTGTGAATACAGTTATAGCTGCCATATGTCTTTATTAATACAATGCATATTTTGGCATTGTTGTTGAGCTTTTGATCACAACTCATTTAGAATGTCTCTTCTGTGCCGGGTGAAAAATATATGAATATATATTAGCACTAAAAACAAAAGTTTTTGCAGCAGAAATCTCATCATTAGTTGCTTTCCTATATGACATAATTAACTATTAACAGTCAAATTGCTAGGCATTATGTGGCCAGGATTTAATACATAAAATGATTGGACTTAGGTTTACTTGCATCAGATTACAGTCACAATTATGTTTGAAATTGGAAAAAAAAAGTTGTCGGTAGAGAACATGGAAAACTTTTTTTGTACTTAGCCCTTTGTAAACCATTAGTAAATGGGGCTCAGCCAACTTAAAGGAGGAATGCAATAAAAATCAAATACAAATTTAAAAATGCTATGCAGAGCAAGTTATTACAAATGAATTATTGTGAATCGTGTGCACTGATATTATGTTGTAAAAATATAAACATTTTATTTATTTTTATATATATATATATATATATATATATATATATATATATATATATATATATATATATATATGGCTGTAACTGCACATATCTAAATACAATTTTTTCACTGAAACCTCTGAAGTTGCTGGTCATTTGAATAGTGTATGAATATTTTTTACCCGGGTAATTGATGAGAAACAGTGTGCCACCCAGACGAACATGGATATATATATATATATATATATATATATATATATATATATATATATATATATATATATATATATATATATATATATAATGTTGCATACCAGAAATGTCTATTGCAGTTTGAGACAAGATTAACTTTTTGTACCAGTACTTTCATTGTAAAAAAAATAAAAAACATAGATATTTTAGAATGCTCTCCAATGTTTCAACATCAACCAATTAGATGTGAGCCCTCCCTCATCTACATAAAAAGTTGTCTGTTTGCCATGTTTGTAAAAAATTGGAGCAGGGTGCTTATTTTTTTTTTTATATGAAGAACAGTTGTAGTGTAGTATAATTTCACTTTTCCCCATTGACTCCTGTGCATTTCAGCAAAATGCTTTGCAAATGTATCCATTGTCCACAAATTTTTTGGAGGCACATTTTTTTTACTTTTTTATCTTGGGAATGTTGAGAGGTGTGCCTAGAAATACAGTCCACAACCACACTGGGTGAAGTTCTACTTGGGCAAACCATTATTATGATATCTGTTCCTTTAAAAATCTCCAAAATGTAAAACTATAATCTATCTATTGAACTTATAACTTCACAGAGATGTCTGGTAGAACGTTATCTGAATATTCCTTAACCACACTACATGTGTATCAAATTTATTCATTCCTTACTAACTTTTTTGTATATTTATATACAAGTATAAAATGTTTTGTAAAGAAGGTATCCTGAACCAACATTAGCTAATTACTGTTAGATAAGTACTTTATATCTTATCTTCAATTCTCCATTTTGTTTCTGTTTTTGTATTATTCCTAAAACTCAGTTTTAAACTTTTAAATACTAGTCATACTGACAACCTGGCAGTTGAGGCTCATCAGGAGCTGGTGAGCCACTGACTTAAGATTTCATTTGTAAAAACCTTTCTTAATTGCTGTCCATCATTTTCCATGGATTTACTATAAAAAAAAAACCAAGACCTACGTTTTTTAGGTTTCTTATGTATATACAGATTTCAATATCCTTAAATACTAATTGTTCTTTCTTGATTTCCAGTATGGTTTGCCATATCAAAGAAAGGTTCTTGTCATGCTGACATTGCATGCTGAAACTGATTTTGGATGATCAAAGAGTGCTACAATAACATTCTCTCTTGCTCTGAAGCAGTTTTGCCAGGAGCCAGTGAACAAAATTCTGAGATCGGAATCTGTCTTAAACCAAAAGGCAATGTTATCTTTTTACAATTCTTTCTTATATTAAAACATGTTTCTATTATTACATGAACTAATATCAGCATAAACAATTATTTTTCGCTTTTGGAGCACAATATGTTTACAAAGTATTTCTTTGTTTTTCTGTGCTGTGAAGCAATATCTCTATGCTCTCGCAATGGTAACACCCTTTTATACCCACAAGTTCTTATGTCATCCGTCCCCAAGTTTATAAAAACTCTGATTTCTTTGTTCAGGGTTCAGAATCCTGGTGTCAAATAAACATTATCTTTTCACCTCAAGTGGTCTCCGGTTTTTGAAGTTCCACAACAACATTTTTACATATAGTATTACATATATTTTTTTCAGTGACAAAAGAGAATTTATTATTTATGTCCCAAAAGGTGTCAAGAAAAGAAAAAAAAAACTTAAAAATAGACTTGGAACAATACAACTGTTAACTTTCATCAAGGTATAAAATGAAATTGTGTGCATTAGAGGTCCTGCAAATTGTTATAGCTAATAGTGTATAGTCAAACATTCAGAAAGCTTCTGCCATGTATAGTAAATTCATGTTTTTTTATCAACAATACTTGCAGATCTATTAATACTTGTACAGTATATGTGGGAGTGCTTCACCTATCTAGAAATGCCATTCAGTGCTTGCACTTTCATTTGTTTTTCAGTATTCAGGTTGAACCTGCTTTGCCAAATTGATCTCAAGTCCCAAGCTTCAGTGCACAGTGGTGCAAGTGATTCCTATACTTTTACCCTCCTGGAAGTAGTTCCAGGACTCCATTTGTATATTCTTCCAGCTAAATTGTGTTCAAATGGTGTTACTGAACATTACATGATTACCTATTTTGCTATATTGCTACCAATACAACTTGCCATTGTTTATCAAATGGCCACATGTTTTGCAAACAGCTGCTCTGGAATTCTGGGAAAGATGTGTTGTATTGGAATGCTGAGAAAGAAGTGTTGTATTTTTGGTAAATTGTTCCAAATTGAGCTGAGCTTGCCTAAAGCAAAAGCTTAGTAACTGAGCCATTTTGTCTTTCTGTTCTGTCTCTCTCCAGCATGTAGTTGAAAATTTTTTTGGTTAGTAAAGAAGGATTTATCCTCAGGCTAGAATATTACTGTAATTTTCTATTTTCTATTATTTTCTATTACTCATTGTTTTATTCAGCGTTGTTCTTATACTTCTTTTCTATCATTAAAATCACCACCTAGTTGCAAGGTAAGTGGAACATTCCAAACAGGAGAGCTGCTAAAACAATAAATAATCTTAACAATGAATAAAAACTGGAAATCAAATGCAATGCATCACAATGCACAATACTTCACAATGCATCATAATAAAAGTTTGAGGGAGTTTTATCATAGTTCTTATTTTGCTGCAAATCATGCAAATCATGCAAATTCACAAAAGCATAAATAAGACACATCATAGAAGATGTGATAATAAAAGATACATCACAAATAAGTAAAATAAAAAATAAAATCTTTCCAATAAAACCTGTCAAAATGCTATAGCAGTCAATGGGAAGTCAGCAAGTTAAAGATCCAAATTTTTTCTGAGATTTTGTCCCCATCGACATTTAACAACTTGCGTGAAAATGTAATTTGTAGTGATGGGCGAATCTGTGCCCATCGTGAAAACTTCGGGAAGTGCATTGAAGTCAATGGATGTCAAAATAATTTTGATGCGCGTCATTTTTTCTACGCCCGACTATTTGGTCCAAATGCATTAAAGTCAATGGGTGTTCCAATATTTTTGACACGTGTCAATTTTTATGCGTGCAACAATTTTGATGGGTGACAATTTATTTTTGATGTGGCAGAGTTTTCACGGGCAAATGAATTCACCTGCAGCGAAATGTGGAAATTCACTGTGAATTTGCGTCTGCCAAATTTATTCACCCATCAGTAGTAATTTGTAATTTTTAAATGCAATTTCTTGACCTGACAACATGATTGTGATTCCCTCATTCAAGATATAATAAATATGAGTAAAATCTCAGGATTGCCCATAAATATATTTCAAGTTGATCTGCCCATTAGAGAAACTGCTGTTTCTGCATGTGTGATGCATTATTTTCCCTATTACGAGCTAGAAACAGGGGACTGCCCTCCTGGCAGTCCCCAGGCCCCCTCCCGACCCCCAAAGTCTAGCCCTAGTCCACACATGTGCAAACGAAGCGCAAAGCACATGCATGATCACCACTGCAGCACTGGAGCGGGTGTTTATGGGGCAGCCGAGGGAGCAGGTCCCAGTCGGCGGGGGCCCATAGTTGCCCAGTACGACCCTGACTAGAAAGATATTAAACATTGGGACTAAGCATTTACTTATAAGGGTGGTAATTTGGGTCATGGTGTTTCAAGTTTCTAAGAAGTGCTTAAAGTCTTCCAAAATAATGCTGTATTTCCCTACTTCTAACTTTGCTGGGGATAAGCCCAGAAGCTGTTCTGCTAGAAAAAAGTCAACAAAAGGCCTCTATATTTAAGTATAATGTATTCAAGCAAGCTCCAATCACAGAAACACATTTTCAACACGTCTGAACTTGACTCTTCTTTTTGTAAAGTTTCTGTTTGTTGAAACATCACACACATCCATGGCTACTGCTTTCTAAAATGAGCAAATTTGATCAACATTTTGTGAAGCAAAAAAAAAAGTAAGCCGTATGGTTAGATTTCCACACTTAGTATTTTCTTTCATCTTTGCCATCTGGTTGGGCCAGAAGATAAAGAGGGCTGGAAGGAAGAAAGTTTTTTTTCTAATGAAAACCTGGCACAGCAGCTTATTATGCTAGAGGGCTTGCAGATATGTCTCACATCAGTTGACAAACTGCTGTTCCATCCCTGATGCTGGCAAAGTAAACCACAAAACTGCAACCAAAGTCATTAAGTTTTTCAGATTCTTAGACTTAAAATGAAGGCTACCGCACAATGAGCAAAAACAGGGAATGGGAAGGAGCATAACTCTGAATTTTAAACAAGAACAGGTCCGGCATGTATCAGCCTCAGATGCTTTATTAACAATCGCCCAAGTGTGTGATTGAAGTGAATACCAAGGATCAAAGCACTGAGAACCAATTAATGTGCTGCCTCCTCTATGGGTGTATTTCAGTCACAATTGTTTATGCACTAGCACACTGAAAATGGAATTAGTGTCCTTCCAAAAGGCAGTATTTAAGTGTCATGCTAGTTGAAGATTGGTTAACTTTCTTTTTAATTCTAACACAAAAAAATGATGATGTGCTTTAGTTTGTGCTTTAATTAATAATACCTGGTCTAAAGGATCTTAAAAGGTCATTTCCAAATTACACATAAAATGATAGAGTTAAAAGAGTACTATTAATCTATATTCTAATGAAAAGAAGGTCTCAATATGCTCTGCATATGCTTACATCTCTAGCTTTCTTGACAATGATATGAACTTAAACAGACTTTTTTTACATCAAGATTTCATAAACAGGTGTTTCAACAGGGCAAACAGACATGAGCATGTGGCTTGAAAACATTCTAAATATAATATATAGTCAAATTATTATTTGCAGATTGTAGCTTCCTTTTCAGTTGCCCTTAGATTTATTGAAAAATAATTTCTATAAAGGTAGTCATGCTCAAACATTAAAAAAATATCTACTTAGAATAGACAGCAATAAAATATAAGTAAATACAAAATAAAGTTCCTTTGCAGATCAAGGGGCAGATTTATTATATGGTGAAAAAAACGCAGCAGAATAATTTGCAACAAATCGCCAGGCATCACATGTAAAAAATGTAAAAAGTGTAAAAGTGGCATTGATTTTTACTTGTTTTTTCTTCAAGCAACTTTCATTGGAACTTACTTAAAAAGAAGGCAGCAAATCTGGTATTCGCAAGGCGTAAAATAAAACACACACCTTGATAAAATTGCCATTTATTTTACACAGCTTTTTAGACTATTTATCCACCCCTTAGGGGGTTATTTACTAACATCTGAAAATTTCTCACAATTTTTTTAAAACCAAACTCCTGTCCACATTTTTACCATATTTATCACATCACCCTACACCACAACCTCGCTGTCCTGACTGTGAAGAACTACCTACATTGCTTCAAATTAAAGTTCTTTTCCTGTAGTCTGAAGGGGAGGCCTCTGGTACGGTGATCCACTTTATGGGTAAAAAGGTCCCCTGCTATTTGTCTATAATGTCCTCTAATGTACTTGTTAAGTGTAATCATGTCCCCTCGCAAGTGCCTTTTTTCCAGAGAAAACAATCCCAACCTTGACAGTCTACCCTCATAATTAAAATCTTCCATCCCTCTAACCAATTTAGTTGGACAGAAATGAATATATAAGTTACATTTGACACTGACAACTTGTAGCAGTGCTGGTCCAGTTTGTAACAGCCGTAGTTTGAAGTTGATTGCTGGGTTTTTGTGCAAAGTACAGTAATATAGAGGGGGCACTTATGCAAAGCCATCTAGTGCTAATCTATTTGGTGTTTTAAGAAAAGCATGGTAGAAGAGTGGCAGTCTTAGCTTTAGTGAAATATAGCATTCATACATATCCCCCTATATCCCATTAGTGAAGGTGTGGAATATCGGACCTTTTCAAAATGTATTTGAACATGTTACATGTTGCTGTGTGTGTGTTTTAACACAGCTCTTATCTAAAGCCTGAAGCTCTTTTAAAAAGTCAGAAATGTTACCAGAAAAAAATGTATAATGCAAAAAAATGATGGTGGAAACCCACAAAATAGTATTATGCGACCCTATCCACCAATGGAAAAGGAGAGTGAATGTTTGGACCAGTGCACAGAGTAATGAAAAGCCTGGTCTTAAAAATAATACATCATGTGGCTTATCAAACTGCATCATTTTACATCATTTTTTACATCATTTTAAATGCTCAGCTGATTTTGCTCTTTACCTCAGGCCTGAGAATACAGAAGTGGGAGACCAGAAACTGCAGATAACATTTATGTCACACTATTCATTTTCTTGTGCCAGTTGGAAAAAGGCTTCTTCCTCCCACACCCATTAACAAATAATTTAAAGGGGTGGTTCACCTATAAGTTAACTTTAGTATTTTACAGAATTTCCTATTTCCATCAACTTTGCAACTGGTCTTCAGTATTTCTTTTTTTTATAACTTTTGAATTATTTGCCTTCCTTTTCTAAATCTTTCCAGCTTTCAAATGGGGAGTCGCTGACTGTGGAAGCTAAAAAACTATTGCTATTTTTATATTTGTTTAACTTTTTATTCTTCTGTCTTTCTTATTCATTTATCTTTCAGTCTTATCTTATTCATACTTCCATCTCTTATTCAAACCTGATTGGTTGCTAAGATAAACAAGATCCTGCTGCTGATCAAAAAAGAAACGGCAAATAAAAAGTGAAAACCAATTGCAAATTGTCTCTCAGTATATCAATGTCTATGTCATACCACAAGTTTATTTAAAGGTAAACAACCCAATTAAAGAAATCATGAACATTTAAATTTCATACCTTTTGGTGCTAAAGGGAGGAACTTCACGATGCGGCTCACTGCACGCTGCATTTTCATCGGACAGTCGGATAAATGTAGTTCTTACCTGCAATTTCTCCTTCACTTCCTGTATCTACAGAACATCCAACACGTTGCATGCATTTTGTCGCATGGCAACATGTCGGCTCGAGCCGCAACGTGGAGTTTCTCTCAAAGGGTCAAGCTCAAAATCCCATTTAGCTTCATCTAGAAATAGACATTCACTTAGATCACCACCTCTAACACAATCCCATTAATTAACTCACCTGTGACCTGGTCTGAACATTGATACTTTAGAATTATCAGACTAAACCTACATAGAACAGAAAGTTTTTTTTGGGGGGGGGTTATTTACTAAACTCTGAATGCAAAAATCAGACTTTTAAAAAAAATTTCAGGATTTATTAAACCCCAAGGATGGAAAAGTCTGAATCAGAAAATACGGCATCTCAGACCTGTCGAGGTTGCATATACTGTAAGTCATTGGGAGAAGTCCCAATTATCTTTTGATGTCAGCTGGGTATCGTGCAATACTCCGAAGTTTTTTGAGTTTTCTGGCAAAAATCTGAGTTTTCGGGTCTGAAACAATCCGAAAAAAAATTGTGAAAATTTGATGAGAAATTGGAAAAAATCATGAAAATCTGATTTTTTTTTTTCCCGCAAAGCAAAATATTTTTTTCGGGGAAATGTAATTAGAAATAAGCGCAAAAAACCAGAGCGGATTTGATTGGAGTTTGTAGCAGAAAATATTAAGGTAAATTTGAACTTTGATAAATAACCCCCTTAGTGTTAAAACAAATCTTGATAATATTAAAGTGATACTGACAATAAAAAAAAAAAAATATATTAATCTACAGTACATTAAAAGTTACCTATAGGTCATGCTGATTGTTTTTCACTGATAGTTCTGCTTTTGTAAGTAATTGTCACTTAAATTTCCTAAACTCGACTGTTTTGTCAACCTGACTGTCCTTTCTTAACCTGTCAGTTAGAGTTTCTAATGTTAATGGATATAACAAATATGGCAGCCCCCTCATAGAGGAACAGGGTAGTAAGAAAAGTAATGCAAAAGCATTAGGCAAATACTTTTATGGCAAAATTAGAAGCAGTATTCAAAGACAATGTTATAAAAGATAATAAAAAAGGTTATTTTCTGATGTCAGTTTTCTGACATCTCTTTAAATCCAAGAACAGGAGAAACATTGTTTAAATATCTATTCATTTATCATTGATTAACTCAGTGTTAGCTGATGCTGCAATGTACTCTGCATATAAGTGTATGTACAATTATTATAAATGTTTATTCTAAGTTGCATTTATTTTAATTACCTAAGAGTAAAACTGTAATTGCCAGAAAAAATATTCTGCAATCAACATTTACAGTGCATATAGATAGTGTAAATATACTCTGAATATCTTCTACATATACCCATAATCAACCACATATTATATTATATGAGCTGTTTTCTAAATATTTAATGGATAAATAAACTTCTATATAATAAATCCCACCATCTCTTTTTCTGTCCAACTTTTAGGATTCAGGCCTCCTGTGCAGTTATGATTGATTGTGAAAAAGTCAGGGTTTAACATAAATATGTCTTCTTTTTGTCCTTAATCTTGATTTGCCTTGTTGGTTAGTCTTATCATAAAGAGAGTATAAATGACTGTCTCAGCTCTTTTGCTCATTAATACAGCTGGAAATTGATGAGCAGTCCTCAGAAACTGTGGAATTTCAGGTCTAGAATTATAGCTCTTATTTATTCTTGAAGAGCCATGCCACTTTCTAAGTAAATATATGTAAAATGCTTCATCCTTCCAAAAATAAACACTGTAATTAATTACCTACTGTATGAAAGTGACAGTTTGGATTTGCGGCTAGCTTGGTCTAGGTGAAAATCTAATTTTCCCAATTGGAAGTACATTGTTACTGTAAGTATTTTATCAATATTAGAGTATAATAGTGAAAAATACTCCTTTCTACTACAATATTAATATCTCTGAGGTACCCTGTCTTAAGTTCAGCTTGATCCACATTTCAAGGCTCAAATGGAAATTAATGATATTGCAAGCAAGAAATTCTTTTAATATAATAATAAGCAAAATATGTTATAATACATATGCTATCTTATAAATAGAGGCATGCTAAGAAACAACGCAGTTTGTCCTTTGAGTCTAGATTATTAAGCAGTACTTTGGCAGATTTTCACCAGTGAGAAATATTCTTTAATGTCCTAGACATTAGCTCACCCTAAACCAAATGTGGCATGCCCCTCAAATGGTTAAAAAAACGTTAAAATAACATTTTTTAATAGTTACAACTTTTCAACACAATCCCTATTTAAAATATGAAAAAACTCCAGCGTTTTTTAAAATTTCTATGACTTTTTAGCATACAGGATATGATGTCACTGACATAAGATTGAGGAGGATGTAGCTTCATCAGTTTCCCAGGTCTAAGCAGGCGAAGGAAACTCTGGCAAAAGTGGTAACATTCTGTAAAATTTGCACTTTAGTGATGATTGTTCACCTGAGTGAAAATGCGCCTGACGAAAGGATGCAAAACTGCGGCAGCAATGTTCTCTTTAGTTAGCAAATTGTCCTCTATGTCTGTTTTGGTGATGTCCCTGTTATTTCTGGAGAATTTTCACTAGTGACCGCTACTTCATCCTTTAGTGAATCTGCCCCAATGTGAACTGCATTGATCTTATTGGACCACTTTTAATCCATTTGGACTTTTAGAGATGTTCAGGGGTTTTTTTCCTCTAACAATTGTTTTTAGAGGTTTTTGAGGTATTCATATTTTTTAGTGCATCATTCAGCACAGTTTTTCATTCGCACTTTTTAAATTCAGATTTTTTAATAAATTCAATTACAATCATGGTTTTAGAATTTGTGAGTTTAGTCATGGTTTCAAAAACCTCTAAAACCACAAAAATGTGACCTTTAATAAATAAGTCTCCACTTGTTCTTCAGTCATTATTTTCATGCTCTTCACTTTGTAATATACCTTACTGTTTGGATTATGTAGCCAGGTGCCATCATGTACTGAACATATAGCCAGACCCTTCCTCTAGAAATAGCCAAGATCTCTTAAGGTAAATATTAGATGGCTTTTATTAATAGGCAGGGTGCAAATTGAAAAGATATAGTGCAAACTGTCTTAGAACCCAGTCCTTTAAGCCTTACATTCACCTTAGGCTATAGTAACTGTCAGGTGATTGTTAGGCTATAGTAACTGTCAGGTCAGGTCAGGATAATTGTGCAGTAGCAAGTGCATGATCCAATGTACAGTACAAGTCATGTCAGTGGTCACATAAACTAAGACCTATGGAAGTCCGAACTGTTAGAGCATTATCTATAAATAAAGCAAAAACCAGGTTGTATAAATATGTGTAGGCAGTAAGTAACAGAATGATAAAGGCTAAATCTTTTTTGTTCAAGGGCTGAATGGGCAAATGGTATGCAGGGAGAGCCTGAATGTTGGAACAGCATCCCTTGGGCAGGCAGCAGGAAGAGAAGAGGACCTTTAACTTGTTTTCGCTTTCTCACCTGCAAATATACCATTTACAAGCAGATATAGTCCATTGGCTGATCATTTTCTAACATATTTGATCCCTGAACTGACAAATATGGATGTAAATCGGTTGGAATTAGTGGGCCATTGCATTTTGTCGGTACATGTCTTAACATTTGCAAACATCTTTTTTAGCAAACAATTTTTACATTGAAAAATGTCCTAACAGACTTCCTTGAAATTTAAGACACTGAACCCAGTCTGAATGAATCCAATTTTTTACATTTTGGTCGAAAAATATCAATTGCACGTAACTGAATAAATGAACAAATGTTGTCAGTGTTACTAAAAACAATAAAAAATATAGAATAGCTATTTTACTTTGCTTTTTGTATCTGACATACACATGTGCTTCTCCTCCGTTGGCCCGGCCGGGTCCCCTAGCAACAACAATCATTTGGAAACAGATCCACACTCAAAATTATGCAGTCGGGGGATTGACCCCTTTTATTATGCCACCAGAAATTCAATGTTTCAGGGGGGGAACCCTTTCAGGGGGGAACCCTCCCTTCATCAGGATAATCAGGATAAAATTCTCAGTGTACAGACCCATTTAAACCCAACAAACCCCACCTCCATTTCCCATCATGCAATCCAGGAAATGTTTTACCACCAAAAACAAACAAATAGTTGAATATACCAAACCCATTAGTCCAATTAGGGTATACCAACTAGTTTCCTCAACAATATTGCGGTTTAACAAATGTGGAATTTTCTTTGGGATACCCTAATTGGACTAATGGACTCGAATTTCTGGTGGCATGATTAAAGGAGTCAATTGCCCAACTGCATAATTTTGAGTGTGTGCAGTTCTGTTTACAAACAATTGTTATTGCAACGAGAGGAACATATGCCAAGTTAACTTATGTCCCCTTCTTATTCTATACAACTTTATAGAGTAGAATCAACCTACCACGTGAAATCTCTTGGCAGATCTGTTAAGCTCTATAAACTGACTAGTGGATTATCCTGTTTGACCCTGGAATCTCTTTCATTAGTCATTAGCTGGGCATTTCACTTTAATGATGCAACCTAAAGCTACAATCTGCACCCACCTTCACCTGAGGGATATTGTTTTGCATAGAGGGTTGTTATTAGGGCAATTCACTTAAACATATACTACAGTGTCAAAATGCAAAGTTCATAAAGAGTGCAGCATTCCATTTTCCTTGAAAAATGTTGAACAGTCAGAATTGAAACTATACTTCTTAATGCAGCTGACTTTATAAGATAAGCCTGATGTCAAAATAGAATATTCAAATTCAAAATGTTAAAATTAATATTTCTGTGTACATTTAGAGGCTTATTTATCAGTATTGAAATTTGTGTATTTTAGAGTTTTTTTTCAAGCATAACTAAGCTCAGTTAAAAAAAAAGCATAAATATATACTTATTTATTAATAGATCCAAATATAAAACGCACAAACTAATAAAACCCCAGAAGAGATCTGAATAAGAATATGAAAAGTAGGGATGCACTGAATCCACTATTTTGGATTCGGCCGAACCCCCGAATCCTTTGTGAAAGATTTGGACAAATACCGAACCGAATCCGAATCATAATTTGCATATGCAAATTAGGGGTGGGAAGGGGAAAACCTCTTTTACTTCCTTGTTTTGTGACAAAAAGTCACACAATCTCCCTCCCGCTCCTAATTTGCATATGCAAATTAGGATACGGATTCGGTTCAGATGGGCAGAAGGATTCGGCCGAATCCGAATCCTGCTGAAAAAGGCCAAATCCTGGCCGAATCCTGGATTCGGTGCATCCCTAATGAAAAGCTTGAAATCCTCATTATTGTAAGAAGTTCCATGTGATTACAATTAAAAAAAATATCTAAAAGCTGAAAGTAAAGAAAGATTTTACAGTTTGCAAAGGACAACTCCCACTGACTTCTATATGACCTTGTCACCTTATAGTTTTTAAACTTAATAAATATAAAATTTTCATGGTTTAGAGTGATTCATTAAATATGTGTTGTTTTTATAGCTAAAAAGCTCAATTTAGGGAAACAAAAAAATGAAGGTCAGTAAATAGGCCCCTTATTTTATTTTTATTCAGAAAATATTTGACAATGTGTGTTATGCATACAGTGAACTAAGGGGCAGATTTATTAAGGAATTTTCAAGTTGGATTTTTGGTCAAAACTCATAAATTCAAGTTGAGAATAATTCAAAATAGAATTTGAATTCAAGATTTATCATACCTTGACCCTGGGAACAATGGGAACAACCAGTGACCCATTTGAAGATGCTAATTGCCTTTCTGACATCGAGTTTAGTCTAATTTGATTCGAATTTTCAGGTCAGTAATATTTGTTACCTGTTTAACTCGGGTTTTTTCTTAAATAAGATACTATTTGAATTTCTGGGTCATTCGAGGTAAAAAAAATTAGGCCCCTAAATGTCGACCCAAAATATTATGTGTCAAAAATGTTTTGTTAGTAATTCTTCAATTTTCAGCCAATGGTCTAGAATACAAAAGTCTACCAATCTGGACAATAAAAAATTATACAAGCCTACAATTTTATTAACAAAGTGTATCCTTTCATATTACAGTCATTTACAATTATCTTTACTATTATTATCCAACATTGTTAATATTTAATTAAATATATATCCTGAAGAGATTAGAATTAGACCAATCAAAATTATACCTCAACAGAATTGCGGCAATGTCTACATTTAGGGGCAGATTCACTAAGGGTCGAATTTCGAAGTTAAAAATACTTCGAAATTCGACCCTCGAATTGAAATCCTTCGACTTCAAATATCGAAGTCGAAGGATTTAGCGCTAAACATTCGATCGAACGATCGAAGGATTTTTCGTTCGATAGAACGATTAAATCCTTCGAATCGAACGATTCGAAGGATTTTAATCAAACGATCGAAGGAAAATCCTTCGATCAAAAAAAGCTGAGCAAGCCTATGGGGACCTTCCCCATAGGCTAACATTGACTTCGGTAGGTTTTATCTGCCGAAGTAGGGGGTCGAAGTTTTTTTTAAAGGGTAAGTACTTCGACTATCGAATGGTCGAATAGTCGAACGATTTTTACTTCGAATCGTTCGATTTCGTTCGACTTCGATCGAATTCGATCGAATTTAACCAATTCGATGGTCGAAGTACCCTTTTTATTCTAACCCTTCACCCGAATTTAGTGAATCGGCCCCTTAATGTATTGTTTAGTACCTACCTCTATAATGTACACATGTGATA
The DNA here is from genome assembly GCA_038501925.1 of Xenopus petersii. Classification (NCBI taxonomy): domain Eukaryota; kingdom Metazoa; phylum Chordata; class Amphibia; order Anura; family Pipidae; genus Xenopus; species Xenopus petersii. Next base: position 78,521,291 of record CM076677.1, read on the forward strand.
TCACAAGCATGGAATGTATTATTTTTATTTTCTTCTCTGGAGAATTTTATTCTAATAAAAATTTTAAGTTACAAAAAAAAAAAATTATACCTCAGTGTTAATATTAGCCTCTTATTAGGCAAGAGTTCTATCATTTCCCACCTTATTAAAGAGATGATAGATCTTATCGTGCTTGCAAAGTACTTTTGCCACTGATTTATTTTCGTTAGGTGGTGATATATAAAAGACATTATTATAAAGAGAGAAATGCTTGTGATATAAAAGAGATTAGTAAAAGACAATTGACCGGTATGTGTTAGATGTTATAGCTATGGTGTGTTTTCTTCTAGTACTCAATTTTGATTTCACTGATTGGTATTAGCCTATTTTTCTGGATATCATAGTTTTGTACATTGATAACAAAGCTCGTTTTTGGACAGACACTTCCTATATAAGGGAAAACTATACCACCTAACAATGTACAGTAGGTCTCTATAAAACAGTTCATATGTAAAACCTTGCTTAATGTAAATAAACCTTTTTCATAATTAGGGATGTAGCGAACTGCCGATTTGGTGTTCGCGAACGCCGTTCGCGAACACCGGCAAAAAATGCGAACGTTTGCGGACAGTTCGCGAACTTCGAACACCCGCTAAAATCGTTCTATTCGAACAATCGAAGGATTTTAATCATTCGATCGAAGGATTTTCATTCGAATCGAACGATCGAACGTTTTAAAATCGTTCGATTGAATGAAAATCATTTGATCGAATGCTTACAATCGTTCGAACGAATGGAAATCGTTCGATTTTTAGCGGTCGAAGGAATTCGAATGGTCGAATGATTTTTATTCGAATCGAACGCAAACTCAAAATGCGAACGTTCCCAAACGTTCGCGAACATTCGGCGGACGCGAACGGTCGAAGTTCACGCAAACTAGTTCGCAGGCGAACAGTTCGCTACATCCCTATTCATAATAATATACTTTTTTAGTAGTATTCGCTACTCGTTAATCATATATAAACCATTTTCATAATAATATACTTTTTTAGTAGTATGTGCCACTGGGTAATCATAAATAGAAAATTACCATATTAAGAAATAAGGGCCACACCCTCGGATCCTAGGATTCATGGTGCACACAAACAAACCATACATGTTAGGTCACATGAACCAATTAACAGACAAAGTTTTGCTTCCACACTTCTTCCATCAACCATCACAAAATGGTGGTTCAAGGCAAGAGATGTAAAAGGGCAATATTTACATAAATATATTTACCAGTTTGGTAAGATTCTTTAATATGCCACTTAACATGATACAAACAAATCTGTTGCTTAAGTATTCATTTTAGGGGGAAACTTTTCCTTTACATTTCAAACCCCATTTTAAGTTATAATACCATGAGACTTTAATGATGCAACCTAAAGCTACAATCTGCACCCACCTTCACCTGAGGGATATTGTTTTGCATAGAGGGTTGTTATTAGGGCAATTCACTTAAACATATACTACAGTGTCAAAATGCAAAGTTCATAAAGAGTGCAGCATTCCATTTCCTTGAAAAATGTTAAACAGTCAGAACTGAAACTATACTTCTTCATGCAGCTACAGAAAGCTACGGAAGCATTTTATTGCCAATAGATTAGCTGCAATAGTGCAAGCTAAAGTGCTATATTTATTCTGTAGAATGTTTTCTCATACCTGAGTAAAAAGCTCTAGAAGCTCTCTGTTTGTTTAGGATAGCAGCTGTAGTATTAGCTTGGTGTGACATCACTTCCTGCCTGAGTCTCTCCCTGTTCACTTATAGCTGTGGGCTCAGATTACAGCAGAGAAGGGGGGGAGAAGCAAACTGAGCATGCTCACGCCCTGGTGGTTTAAGATGAAAACAGGAAGTCTATGTGTACACAATAGAAGGAAAGAAATGCAGTGTTTCTTTTGACAGAGGACTGAGAGCAGCATTACTTTGAGGGTTTACTGGTGTATTTATATAGAACTTTCTGATAAAGCTTACTTAGTTTTAACCTTTCCTTTTCCTTTAAGGGGGTTATTTATTAGATCAATTTTTTCTGGTTGGAGTTTTAAAGGGGAAAACATAATTTTTTCGTGATTTATTAAACCCCAAGGATGCTAAAAGCCAGAACAAAAAAGTATTGCATCCCAAACCTGCCGAGCTCATGTAGATGTCACGTTTACAATTGGAAGATATCATGATCTGCACCTGGTTTTGTACAATAATCCAAATCTTTTTGGTTTTTGGGCGATATTTAAAAAAAATCAGAGTTTTCTGGCGTAAATGTTTTAAAAAACTTACGATTCAGATTTTTTTTCCCACACCAGATGTTTTATTGAGAAATACGCTAAAAATGTGGATGGGACTTTGGTCAAAGTGGTTTTAAGAAAATACTGAGAAATTTAGTATTAGTTAATAACCCCCTAAATGTTTGCCCACTACATAAAAACTAGATAAACACATAAACTCCAACTGCTGCTGGTCAGTCTTGATGCTTTAAAGGCTTAAGGTAAATTAGAAATATAAATGTGAACAATTTTAAAGAGTACAGCTATGTACCTGTACTAGAATACATTAACATTTCATTGTGATTTTATTTAACTTGTCTCTTTTATTATGCAATAATCTTAACTTTCCTTCTACGGGATAAATATAAAATCAGTTACAGTTAGGGATGTAGCGAACTGTTCGCCGGCGAACTAGTTCGCGCGAACTTCGACTGTTCGCGTCCGCCGAATGTTCGCGAACGTCGCGCGACGTTCGCCAATACGAGTTCGCGTTCGATTCGAACAAAAATCGTTCGACCATTCGACCATTCGATTCCTTCGACCGCTAAAATCGAAGGATTTTCGTTCGAATCGAACGATCGAAGCCATTCGATCGAATGAAATCATTCGATCGAATGGCTTCGATCGTTCGATTCGAACGAAAATCCTTCGATCGAACGATTAAAATCCTTCGATCGTTCGAATCGAACGATTTTGCGGATGTTCGAAGTTCGCGAACTGTTCGCGAACTGTTCGCATTTTTGCCGGTGTTCGCGAACGGCGTTCGCGAACACATAAACGGCAGTTCGCTACATCCCTAGTTACAGTAAATGTTTTTCAGTAAACATATTAGTACTGGCAATAAAAGTACTTTTGCAGCAAAGTTTCTGTGTGTGACCTTCTTTCCACATCTCTTTCTGCTGGCATAAAGTGTGTCACAAGCAGAAAATGCTCCAGCAATAATGTAAAGTTATACTGAAAACATAAATTCTGCAGAATTGTGCACAAGTATCGCTGCATATACCAAAAAACAATTCCCTGGGTATATCAGCCATTTAAAGCAATCATGTAAAAATTATATTTTGAGCTCTCTTACTTTGAAGTTCTCTGTCCATCTCTAAAAGGGTGCCAATTATAGCAAAATGATTTTCCCCACCAAAGGTGATAATAATAAAGCCGGAACAGTCGCACTAAAGCTGAATTAAACACCCTTAGGGGCAAATTTACTGAAAGGCGAAGTGACAATATTTCGGTACTTCGCTAATTTACTAATGGTCGCTGGCGTAACTTTGCTAGTGGAGATAGACTCTAGCGGTACTTCGCTCCCTAACGCCTGGCGAATTTGCGATCTGGTGAATGGACATAACTGAGCAAATTCACTAAGTTTCGGATTTAACTGAATGTTACCTCTTGCACCAGACTTGCCTTAGCCACCTCAGACCAGGCGAAGTGCAATAGAGTAGATGGGACTTCCTCAAAATTTAGTTGAAAAATTTTCTAAGTCCCAAAAAACGCTGTCAACTTTTGCTTTTTTCAGGGTGATAGGCTGCAAAAGAGCGTACTTTTTTTGGGGTTAACCCGCTTTCCCCCTACATTTCCTAACATATGACACATAATCTATACACTGGGCTCCTGTGTAGGGCGATATAACAACTCTATTTTATTAAGGTTTCACAGCTTGTGTAGTGTAATGTATTTGCTGCAACATATACGTCCATGAACTTTGACAGTGCTCGGCGCCCTGGACGCAACTTCGCATTTTAGTGAATTAGCGTTGTCCTGGCGAATCTACACCCGGCAAAGTGTTGCACTGTGAGCAAAGCCTGCGTTGGCGAATTTTTGTCCCTTACTGAGCACTATGTGCGTTCATTATGTGCATGTCACATATAATCAGTAAACTCCTCCCCTGATCATACATCACATACACATGTGCATAATGAACAAGCTTGGACACATTAAGCACATTTGTGTGACCCAACAGGGCTGCCAGCTCCCTCCTGGTGCAGAAGGCATGGTGCTCTCAACTAGCATTTTCAGACAAAAATTATATTGATTCTCCCAACTGAAGTGGAGGCTCTGTTAGCCAACAATTTTGCTGTGATAGGTACCCTTCAATTTCAACCCACTGTTACCCCACACTTTTACACATGTTTAGGTCCAGGAGGTACATGGTATTTAACCAACATAAGTACCATTTGAGTTTGACATGCCTGCCAAAGATGATGATTTGTTCTTTAACTTCAAGGGGCAGATTTATTGAAGGACCAGTAACATCAATTTTTTTTTAAAAAAAAATGTTGTTAGTATTCATTGAAAATAAAACACCAAGACAAATGAAACTTTAAAATTGCAAAGTCTTTATTAAGAAATAACTTACCGAAACTCCACTTGCGCTCATCTTCAAAAAGCAATCAGGCGATCCATCGTGTGGCGCTTAATTTCTCCTCCCTGCCTTCCTTATAGGAGATAGCCAGGGAGGAGAAATCGAACTCCGCACAATGAATTGTCGCCGTGTCACCTTTTCTGAAGAGGAGCAGAAGTGAAGTTTCGGTAAGTTATTTCTTAATAAAGGCTTTGCGATTTTAAAGTTTCATTTGTCTTGGTGGGGTTTTTTTCGATGTATACTAACAAATTTTTTTGTAAAAAATTTTGATGTTACTGGTCCTTTACGGGTCGAATTGAAAATTTTAATTTTTTTTATGGTCAAAGCACTCAAATTCGAATTGCGAATTATCCAAACTCGATTCGAGTTCAAATTAAAATTTTGCGATTTATCACACTCTGGCCCTTTAAAAATTCAAATTCGAAAACATGCAGAGTTCAAGTATACATCAATGGGAGTGGTCCAGGGACCAAATTGGACATGTTACTAGTCTTGCTGACATTCAAGTTTTCGATTTTAGCAACCTTGCCTTCGATTCGAGTTTTCGAGTCAGTAACATTTAGGGGCAAATTCATCAAGGGTCGAATATCGAGGGTTAATTAACCCTCGATACTCGACTGGGAATGAAAATCCTTTGAAGTCAAAGGTTTTTGCGCAAATACTGCAATCGAACGATCGAAGGAATAATCGTTCGATCGAACGATTCTAAGGATTTTAATCCAACGATTGAAGGATTATCCTTTGACAAAAAAAACTTAGCCAAGCCTATGGGGACCTTCCCCATAGGCTAACATTGGGTTCGGTAGCTGTTAGGTGGCGAACTAGGGGGTCGAAAGTTTTTTCTTAAAGAGACAGTACTTCGACTATCGAATGGTCGAATAGTCGAACGATTTTTAGTTCGAATCATTCGATTCGAAGTCAAAGTCGTAGTCGAAGGTCAAAGTAGCCAAAAAACACTTCGAAATTCGAAGTTTTTTTTACTTCGAATCCTTCACTCGAAGTTAATGAATTGGCCCCCTAAAGTTATAGATATTACATTTTTTTATTAAATAACCCCCCAATCTAATTTCAAGTATATTCAAATTTATTAGAGTTAAAAAATACTCCAATAAATTTGAACTTTGATAAATGTGCCCAGAAATGTAGACGTGTAAATCCCAAACAGTATATTTTGTTTGTGTGTGTGTTTCATTGTACATGCAGTTTGCTTAGTTTTGTTGATAAGAACAAAACTATTTTCTTTGCTACATTATACATCACATCTAAATGTAAGCTGAGTTAAATACCTTTATGTATTCATCAATCTCATCTCATCACCATTGCATAGCTTTAAATGCATTTAAAGTGTCTGGGTTTGCAATTGCAAACAATAAAAGGATCTGGCAAATTAAACTTTTATGTATAAGGATAGACCAGTTCAATTCATACAAGAAGATAATGTTTGCAGATGCGTGCAAATTGTATTTGTCCTCTATGGACAGCAGCTCTTTCAAGAAAATTAATGAATTGACAAGAACAGAATTTCACCTCTTTACCCTCAGCTCTATGGCAAACCTAAGATAAATAAACATGTGACCATTCAATCTTCCCTACTTAAGGTTAACTTGAGTTTATTATTCAGGCTACTGCCCTTGTGTATTAAGTAAAGCATAAATTATGCATACTAATTACCTTGGATGGGGCAGCTATTTAATGAATTATTTTAATTAAACTGCAACACAGTGGTTTTGCACAGGATGGGCTATATTTCATCTTTAAACTCTGGTAACCTTCACTTTTGTTGGAAAAATCACACATATGCAGGGGATGAGCCCTTGATTCTATTAACCCAATAGGCATATCACAAGTTTTAGCTGCATTTACTATGAAATATCATTTAACACAAAGGCTATTGTAAACTTAAGTGTGACCTGCAACGTTAGATAAAAAGTCCAAACTGTTGCAGAATTACTGGTCCGCAAAGAACATGGCCTCAGAACTAAGTTAAGCTTAAAGGAGCTGTTCACCTTTAAATTAACTTTTAGTAGTATGTAGAGAGTAATATTCTGAGACAATTTGCAATTGGTTTTAATTTTTTATTACTTGTGGGTTTTGGGTTATTCCATTTGTTATTCAGAAGTTTGCAATTTAAGTAATCTGGTTGCTAGGGTCATAATTACCCTATCAACCTTGCATTGATTTGAATAAGAGACTGGAATATGATTAGGAGAGGTCTGAATAGAAAGATAAGTAATAAAAAGTAGAAATAAAAATAAATTAGCCTTGCAGAGCACTTGTTTTAGATGGGTTCAGTGACCCCCATTTGAAAGCTGAAAAATAGTTAGAATAAGCTAAATAATTGAAAAATTATAAACCATAAATAATGAAGGCCAATTGAAAAGATGCTTAGAACTGTCCATTCTATAGTATACTAAAAATAACTTTTAGGGGTGAGCCACCCCTTTAATAATCTAAAATATTTACTTACAGTAGTGCTAATTTTGCCTTCTATTATTCCTGTAGGCCTAACTATTAATGAGCATGGATTACAATTATAAACCTTTACAGTCAAAGATAAACTTACATATCTGCATTTTACACTCAGAATGGGTAAAAGTGATTCTTTAGTGTTCAGTGTCCCAGATCTTATATTGCACTGCTAAAGCAACACAACATAGGAAAACTGCCCAAACACTGGATGGTCACCTTTTACCTTCCCAGACTTTGCCTCCATTACAGTGGTATGCCCCAGTTTCTAGTTCTGTATCATTCTCTTCCTTATGATAGATACAACATAGTCATTGCGATTCCCTGTGTACATTGATGCCATTAATGGGAACTCAGAGCTCTCCCAGTGACCCAGGGAAACTTTAGTATTCCTATCAATGTTACGACTGTGTGAGATCACAATAGTTTTGTATTGTTTTGTATAATAAAATATATAAAAACTAGAAAGGACTTTGGGGTTTTTTTTTTTGGCACATCAAAAATAGAACGACTAGCCCATGGCATGACACTTTGCCACTGGGACAAAAGTCTCTAAAAGCCTTTAAGCTTTATTTGAAGCAGCATATGTTTTTGACAAGCAATCTGGACTGTATTCCCAGCTGACTCATACTAAATACTGAGACAGTCAGATGAGTGTTACCAAGGAAAAATCCCTTATTCCTAAACTGCCAATACATTTTTCCATTGTATGTGCTTCAATATAAGAAGTTTTAATGAGTATTCTACTACTAAACACAAATAGAATGTTGGATCTATTCCTGTGTCTTTTTATCAAATCAATTACTATTTCTAAAATTCACCTCCAAACTTTCCTGTTTCTATACTGGTTCATGGACAAGCTACAGTACGTATGTATCCTCTTTGAATACAAGAAGGCTTTATTTTGGGTTATTTTATATTTAATAATTATCACTTGTTAAACTCATTAATGTCTTTTGATTTTGTTGTCACTATAGGTTGATAAACTCCACATTTTCTTCCCATTTTCCCCTATGTCAAACACTGCTGCTAATAGCCCTGCTTTATCTGCTTCGATGTCCATCAATTTCCTGGAAATTAATAAACTATGGAAATCACCCTTTATGTTGAAAACAATTCTATTGTCACTACAATTTATAGGAAACAGTAAACACAATGCTTAATGCTAAATCATGTCACACAAAATATTTAACTAACAATATACCATACAGTTGCATTTCCACAAAAGATGAAGAGTTAATAGTTTAAAGAATAAAGGATTTATTTGAGAGATACAGAACCAATGTCTATTACCAGAAATAATTGCAGAAACAGAAACAGTGATACCCAAAAAAAGAAAGATGATTCTGAATCCCTATACTGTATATTAACATATAGTCCCAAATTTAACCAAATAAGAAACATTATCAATAGGAAACTAGTGATTTTATAAACAGATCCTGTATTAAAGAAAATTCATAAAAAAGGACACAAGAACAGCAACTTTAGGTAACAAACTCACACCTAGGGGCCGATTCACTAAATTCGGGTGAAGGGTTAGAATAAAAAAAACTTCGAATTTCGAAGTTTTTTTTGGGTACTTCGACCATCGAATTGGTTAAATTCGATCGAATTCGATCAAAGTCGAACGAAATCGAACGATTCGAAGTAAAAATCGTTCGACTATTCGACCATTCGATAGTCGAAGTACTTACCCTTTAAAAAAAACTTCGACCCCCTACTTCGGCAGATAAAACCTACCGAAGTCAATGTTAGCCTATGGGGAAGGTCCCCATAGGCTTGCTCAGCTTTTTTTGATCGAAGGATTTTCCTTCGATCGTTTGATTAAAATCCTTCGAATCGTTCGATTCAAAGGATTTAATCGTTCGATCGAACGAAAAATCCTTCGATCGTTCGATCGAATGTTTAGCGCTAAATCCTTCGACTTCGATATTCGAAGTCGAAGGATTTCAATTCGAGGGTCGAATTTCAAAGTATTTTTAACTTCGAAATTCGACCCTTAGTGAATCTGCCCCTTAGTTTCATTAGATTTAAAGAACAACAGAACACAATTTTTACCTCTTCTACTACTAATAAGACACATAAAATGCAACATTACATTAATTGTAACACAAAAATGTAATTTACTTATTAACTTGTAATAAATATCAGAAACAATATGGAAACAAGCTGGAAACTGAAAGATAGAATTAGGGATCATATACTTAACATTACAATTAATGCTAGCAAAACTTCACCAGAGTTTAGCTGCTGAGACGCAACTTTGCAATTTAGTGAATTAGTGTAGTGGTAACGAATTTACGCCTGGCGAAGTTTGGCAGAGCGTTCGCCCTTTCATGAATTTGCCCCTATGAATTTCATTACTCTAATACTGTGACTAAATAGATATTCCTTATAGATCCCATACTTGTTGTGATGTTTCCCCCCACCAACACCAGCCCTGCTGTTTCAGAACCTCTGACTTTAAAGGGGAACTATCGCAAAAATGAAAGTTAAATATATGCTTCAGCATACTGAAATAAGGAGTTTTCTAAATATATTCAATTTAAAATTCTGTACTATTTCTGAAATAATCATGTTTATATTCACTATTCCTCTCTCAGCATCTGTTTCTCTTCATTCTTTCTTCATGCAGGAGTTGGGTGATTTTTCTTGACGGTTAGATCCAATATTAGATCCAATATATCTTATAGGGTGGGCTCCATTTGCCTAGAAGATTTATAAGAGCTCACTCTATTTAAATCACCAGACACCATGTCTCTCTACATGCAGGATTTGTGCAAAATTTTAGATTTTGTTTGTACTGGAATCAGTTATTTGAGTGAGCGCTAATTCATCTGCTAGGAAAGGAAGCCCCTATAAGATAAATTGGATCTAACTGTCCAACTGCTGCAAGAAGACAAAACGAAGAGACACAGATGCTGAGAAAGGAATAGTGAAGATAAACTTGATTTTTTCAGAAACAATGCAGAATTTTTAATTGATTGTATTTACAAAGTTCATTATTTCAATATGATGACGCGTATATTACATTTTCATATTAGCGATAGTACACCTTTTAAAGGTTAAGAGGACCGCATACAGTACCCTGCAAACTGAAGGACTTGCCTGCTTGTAGGTACGAAGAGTATGATGGATCATGCCATAATCTTTACTAGTCGTTTTTAGTTACTAAGAAATTTAAGAATCTGGCATAATGACAAGAAAGTACTGTCAGTTACAATTTTTTTTTTTACAAATGATAGTGGTTTGTTTTTTTTTTCTGTTGGATTCAGAAGTAATCACTTCAACCATTCAGATTTAATAATTGTAGGGATATGTCACCATTTTAGGTAGACAGATTACCTTATTTTGATTCCATCAATGAACACGGCAGCAGCAGAGAAACGGCAGAAAAGGGACAGTAAATAGAGTTGATAGGCTAGCCACTCCATCTGTATTATGGCACACAATGATAGCTAGATGTTAACGATTTGATATATAGATCTCTTTTTTATTGCCAACCTGCCCCTGAAGAAAGTATTAAAATTTCCAGATGAGTAACCAAACAATAAATAGATGAGAAAGTAGTTGAGAATGTAAGATTTTTTTTGCATAACAATGAGAAATTGCAGAATAACACTTTGCGGTTCACAGTTTGTTGATATTATCATTTTGATTGGCTGAACGTAAAAGGATGAAAAATACACCAATAAAGCCATGTCAGGTATTTTATTATTTAGAGATTTAGCTCAGTCATTATTTGGCAGTGGAGTAAAGATGATCTTGAAAATCATAGTTAAAAATGCTTACATTGAATTTCTGTTCTAGCGGGTCATTAGGAATATGTAGAAGTAAAAGTGATTAACCCTTTCTCATGCTCTCCCTTTTAGGTGCAAATTAAGGTATATACTGTGCAGTGTTTTGGGATCTTTTATCACCCTGAAAACGGTATTTGAGATATTTTGATTGTTAAGGGTGTAATTCGGGAACACCTCAATCAACCGGATGTTAATTTTTTCTGATCATCGACCATATAGATGATAGTAGTAGTAGTAGTAGTAAGCACCTTGAACCATTTACAATTCTGCATAGTGTTACTGTTATAACGCTGTTTTGTGCTAAAATAGGCTAAACAGCTAAAAAGTAGAGCAATGGTTATTGGTTACACTTGACTCTAACACATAAGGCAGGGCCTTTGCTACTGTATGTGGAAGGTAGGAAAGAAAGGTGTATTCGAACTACAACTCTCATAGGCTACTGTGTTTAAAAATAAAATAAAAGACGCCAGGAGGTTCTTGCAGCAAATGAAAGAATACGTTTATTTTTCAGAGACAAATGATCCACAAGGTTAATACTCCTAGAGGCAATGTATTGTAGATGTTAAATATGCCAGAACAGTAAAGCAAAGACAGCAAGATGTGACACAATATGGAAGCACCATGTGGATCCCATTCAGTGGAATAATCCTAATTCCCTATCCAGCTGCAGTCACTTTACTATAGGCAGGCTCAGAGCCTAGGGGAGAGCAACTCCCTACTACAATCCTTGTAGGAGCACAAAGGAGCTTCATTCAGGGGGTCCCTGCTCCTCGACTTATCACTAGAGGTACTAGTCCTTCTATGGCAGAATAACTTTACTGGACCTTGGTGTACCCAGGCTCCCTGGAACAGATCCAGCTGGGTCAGCAACCAGAAACCAAAGCGAAAGATACATCCCTAACCAGGCACTGTTAAAGTGTGTCATAGGCCAGTAGGCCAATAACTGAAATATGTAAATTATTAACTAGATACATGGACATCCGCCCAGCAACTAGAGAGATATGGAAGTGTAGGGACATTTTAAACCTGTGGGTCCCTGCATAACAATACTTTAATTCAGGCTATTACAAGGGAGACAAAGGCGTAAGCATTCATTGCAAATAGAACAGATCTCACTCACTATGGGAAAGAAGAAATGTTAAAATGTTGGCTATGACACTGGGCACTGAGACCTAAGTATGTGTGCATGTTTCTCACAAAATGTAATGTATAAAGGCTGGAGTGACCAGATGTCTAACAGAAAAGAACACAACTCCTGCTTTGCAGCTCTCTAACTCTGGGGCAGATTTAGTAATGGGTGAAGTGGCCATTGCTAGCGAAAATTTGCCAGAAATCCAATCCACAGGGATATGGCCAATTTACTAACAGGCATTGAGGACAATTTGCTAACAAAAGAGTACAGCGCTAACAAAGTTTGGCACCCTTTAGCCAGGTGAATCTTCGCTCAGGCGAACGATTGTTACTCTGCAAATTCACTAAAGTGGGAATTATCCATTACGTTTCCCCTTTGGTTTCCTTCACTGCTTAGACTAGGCAAACTGATGAGATGAAGCTACATTCCCCTCAGTCTAATGTCAGTGACATCATATTCTGTATACCGAAAAGTTATAAAAATGTAAAAAAAAAAAGCTACAACATAGAGCTGGCCACTGCTCCTGTATAAAGTATAACAAACAAAGGAAAGTTCTGCTCACTAATAATTTTTATTAAATCCTTAAATAGAGATACAATAAGGTTGTGACCACAAAATTCATACAGACAAATTTAAGAGGTCCTCTGCACTCAACCCATTATCAATATATTTAAGACATTGACACATTTTGTGCCTTAAAGGAGAACTAACCCCCCTACCAAAAGCCTCTCCCCTAAACTCCCAGGCATTTCCCCTTTTCTCCCTCCCTGTGATATGCTTTAGTGTAGAAAAAAACTTCTGCCCTTTAAATGCAAAGAAGAGCAATGGAGCTCCCGATCCCCATCTTCTGGCCCTTAGTATAGTCTTCGGGTTTCTTTGCCGACACGAAGCCTGTGGGAGCATGTGTCAGGAATTTGCTTCAACTGTGCAAGCACAAATTGGCGTTGAGACCCAAAGACTATATGAAGAGTCGGAAGTTGGGACCAGGAGCTCCGCTTTAAACCCCTACCAAAAGTCTCCCCTAAACTTCCAGGCATTGCCCCCTTCCCCTCTCCCTCCCTGCGATGTGCTTTAGTGTAGAAAAAAACCCTTTAAAAAATTCTGACCCTTAAATGCAGAGAAGGGCAGTGGAGTTCCTGGTCGCCATCTTCCAGCTCTCTGCATATAAGGGTCAGAATTTAAAGGGATTTTTTTTTTTTTACACTAAAGCACATCACAGGGAGGGAGACTGGAGGGATGCCTGTCTGAAAATTATCTTCTTCTGAGCATAGATTAAACAAGGTATAATATTAGTATAGTACATAAGCATATACAAATAAGAAAGAAAGAAAACAATTGCTTGCTTTGGTATGACAAACTTTGTTACGTTTATTACATTTTTCAAAGAAAGTGATGTCCATGAAAGTAAAAACAACAGTATTTTCAGAGAAGTTCAGTATTTTCGGTAAGTAGATAAAGTACAACACAGTAATTTACCATATATATATATATATATATATATATATATATATTTACTTTAATTTGACCCTTGTATATTTACTGGATTAAGTGCTAGAACCACTGTATTAAGCATAGCTTATCCTACTATGTAAATGTGCCATTTAGCCTTAGGCCAATGACACACATGCAGACATCCACCACATTTTCAACTAGCGAAAGTAAATACGCTAGCGGAAGTTATCATTGCCTCAGCTTAGACCGCTCCACTGCATTTCTCCGAATGTGTGTCCATAGCCTTTTTCAGTTAGGGTAGACCAAGGCATATTTGGGAAGATCTGTTTTGACCAAAGGTAACCTTCATGCTAGGCCAAATCTGACTGATCCAATTGGATCACACTGTGGGACTATAGAGACCCCTCAGATCAAAAACACATCAAATCACCTCTGTGATCCTCACCCAATATTGGAAAGACCCCTTAGAAGGGCCAATGAAAGGTCCTAATAAAATTGACCATTGTGTCCAGATAGATTTTAATGCAAATATCTTTGCTAAGGGACTCGCAGCCTGGAAATATGTCACTATATTTTCATGCTATTATTACCTTGCAATGGTCATCAAGCTACTTGTACCTATTGGGAGATGAAGTGGGTGTTTTGGTGCCACATTTTAAGCCTATTAAAAAAGTGACATGAAGGGTGAGACATGAAGGGTGATGGCAGATGGTACATCTCTCCCACAGGTGCCTAAAGAACCTGCCTCTTTAGATGAATAGAAATTGCCCCATGTAAAATTTCCTGTGGGTGAGCAGGAGCCATTTACCATCATCCTTAATGCTCTTGAAGTAACTGGGTGTGACATGATCATTTAGATAAAGGGTAATTGATCCTGCTTTACGTATCTCTTAGAACAGTAGCTCTGATCCTGATCTGAGCCTTGATTAGGCTAAGAACACACAATGTGGATGAGCAGCTTTCTCCATACAATCTTCTGTATAGCTCCACTGACAGGCACAGTATCAGCCTTTGTGCAGAAACACTGAGCGGATTTCAGTCTGAACATGCATACATTTGAGTTTAGCCCCAAAATCTGCTCAGTACAAAAGGCAGGTGTAGAAAAGCAATTGGCAGACAAGTTCAAGTTAACCTTCAAACACATGGTACAACAGGTTCAGCTATGGTTGGAGATGCTGGAAGATGCAAGACAAAACTTGGCAAGTAAAAGCTGATGAGGTTGTATAGAAGTCAATGAGAGTGTTCTCTAACAACTTTATTTATTTATTTCCCCCCTTTATTAAAACATTCAAGATTTTCAGCCTAATTGAAAATGAACTGGACAAAAGACTAGCATACATACAACCTTTTTTTTCAATGGAAAAACACATGTGGGAATATTTTATTGCTTTTTTCTTAAATACGCTAACTTTCGAGAAAAACACGAGTTTTGTCTGCATTTTTTTTCTGCATTTGCGTTTTTTTTTCAAAAACTCCGATTTTTAAAAATCTGCCGATAACACTTTGATATATTTGCATCTATTTGTAAATTCTGTGCTTTGTTCTCTTTTAGTTAATAAGTCTCTCTTTGCTTTGGGGGGTGATTTTGGGGTGACAGTTCCTTACAAACAGGGGAACTCCTGCCACGAGGTGAGAAACTTGCCACAAGATAGCAATGTCCGACAGATTACCAGGGGTGTCAAAAAGGCATTGCTGGTAATGCTGGTCCCCCTCCCTGCACAGTGTTACTCCTGAATTGTGCCCCCTCTAGAAATACTGACCGCCCATGCAGAGTCAGCTTAGCGGAGCTCATGGGTGCCATCTCCCTGTGCATCGGTATTCTTTGGGTCCCTTTGGCAATTTACGTTACATTCGGTGAATGTGCAGTTGTTAGTTTCCCAGCTGCCCCAGTCATGTGACTTGTGCTCTGATAAACTTCAGTCACTCTTTAATGCTGCACTGCAAGTTGGAGTGATATCATCCCCCTCCCTTTTCCCCACAGCAGCCCATCAGCAGAACAATGAGAAGGTAACCAGATAACAGCTCCCTGACACAAAATAACTGCTCCCTGGTAGATCTAAGAACAACACTCAATAGTAAAAATCCAGGTCCCACTGAGTCTCCTTAAGTTATTTATAAAGTAGGAGAAACAACAGCCTGCCAGAAAGCAGTTCCATCCTAAAGTGTTGGCTCTTTCTGAAAGCACATGACCAGGCAAAATGACCTGAGATGGCTGCCTACACACAAGATTACAAATTACACCATAAAAGTTATGACAGAATCCCTTTAAGAAGCCATTGGGACTGGCTCATCCCTTCCCTTCTATCATCAAATTGTATAGTCTGTGTAGGGATGGACCACTAAATGTTATGTTCCTGTGCCCACAGGCCATGATACACATCAACAAAGATGCCAAATTAGCAAACGAAAGAAACAAGTTAATCACAAGCAAGTGACACAATTCTGTTTTCTTCGCTGTGTAAAAATGTATCCAACAACAAGCAATTCTGGCTGCATGCTGATACAGCTAGGGTTGCATTCTAAAACATTCTGTGTCCCACATTTTTATATACATTGGTAACCCAAGGTGCAGGCAGGTGTAATGTTGATTTTATCATTATAATGTATATGACATTGTTTCGCTCCACATTAACCTCAGAATGTCAGGGCATTGTGTATTAGTAAAGCGGCCAGAAAATGGATTAACAGAATCTAACGACTAATACTAACAACAAGGGCAATTAAATGTGTTAGAATACACACCACAGTCACATAGTTATTTTATTAAGTGCAATTGATTTATTTGTCTAATGTATAATCAGGGGTCATGTTTAGAAAAAGTTATGTTTTATAGGGTGTTTATATATAACTAGCTAGTTTATAATGGCACTGGTGGGGGTATAGCAGCACAGTGAGTGTTTCCTTCTCTGTCTGTGCTGATTCATAAATCATAACAACCACCCCTGATGTCCCTGTTATTTTATTAGCATGCCTTTATTAGCTGCAAAATAAAACCGTCAGTCTACTGCAAAGTGGCAAGCCCTTGATAAATACATATTAATGGGTTCAAAACACATAAGCCTCTAAATATGTATTTCTTAAACATCAGGGTATAA